>JANVFT010000037.1:0-397986 GCA_028011325.1 Lentinula lateritia
CTACAAACCCCTTCCCCCTCTTCGACAGTTGGTTCAACCTCCTTAACCATTTCCGAACCCTCTTCTGCCATGTCCGTGTCCTCGAGATGACCCAAGGCCGACCGGAGCGAATTCGATGGTGATGAGAGCTCCTCGCCTCCAAACGGGTTAGCGGCAGAGGAAGTTTGGGTTTCGATGGAACTGGTGGATGGCTGCAAAGAAGGAATAGACGCATCGTGCGGCGGAGCTTCCTCAGCGGTCCTTTCGTCGTGTAGAGTAGGGATGGGTGAGGGAATAGGAGAAGCAGGTGGAATTTCTGCCTGTTTGTTGGATGGGAGGTCGGCCCATTCGGATGTGTCTGAACCAGGGTGTGGGTTTTGCTTGTTGAGAGTGTTCAGCTTCTGGAAGCTGTACCTCGCGTGTTCTTCGAGACCACATGGGCAGGGAATCATGCCGTCGTCACGTCGATTGACTCGAACCACAGCACCTTTAACATTGTAATCAGACCAAGGAAATAACTCATAGACTGAACACGCACCTTGAAATACGAATCCGTGTCCTCTGGAGTGAAACTCCGCTCTGTGGCTGGCCTTGGTGGTCCCGACGAACGGGTATAAACACGATGGTTCATCGCACCGTCTGTGGAACGTTATGAGTAGTGAACTTGGACTGAGCCACGAAACTTTTACCTTTTAGGCATACTTATTGGTACTTACACTTAGCGCAATGCAAACGTGGAGATGAGATAAAATAAATTCTACAAAAAGGCACGCACGGAGGATTAGAAGAACCCTATAAAAGAGGAGAAACACCACTTACAGAGTCGAACACCGTGGTTGGAACAAGAGAGGGAAATTGGCGCCCAAACCAAAGTGAGCGCCAAGTCCGGCCGGAACCTTATTTCAATAAAGTTCCGCGTCCCGCTGTCACATATATAGTATGCAGCTCGTCGGCAACTGAACAATATCAATTAAATACCTTACGCATGTATCTAATGAAGCAGTGGATGGACCAAACTTAGCTGGCTGGGCCAGTACTTGATTTCACTTGATACCAGAGTACCATGCCTGGTGGTACTCGAGTATGTAATTACACCCAGTATAGTTTCTATAGTAGACTTACACAAAAACAAGGTTGGTTCATATATTCTATACATAAAAGGAACATTTTGGTCTATGCAGCTTAACTGTATGATGTATAGAACCTATTATGCTGAGCTGTTTACATTGCCCACACTAAAAATGACCCCTCTGACTTTGACACAGGCTACACTCCCAGCATAGCATGTATATCGCTTAACAGAGGTTGGTTGCAAGGTTACTACCAATATATCTATGTACTGAAGCAAGCACAATGACTGTATCTGAGCTGGATCTCATTATGTTTGCCTAAGAAGAATTGCCTGAGTGAGAGTCGAAACAAATAGCTTGATTGGCCCGTCAAGGGATAGGAAGTGAACATGACCATAAATGGTGTCAGGTGGGTGTAGAAGGACTATTTGCGAGTATTTTGGCTTACTCAGATTGTTCATATCATATCTGGATCCTGTTATGTTGATGGATTTGTGCTGAACTGACCCTAAGAAAACGGGCGATTTCAAACAAACTTTCCCGCATGAGTTTGGATGACTAATGGCTCATCGGAGGTTGGTTATGGTATGTTTGGAAGTATATCTAGATGGACCAACAAGAATTACGGGAATCGGACCAGTGGTTCCTACTATGTTTGACAAACGATTTTAATTTGGCGGATGCCCCATATGCCCAGCCCTATTCTATAAGTGTTTTCCGATTGGCGATCGACAGGCTTTCACTGTGGAGGAGTTGGTGATGTTTGGGAATGGGGATGAAGATTGGACTGGAGAGTGAGTTTTGTTCTCATGCTATTATTGTTTTCACTTAGTCGCTGCTAACGTGTTTGCAGCACTCTGCACTCTGAATGCACATTGTACATAAACTTATTGTATTACACGCTATGTTGAATGTTAGCGGTCGGAGAATAGTGATCTTAGCTGAATACACATATAGTAGAACTCCAAGAACGTCCAAGAACGCGAGCTTGTTCAGAGTCCATTCAGAGTCAGAGCAACGCCTATGCCGGCGCCTATTGTAACATATTCCTCTTAACCGTAACACTCTTGCTTCTTCAATCTACTCCAACTCTCTTCGTTTAGAACAATACCCTCTATCTCAAGCGAATTTCGAGTTATATTGGCGAACAAGGGGTTTCAGTTGAGGCTGAGGGGCTGGCGCTAAGGCGTTTTGATCAAGCTCGACGTGACGCGGCCTGAGGTACACCCAAAGCTTATCTGAACGTCCTTCGCCTTTTGACCGTGTCATCTACCTTCTAGATGTGTCTAAATCTTATGAAACTCGTCGCGGGTATGTTTCCGTATGGGATTCAGATTTGGTGCGACTTTCTTCCATGTTTGTTTTCAGTTGTCTCTAACCACGTTGAAAGCTCATAGCACCCTCGCTAGACGACCATGCGGTCCCACTTTCGCGTTCTCAGTTCATTCCCTACGTTCCGCGCACATGAACCCCCCGCCCCACACATACCCCATGCTCATCTGCGACCGACTCTGTACTACGCGGTTCCACAGCTGTGCGGTGCTCACGTCACAAAGTCGATGATGAGAGGTCAACGGATGGACTCGTCTGGGCTCTGGATGCTGAAGGATCGTAGTTCGGGACTTACTCAACATCTCCGCTTTGAAGGAATATGGTTGTCAAATGACCTTTGTTCGTTTCGTGAACCTCTCATTTCGCCGTATCCTCCATGCTCGTATGGGACTAAAGAAGAAACGAGTTCATACTTGTCTGAGACAATCTGAGAAGGAAGAACAGACAACGCAGGAAGATTGGGGATGAGCGGGGACGAAAATGTTCGTGGCTCTCCTGTTGCCAGATAGACCTACAACATCCTCGAGGTTCAAGGTGAGTTTCAGTATATATGACATCCATTCTTGTTACTCACCCTTTGTTGATGTCCAGTCCCTTTCTTGTCGTCCATTCGGACCCACTGGCTTCTCCTCACAACTTATCGCACCCGCCTTCGCTAAATGAATGAAATATCCTCCAGCTCGCGTACAGTCAAGTCGTCACACCTTCGATTTGTCCCACATCGCTTCGAGAATTCCTTAACGGACGATAATCTCCTACAATCCATCCCCATCGCAATGACCCATGTCAATGTCTGCGTGTATATTCGGCGGCATGCTTCGCTCTTCGCACATCTTCTACATGTCACGCTGGCACCAGGATCGTACTCACCGCAACTACGACTATCAATCAGTCACCCTCTCCAAGCGCTAATTTCTAATCCAGCGCTAGAGACGCTTGGAACTGTATATGGTGGATTTCAAGTTCTATGAGCAGAGGACAGAGAGACTTCTGGTAAGCAACATATCCCCCTCTGGCAATTTACACTGTATTCATTTCGCTTCCCTATTTACGCAGTTCCACCTATTGACCATCGACGGAGTTTAGTCTCAATACTCCGAATCCATTCAACGTATTTCAGTACCCTCACGTTCCTCTCTTCTACGCCGACTCCGTTGCGTGAACTCGCACATAAGGGAAAAGTCTCGCTGTGGAGCCTGTGCTTGCTTCAGTTGTGTCATTTTCCTCGAGGTCCGGAGTTCCATGATGATTCGATCTCACGGTAAGTACCAGCGTCATTTCGTTTCCCAATAACTTGTTCTGACATGTGTGAAGCGGACGCGTATTTTGTGCAGACTGTCTTCACCATATTACGCGTTGGACTTGTCCTCTGTACCGGGCTCCCTTCGACCCCAGATCGACAGTCAACCTTCACACTTATTTGGACAGTGTCAAAGCGACGTTCACCGGATCTGGCAGTGAGGAAGACAGTCCCTCTGCTGAACAAGAGGCTTGCTGCAGTTTCCAATGCTGGCACTTCTGAAGCCAATCTTTGCTCGCTGGAATCAGAATGCAAAACCTTTCTCTCCGATCACCCTCGAAGTCTAATATGTATCGTCACTCGACCCCTTCACTATACAGTCAATGTAACATGGTCTTCATTTCTAGTTTCATGATTTGCGTGTTGGTCTTCGTGTGATCGCGTATCTGTGTGAAGTGAAAGAGTACGTCGAGGTCGCAGGATCAGCACGTTGATTCATTCAGAGAAAAACTTGAAGGGAGCCGAACATAATATGATGAACTCCAGGTGCGAATGTTAGAATTGGGGCGAGGAAAGAGGCTGACAATGCAATAAAAAAGGTTCAAGGGGATCATTGTCATTATAGACAAGTTGATGTTGTTTTGCGCAGACTCGTACTCTAAATTTTCAAGTATGCCTGCTTGATTAGCAAAAGGCGTTGAACGACGGGCTCCGGACTGAACTTCATCGTCTCACTGGTCCGTTTGACCAGGAACACCTTGACTACCAGCGCCAGATGAGGACTAGTCTTGATTTGTCGCGAGGCTCCAAAGAGCGTTTTGAACGTTCGGAGTTGAAAGGGCTCGATTTTCCTGCGCAAGAGTTCCTGATATCTACTTTGCCTGTATTCACAAGCAATGCGCTCGCAGCAGATAACTTTGTCAATCTTCCTGGTGACGATAATTCACAAGGCAGCTCCCGTGTTCACGATTGCCGGTCATTTCGCCTGAAGATCTCAAGGGCTTGGCCTCCTACCAGAAATCTCAAGGGATCAACGAAGATATCATGCTTCTGCACGTCACCGTTGCTATCGACGGTTCATCCTACCTCGCACTCTTGATGCACTGGACATTGAAATTGGAGATTTTCTAGACAAGTATTATCATCTTCGTGCATCAGATGAACTCAGGTATGTCGTCCCTGTATAGTTGGAACGTATTTCTAAATTTTTCCTCGAAAGGTCATATCTTGTTCATACCATGAGGAGAAAGTAGTCAAGCAATTTTACATCGATGCAGTAAGCTGGGCCTGGTCTCCCCCTTTCACAAGCCACTCAACCATTACCTTGCAGCTTCTCGATCCTGGTCCACATTAAGTTTGAGCTAGCAACTGAGAACCACGCAAGTGGCCTTGGATATCGGTGAGCCATGAAGCTTTGGGGCCAAAGCGTTAAATATCGGCCCAATATGGGAACGCGCGTTTGGATCCCGTTTCATGGATTACTTTTTCCTACGAACCATGTGGTCAATGGAGATCGTAGGCGCAGGCATCTCAGAATGAGATTACCTTCTTGAATACCCGTATAACCACGTTGTCAATTCTAAGACCACTGGCAAAGCTTTAATCATGTCAATGGGCAGACAGAACTAAGATACGTCGAGAAGTTTCCTGAGGTGCTCCGTTGATTCAACTTGATGGTGATTTCGGTTTCGAGTTCTTCAATGGATGATCATCGAGTGCTGAGTCGCCTTATTAATGCGTCCACGTTGTCGAACATGCTCAACGTATTCCAGCATCTTTCATTGTGATTCTCGTGAGAATTCGGGTTTACAGACTGAACCCTCGAGTCCGATAACACATTTTCTTCTCAAGGGCAGGTAATTAGCCTTAGCACGAGGATAGGTAATCTTGCAAGTGAGCTGCAAGTGTGGCACACCAGAAGATCACTGAAGGTCCGCGGTGAACGTCGTCATTGAAAGAAGTAAGAAAGGAAAGCATTCGGACACTGGCCAAAGATCATAATCTTTGCGTCAATCTCTGGTAGGTCAAACGGGAAAGGGAGCGCCGAATCGTGGATTGTCAATCTCTTCCGCAGACTTCTCTTTGCTCGTGTTTATCGCGAGAAAGGAAAGATCAATGTTGAAAACCCGAGTATCCATCCCGTCGTCTTGCTCCTTCCGCTTTGATGCAATGCGCGCCTTGAGGTTATGATAAAGTTTGTGTGGAGACGGAAAATTGGGTCATGAGTACCGAATATGCCACCTTTAGATCGTGGCGCTCATCTGACTGATACAAAACCGGAACGGTCAGCCTTCAGGAAGGCACTAGATTCGGACAACACAAACGATACGCTTGTTGGAGGTAAGATCAGGAGTACATAGGGGAACCCCTCAATTCTTCAGCAAATTATCCTGGGGATACATGGGGCACAACAGGTCCAGTCATTGTATGAGTGGTGAGCTTTGCTCATGCTTTGCAGTCGAATATTTTTCATAAGCCACCTACGGAAAAGCGGCACATGCATAGTATAGGTAGAGCTTTACCCATAGTACATCACTTGGAAGGATCATGTTCCGCGTACTAGCAAGGAGAAATGAGTGGTCACATTGTGCGGGCAGGGAGTTATCATACACCTTCATCTCCGCGTCCCGACTTCAACATTGTCATCTCAAATATGTTTCGGAACAGCGGTAACTTCGAGAGGGACTGGAGATGATCAATGACGTATTAATTTCATGATAGAGAGGAGGATCAAAGCCGTTTGAGGCCCCTTCGCCCGTTATCATGGGCGTGTACGGTATAATGAATGGAAAGGTGTATAATCTACTATAGCTCCGTCGCGAATTAACGGCACGAGGCGAGCTCTGAGTAAACGTGTGGTGCGGAATTTTAGGACGTGCTTACCGCAGGCCTGTCGTTCTCCACTTATTACACGACCCTCCGCCCTGGTATATATCGATATATCATGCCACCGGATGCACAAGGACTATCGAAAAAGAAATCAGTATACTCAATGGAGTCAAAATCCACGATACCGTAGACAGAGTAGCTCTCTGAAGGACTACTCAATGTTCCAGTTCAGAGACCTGAACACTGCTGCAACCTAGTACATAGTTTTGAAAAATTTCTACGCCCGCATGTGAATGTTGCGTTAAGTCAATCTTACTTAATCGAGAACCTCTTCGTTAACTGTGCTAAGGTGAGCACAAGCGGTATGATTTTGAACTGGATTCGAACGGATTTTTGTAACATGTGGGATTGGGTAAGAGTGTATCGCTCTTTAGAAAAGGGTCCTACCTTTCTGGATTAAGCATCTGTTGCTTGAAGAACAGGTCATAGATAGTATAATCCTGCACATAAAAGCTCAAAATAATAAAAAGGGTCGGAGGACCTCAAGATGAGAAGTGGCGGTCCAAAACGTAGTCATAAACTGCAACAGCAGTCGAGCACCAAAGTTTTGGAATATTTCAGGATATTCCCAGGTGCTACGAATAAATTCATTAGAGAAATATACAAGAACATCATCCACCCACGAACATCATAAATGACTTCGATCAATCAGATTGCCCGCCAAACTACCTGACGTGCTGTTCATGAATCTAGAATTGCGATGGAATGCAAACGTCGTAGCATTCTCAATACAAAGCCTTAAGATTCTCGTCATATTTTTCCAATCGCCTGATATTCCTTCCTTGGAAGCCAATGTACGTATATCTGGTGGCAGCAAAAATAAAATCTGTGATCCTGTTCACATTCGCCCGTTGTAGGCGTGAGGATTTTGCCATGACTCGTAGGAACATTGTATACATGTGCCACTGCGTGCTAATTCGGGTAAGAATAAAGCACGATTAACGACGACCAAGACGGGCCTCTGAATAGTAGCTAGGAGAAGTATTCTCTATCTAAAGATAATGCTGTTACGAGTTCTAAGTACAAGAAGCTTTCGCAGTTACAGCCAGAGCATTCGACTCAACTTTGTAGTCCTCATTGTTGCCAGGATTGGATAGTTTGAATATTAAGATTCAGACTCCACCATTGTCCTCACATTTTTGGATATAGTACGTACCTATCGTTGCACAGGAAGAATTCTAACGAGGTGATCACGAGAAGGCTGAGAGGGAAAGAAATTTGCCAGCCATGGTATGTACTCTAAAAGCACCGACTCGAACCTCGAGCGGGACCGTATACGTGAATCGGCCACCTTCTTTCCGTATGAATCGCAATCTCAGCGTGGAATGATGCTCATTGTCCAACGCGTATTAGCGCGTATTGCACTGCGACAAGATTTACCCCCACAAAGCGCAGTCAATTTTGGGCGCGTATATTCCCGTTTCGTCCAGATCTACCCGGCGGGCATCGAATAGATAGCGAAAGCCGAACGAGGCGCATTGATTCTGATTGAACCGCATAGCCTCGTATAAAGGAAGAATGTTTTCAGAGTCTTTCTAAGTGTTCGCAGACCGTATGAGAATGCTCCTCTACTCAGTAACACGCTTGCTAGATGGAAATAACTTGATATTAATCCGTTTAATATCGGATTTTTGTCCATCGATAGCTTTGCCTGCAAGTGGAAAGAATGAACGTTTTTCACATGTTCTCAGAACATATGTCGGGCGGAAATGAAAGAGTACGTACGTTCCTGATTTTGAGCAGCATCACACCTGTGCAGTACAGGGGAGACAAGGAGGCCCAGGGAAAATCGATGGGACGGAGAGTATTTGACCCGCCAGAAGTTGGCCCATAACCCATAGCGCCTTTTGGTCGTTGCTTTGCCTTGCATCGGGGAATAGCTATAATTTCTACATAATACAAAGAGTCTGACATCACGCGCCGGTCAGAAATGATATGTATGCTCCGGTTTACCGAGGACCAGCGAGGGGGTGATGTCAAGCAACACGGACCATGCAAGGATCCTGTTGGGGTAGTAGAATAGCTCGTTGCAGATGATTGAGGTGGAAGTGCATTCGAGCGCCTACAGATGGGTGATGCCGATGCTGAAACGGTGGAACGGTCGTTGAGGAAAGGGCGATCGTGAATGAAGAAGTTCACAGCCACGAATAGATATCAACGAAGGATATAACTTTACGTCGAGTAATATGAGCGAACGACCAAGTGATGGCCATGGGTAAGGATTCCCGAAAAGGAATCTTCAAACGAAGTTGACGTGTCCCGGAATTGGCCCGAAGGTTCCTTTGTTCCCCCGCCCTTTTCTTGTCAATCGTCAACCGTCGAACTAACCATTAGTCGAAATAGATTGAGCCCCAGGATGCAAAGCACATTGAAGATGGAGGGTGGTATCGGCGGAGGAATAGAAAACTATCGCAGAGAAACGCAGTTTCCAGAATGGTTAGAAAGGAAAATTACGTGAGTTCGAAAATAAATGGAGGAAAGATAAACTTTTGCGGTCCATTTACCGGGGCTTGTGGCGTGCTGAGTCGAAAAGACAATAAAAATAATTATCATCTGTTATGATTACCATCCTGGGAGCAAACAAGCATTCATCCATCTATGCTTTCCGTTTTCGGATCTGGTTCCTCGCGACAACTCAATCGTAATCCGTGCGACGATACGGTTAGCAAGTCCACGGGTCCAGGCTTCTGGTACCATCACAAGGATATTCACATAGCTGCTATAAAATAACTGCTCCGTATTGTCTTTTTGTTTCGTGCCCCGCCTGTCCTATTGTTTTTGCCCGATCGACGGCTTAGCGAAACAAGAAGAAAACCCGGAAGACAACAGAGCGACACCTCACTATTATTCTTTCCTCCCCCCACCCAGCGTGCAGGAGTGTTGCACCAATCCAATCATCCTCATCCATTAACGACCATCCATTTGTTCTTTCACCTCCTTCCTTTCACCCCTCCCTCATCCACCTCACATCCTTTTTGTTCTATCATCCGATTTGCTTCCGAACATCATGCCCGCACTCCGCACGCGCGATACCCAATCCCGACGTGAGTAGCTGTTGGATTCTGCCTCAGACTACGGAATTTTACAATCTATTAATCACTCACCTTTTCTCAGCACTCGAAGTGACGACGGACGCGCCCCAACCTCCCACTTTGACGATAATTTCACCAACGCCACGCGCCTTCACCTTCCCTTTCACCCATAACCTCTCATCAGACAGTCCCTACTCTACTCCATCTAATTCTCCATTCGAGCCTGACCTCAATTCACTCGCTATTTCTTCCGCATCATCTTGTATAACACCGCCTCCGCGAACCCTTTCTCCCACATCATCTTTCACATCTGTATCACCTTCACCCACATCAAACACGAGCACCTCTCATCTCAGCCAGAAATCACTAGGCAACGACGTTGAGCGTCGGCCGAAGAAGGGCGATGAGGACTACGTTAAACGACCAGAGAATGCATTCATTCTCTTTCGACGCAAATGCTGCGAGGACCATCAGGCAGCAGAGGAAGAGACCTCGCCTAGCCGCCTGACGAAGAAACAACGCCAGGCAGATTTATCCAAGACAATCAGCCAACAGTGGAAGTCACTGACGTCTGAAGAGAGGAAATATTGGGAAGAGTTGGCGAAAGAAAAGAAGAAGGAGCACGCACATATGCACCCTGGTTATGTCTACCGACCTCAGCGTGTGCGTGACAAGGACGGGAAGGCGAGGAACAAGAAGCGAAAGCCCAAGGTGACCGCAGCTGCTTTGGAGGCTAGTCCAAACAAGGCCACAGGAAGTATGTCGTTCGTTGTCGCTCCTCCTTGTCAACATGGTCGTTCCGCTTCCGCACCGACACCTCCACCTATGTCGTACCAATCCATTCAGCTTCCGAACCTCTATTCTTCTAGCCCCTCCTGCCCAAATTCCCCTTCTCTCCTCCCTATGATTAGTCGGCGAACGACCCACAGCGGAAACCAGGAGGATATCATGGCAGACTTCGACTTTATGCCCAACCACGAGCACCTGCTAGCTCCTGCCTTTGGTACTGAGCAGCCCAATCTTCAGGTGAGATTTGTTTTGGTGTTGATATTCAAGCTGATTGATTCTGACTATAGTCTTCGGAGTTCCTGAGAAATATTTTTAATATGTCGTTGAACGAGGCTCCGCTCACTGTTTCTACCGATACCTCTCTACTTCTTCCAGCCCATCAAATGATCTCGCCCGCTTCTTCTATGGGTTCCAGCTCGTCTGGACCATCATCGCCTACCACTGGACCCTTTACGCCCACTCATCCTATTCACTCGCACAATGCCTTCGAATTAAGCAACATTCCCAACAGCGCCTGTGTCCCCGAACTGGACATGCAATTGCAGATGCCAAACGTAGGCTTCTCTGCAAACTACTGGCCTATGCAGTCAGTCTGGCGAGACGAGTCAAATATGGAAATGATGCACAACGACTTCGACCTGAATTCGATACCCTCTATTCAAATGGGCGGGCCAAAATACGTCGACGAAACGAACACTTATGGCGCGTCTCCCGAAGTTATGGATCTGGGCGAGTATTCTCAGGAATATCGGCAAGATTACTCGAACGAGTATATGGCAGAGTACCAACAGGACTACGTCCAACTTGGGCACAGTCAGTTCTTCGAAGGTCACCAGAGCACTGAGTCGAGCTTACTTCACTATAACAATATGATGGGCTCTCCAGAGCAAAGTTTCTGATTCCCCTCCACTGCTGCGCACCCGAGTGGATGTTTCGGACAATTCTTCCTCTTCTCCGTCTACGTGGAACTGTATTTCTTCTTCCCCTCTCCTTCGGGTTTACTCGTCGGATTGGTGAGCATTTGTACCACCAAAAATTCTTCAGTGTAGTCATTAGTCGCTTGTTTCATTGATTTTTCCTTTTTTTCATTTCTCTCTGCTTGTTAGGACAGACGTCTCGACGGCGGTATCCTACGTTAACGGATACGTCTCGACGACGGTCCGTACCTACTGTATATAGTGATCAGTTTACGCGCGACACGTTGATTACATTTTTACGACTCACCATTCCAATTACGAACTACTCCCCTCCCTGCGTCTCGACTGATACCCCAGTCCATAATTATTGGTTCCCTGCATTGTTATTCTCTACACGTTCAGGCTGCCTGATTCCTTTCCGAAGTCCCTCCGCTCGTCATCATTTATTCCTATATCGAATAACCCTGTCTGACTATTATCAATTGTACTTAGAATGCAATGTGCTGTCACTTACCGTCCTTTACCTTCTAAAGTTACATTCCAAAGTCGTCTGTAAAAACTCCGAGTTATTCCATAGCGAAATTTCCGCAAATTTGTTCCAGCTTCTTCGAAAGACAATAAGGTCGGCTAGTTTTGAGAGATGGCGGTTAGAAAGTGACGCTTGTGCCGCTTTATGCCGTGTAACGAATTGGGAAGGTATGAGAATTTCGTGAGGTCCCGTGGTGGATGTGCCACAAGGAACTTCGAGGACGAAATGAAAACTCTCTCACCACCCTCATAACTGACCCTTGAAAAAAGTTACTGAGGTTTGGTATATAGTCGGAATCGAAATAATCCCTCCTTCTTGTAGGTTTAATATCACTTTTGAGAGCGACCAACTTCAGGTTATCCGTATCGGCGGTGAAAACGAAAATGCTGTCTTATTCGAAGGTAACAGACTGCAGGGACTTGACTGATGGTGGCGCCCTGAACCCTACGCACAAGTATGAAACAGGTATGAAAGCAGAGGCATTCCGACAAATATAGAGAATGACCAAAGAAAGGACTGACTGATATGTTGAAGCCTGGTGAGATTGTCCAACTCTTTTCTCTTCGTACTAGTTACCTATCATTCGTGTGAAAATGGACGCGCCTCTTGAAAGCGTCTGTCACGGGAAGGCTCCTCATAAGATATACCGATGCAGCCCGATGCAGCTCGTCCTATGCGTGAAGGTACCGAATTATCGACGTCGATGAAAAACTTGTTGAGCGGGTCATCTTCCAGTCCCATTCAGCGTTCCACCCGCCATACAAAGAGCGAAAACCTGGAGCAAAAAAACCAACCAAAACCATTAATGCCGTTCGAGAATGATCCCAGGAGTATTGAATTCACCGAGGAAATTGTGAAAATTCTTCGATGTGAGAAACGGATTTTTTCTACGTAGATTCCCCCTTCGTCGGATTATCTTGACATTTGTTGTATCTTCTCGCGATTCCTATGGATAAATACGGAAGGTTCAAAGCAATTCCCAGAAAGGTTCACAAACCTTGTTCGATAAGCCAAAAGAGTGGAGCACAAGGGGAAAGGCACACAGAGAAAATTGATTCATAATTCGAGTTTGTAGATTATCTCCACACCTAGAAATCAAGGGCCACAGAACTCTGAAAGCAACGAAGTAGTAGTGGGTGTTCCCATAATCCATATCCGTACTCCAAACTTTGTTTGAGTTTTCGTGGACGTTTAGCTTGAGTCATCTTGTCAGAACCGTGATCCATCATCTTGATATCTCTATATGACATGAACAATTGAGCGGGAGAGATAAGATGTACGGAATAAGTTTTCAATGTTGCTTGATGCCGAACTTCTATTCCATGTCCGTTTGTCCGTCTTGGACGGGAACAGCAGGGCAGGAGTTGCACTACGAGCCGCCAGGAGCTCTCTACCCGTCATGAACTGAGAATGGACAGCGAGGCGACATGCGGATGTAACGACTGTAGAAAAATCTTCCGTTACGACTTCGTTGAATGATGTAGTCCGAGGAATTGTGGTATCGCTGAGCAAATCTCCCGTCATTCACCCTGGATAATCTACCAAAATTATCGTTAAAGGTGATGCATTACCAAGTTAGCATGGTACGTTCAACTGTTAACCACCGCATGAACAGGAAAAATCGTTGCGAATAGCAGTTGAACTTCTGATGACTATATTAGACATGCAGATTGTCCATAGATCCACGGAGCAACAACGTTAACACTGGGGAAAACTCACTGAGTTTCTCGTCATGTTCAGGTCCTGTTAGGGAGATTTCGAGCTCCTCGAAGAGGTTGATATGAAAGGGTTCACCCTAAATAACATCTGTTGGGTCGCCGAGGTCACGAAAATGCTCACATAGACTATGTCCATTTCCGTGCTACTTCTGAACGGCTCGATGCCTTGCCTGAGTTGTCATCCAGATCACACTTTCTGGTCCTTCCATCCGACTACGTCTTGAACATAAAAAAGCTGATATTGTAAACTCAACAAGTTGATGAACGGGTTTCATACATTTGGAGAGAGGGTAAATATCTCGTCCTTCAAATACCTCTTCCCCTTCTTATACTTTGAACGACCTCCGTCTATCTGTCATCCTGTAAGCTAAAAAGCTCCGTGAAACTTGAATAACACGTTGTTCGCGCATGTTGCTGAACGCCAGCAAGCCTTGAAACGATAAAGACAGGCGTTATCCTGCAGGCTGAACTAAATGTAGCTTCGGATTTTGGTAAACTTTTCCTTCGACAGTCGCTCCTGCGGATGAAAATTTGATAGCAGCCTTGGTTGATCGATTCTACAGTAGTCTGAAGGGCGACGTAGGTGATTTGAGCGAGCATCAAGATTATGCAGATCAGAAAACATATAGAGAACGGTCTCACATTCAATCTGTTCGATGGCAGTTGAGAATATTTGAAACCACCTATCCCAATCTGCGTTCGCTAAAAGATTCTAGCTGCGTACACAAATGTGACGTCTGCGACAGGTAAGTTTTGCCTACGTTTTTCTGCTAAAAGGAATTCGATATTGTGAATGAATAGCGAGGGGAGGAACAAATGGACCATCTTTGCAAAAAAGATATTTAAAACAGTCGTGTTCCACAGCTTTCGAGTCAAAAAAACCGCAAAGTCATCTTTGCCTCATAGGGTCTGTCCAGTCTGACCGGCGCTCGAATAACCGTCACACAAATGATAGTGGAGACCCAAAACGGGACGCCGCCGTTCAAGTGCTTGAAACATTGTCGGAACCGAAAGTTTCAAGTTAGAATGCCAAAATGCTAAGATGGAAGGTACCTCGCGAGAAATGACAAGCAACCGGATCAGTATTGTCGAGCAGAAATGAAGAGACTATCTAGCTATAGGTTGTTTGTGTTGATAAGTTTGTGGAGGCTCGTGGGGTATGAAACGGGACGAAAATGAGTAATCATACACGTCGTTTTTGAACATGACGAACAGAACCGGCAAGAAGATCTATGGGATACGATGAACACTCAGCAAGTAGCGAGGAAAAAGGCGTACATTCTATCATCGTTCTCAGACTCTAATCTCATTCTTGCATAGTTGATTCTTGAATCATTTCGTCCGGTCTGTAGCGCTTCTTCACAGCGGTAATCTCATGATGCCAGTGATGTTGGTTCAGGGAGGCGGTGTGGCGGTCCGATTTATTGTCAGTTGTTATGCTCTGGTACTGACTCCTGATACCTTTCATATATATATCCTCGTTGGTCCAAATCTCTACACAATGGTATCTCCCTACAGCTCCCAGTGTTGACTGCTACTAGAGAGGCTGAAATTGTGAAGACGGCCCCAAATCGATTAATGAAGATTATCAGGCAGCTGCAGGATCTGGGGTCACAGATACCATACATATGTGCTCCTATAGTGCAAGCGGGAAGTTGTAAGCTAGCTATAGGTAAACTTCAGGGTTAAATACAGAAAATCCAAAAATCCAACATGTCAATGTGCTCCTCGGAAGCTTATTTTTGCATTATAGCTGAAATAGGTTGCCGCTAGTCATATACGAGCCGTTACAGGCTTATATTCGTCTTCGCGCCCGACTAACCCTCTACCACCCATATCTAGAGCCTGACAATGTCGAATTTACAGGATTTTCTCAGAGGATTGCAACGCATGCTATCAAAAACTTGGAGTCATAAAGCAAAGTTCACGCTCACGAAGAAGGTTTGAATAAAGGACTGATCCTGTTACTGGCCCGGTACTTACTGGCCTCATTCTGTTCTCATTGAGTCCCACGTAATCTATCAGGGGGGCTGTTATAGGGTGAGCACTTGCGGTATCTTCTTCCCGAGACTTTGGTGGATGGTTTAGCTGAGCATGACACCCCAGAATGTTAATGAGTTCTGATCTTCGTGACTAATTTGTTTTATGCTCCATGTGGTTGTAGATCCCTTCTTCGCTGCTAATGCTACATATACCATATCTACTGACAATTCTTCATGAGCTTCGCGATTTGAATGCAGATCTACAAGGCTGGTCGGTCAATGAACTCCGAGTCCTGTGAGCATTTGTCGACTGGGAAGGGAACATGCAAGATGTAATGCTGTATCAGGAACCATTCTAGAGCCACTTAAGAATAGAAGTATGACACAACTGCGAACAGCAACTTGTAGGGTTCAGAACGACGGAAAATTTATCTTGTGATATCGTCCCGGGATATACTCGACATGATATTTCACTACCACAATATATACCGACTGAACGTGAAGTAGTCAGACATTGCGTGGTGCAACACTAATCGAACAAATCAACATCGACAAGTGTACTCTCGTTTTCAGGTTCAAGCCACCCAAGTTTCAAATTTAAGCACGTATCGGTCACAACCGATAGGACGCCACACTTATATTCTGCCGCAAGCGCAAAGTATGTAGCACTTAAGAGCAAACTCCCGTTACTATTCTAAATCATAGAGGTACCATATTCTAAGCCGTGGTACTCATTGTAGGTTGGCCTGTAAGGAATGATTAGTATGGGTCACGAGAAAGAGAACATGCTCAATGGGCTTACACCTAGATTCTTGAAAATTGGAGCCATTACATATGTTCAGATACCATATAAACTCACTATGAGAGTGTACGGTGAGCGCGAACGTCGAGATTTTATTTCGGTGTTTACCGATTGCCTGGTCAAAGCGGGTTACATCGAGTCCCTTCCGGGATTCGAGAGTGCTTCGCACTCGTTTGGATGTCCAATTTTAGCAATGTAACCCAAGCCCAAGACTCTACTTGAAATGTCTCGCTACCCACTCCGGTTTTGGAGGGATCTGATCACATTTAGGTTCAAGACTAGCCGTCCTCGTTATCTGGCGAGTATGTATCCAATTTGGAATGTCAGTAGGGCTTTGAGGTATTCTCCGTGTCGACCATTTGGCCACTAGTGTACACCCCGTACACCCTATCGAAAGTAACAGTTTAGTAAGTGATCTGCGGGCTCGTAATTGAGTCACTCACCCATTTGCACGCACCACACCTCGAGTCCAAGCGTATTGTCCCCTTTTGTGACTGCCGCAGTCATGGCATTAAAAAAGCTACAAGATCTTTCGGTGGAATGAGCATCTGGTCCGCTGGAGAATAGTAATACATGAGCTCGGAGAACATGATAGTTTTGGCCACGTCCTTTCGATTCGATTGAGCATATTCCATGTTTGCTGCGGAATTGTCTAGGTACTTCAACCGTATTGATTGGGATGAATAACTGCGATTATCGCAACATAGCCCAACATCACCACCATCAAAAGAACGAAAGGGCACCTTCGCAGCTGCCTTGACTACTTTGACACTGCCTGCGACCGTACACTATGCAAAAACTGGGTTTGTCTTTCGTCTTTGGGGACAAGAGGATACTGATTCGATCTGATCTAAAGGGTGAAAGACAGGCCATTCCCCAATTACATTCGCCGTTGCCGAAAACGTTGTGAGCGTCTTGCGATAGTTGTAGTCCTTAGTCTTTCACTACGAACACTGTGTGTGAGTATTGAGAATCCATGCAGCAGATATTACTTGCCTCGTCGACACATCTAAATCCCCAGAGCACACCTGAAGGTTGTCATTACCACAGTCATTAACTGAAGTTGCGTTTATTGGAAGGTTCTGGACCAATCTGAGGGACAAGAGTAGTAGGAGGGCGAAGAATACTTCGGTCATTTCATAGAGACCGGCTCTAACTTCCGTGTAGTAGCCCTAATGAATAACCCCACCAACGATTCCACACTTCGAGGAAATGTCCAGGCTATAGGCCTAAGTTCATCGAATTTCATCCTTTGCGATATGTCGGCGGAGCGCCGTATTTATGCAGTGCCTTTCGGATGCAGTACTGAGAAGAGAAAAGGAAAGGTGGGGTGGCTGGGGCTGGGGACTTTCATGAGCATCTATCGCAGCGTGCTACAGAGTATTATTCTGACGTCGAATCTAGTGGAACTTCTACAAGCTAATTTTCTCTGATATGCGTAAACCGAACGACACGATGCAGCGAGTAAACATTCTTACGTCAAATGACCTGTTCCAGGATTCGCCATAACCGTGCCAACGACGACGCCATGGTTCTTGGGACGACTCCTCCGTTAGCGTGTTCAAACGTCGGCGAGATAACGTGGGATGGTCTCTTCAAATATTCACGGTTGCTGGAAGGTTGCCGAGGGGGTAGTAACCCTAAGCGTGGAGTGAACAGTAGATCCACACTATCTACGTTCAAGCGGCAGTGAAGAACGTTAGAGGACGAAAAAGCAGAATCTGAACGAACGGGCGAAGATTGAATATTGTACAGGTTCAGCAACGCCTGCCGATTTAAGTCGGTAGAAATAACCTAGAAATAACAGATGTGAACAAACAGAAATGGATGCGTCACGGGGAACAAATAGCACTGGCAGCGAAGGGTCGAGAAATGGAGCCAGAAGAAAGGGAGAGGACGTACAATACTCACTCACCAGTGTAGCCACCCATATGTCTGACATTTACTGCTTCGCGATCACTAACATAGAGGGCAGGTTTTAGGTACGCCCATAATGATTTTCGAAATGTGGGTTGATGAGCATCGTAGGTAATGCTTTTCAAAGAAGCAAAGAGTTAAAATGCAGGGCGCAATGGTTATACGACCAGATGAACTAAGCTCACATGAGCATACTGTGTTTTCACAAATGATGCAGTGACGGTTTGCGCTCAAGCAGCTTAACCGGCGCTATGCGGGCGTTAAAGGCATGTACTGCATGAATCCGCGAGTTCCAACATCGACTCGGGCCTTGTCAGGTCAGCACAGTTTCTTAGATCCTTGTAAGTAAGTAGTAGTATTATGCTCATGATGAGGTAATTGCAGATGCTGTCGAAGGTTTGTACTTTTCCTTTCGAAAATATGAGACTCATAAAAACCCTCGGTTCAGAAGGATCATTTCCGAGCATTTCCGCTCCTAAACTTTAACTCGGCCAAGGTTCTCTTCATCCATGTGCGAACTTTTATCTTGTCCCCAGTTCTCGCTATCGTGATTCCTGCTGCGGGTCAAGTTTGCTAAAGCTCAACAACTCTGGTTAAGGGTGTGGCCCGGCCCGGGTAAAGATAACTTCACTGTATCATTATACTTCCATTAAATTGCTTCTAAGTTCTGTTTATACCACAGCTAACCAACTGACTCTAACGTAGAAGCATTCCTAATACCTTGCTGGGAACGAACAGCAACTTTGATCAGAGTTTTCCCCATGGAGATCAACAGAGATCAACCTTTGCTCTAAAGTCCCGGGCCCATTCGACAACATATATGGACACTATATGAACCCATACATGACAGCCTTTTCATTCGGTACATGTACATTCAAGACCCTTGAGGATTAGTCCTATTATATTCGCATTATCCAAGATTCTTTGAAAGTATGGCTGCAGTCAAATCTTTGCCTTTCGAAAACTCGTTTGTGGTTCGGGTGACGAGTTCAAGTTCGAAACGGCCAAGGTGTATTGCATAAATATCCATATCCAGTGGCGCTTAAATATATACCATTCACAGCTGCGGGACCATGTCCTTGAACCCCGGTTTGCTCAAATAGTCGAATCGCGACTTTCGTCAATATTATCCCGGGTTTATTGGTACGGTACGTATCACTGAAGTTTTCAAATACGTACAGTCAAGTATTGATTCTGACTCGGTTCATAGAAAAGGTGCTGTTGACCGTCTCTAATCGGTACATGAAGAGATATGGACTCCCTCAAGAGGCAGATCTTCATTCGGATGCTAATAATCGACCCACCGCATAAAAATCGATATCTCTTGGCCGGAAGAGAACGAACACCCTCTCTCGACTGAGGAAATTTTCGAAAGACGCGTTATTCATTCTGTACAGGACTTCCTTAAATGTCAGGTATGAATACTTCCCCTCTATATCGTTCGTCGTTATAGCTAAAGGGGATTTAGAATCTTCCGACGTGGCAGGATCTCACGACCATTATAAGATGCGGCTCAATAACTATGCCCAAGGCGCACATCTGTCATTTCGAATTGATAGTAATCCTCGTGGACCCAATCATGCAGTCGTGTGGTTGTCGGTCGTTTATAGTGAGTGTCCACCTCGATAAACTCATTCTTGGATTTGGATTACTGATTGAATCATGTTTCGGGTAGTCAATGACGAAGAATACGGCCGTGGAGAAGGGCCTAATAAGCGAGTCGCGGAAGAGAATGCTGCAAATGCTGCTTTGCGGGTCATTAATATATTGTGATAATTCTTGTTGACTACAGATCTTCGTGTGAATGTATGTATGTACACCTGTGAATATAGTAAATTTGTATCGAGTACTCTACGTATGATATTTTTTGAGAACTTCTCATGATGTCTCAAGATGGACCAAGTTCCGGCAGCCCGAATGAATCTCAGAGTCTGCAATATTGGCGTCAAAAACTTGAAGTATCTTGACCAGATAGGATAGCATATTTGAGTCGGTATTTATATCGAAGTCGCGGATTAACCGAGTATGCATATGCGATGTACCCGCATGCGCCACTACACTCCTAACTTCACTACTTAGTCCAGTTTTAGTGTATAAAGAAAAGTGTACTTCTTCTCTCTCGAACAATCAGAGCACAAAATATTAATGTCACTTGTATATCTTCAAGTTGGAGGTCAAGGGATTCAAGGAGGTTCTGTTCTTCCAGGTCCTAGTTCGATTTTTTCCACCTCTTCGCAGAGTCATAGCACTGGCCAAGAAAGTCTCTCGTCAATGTGTTCTCAGAGTCCTCCTCCAAGGTACCGACAGGGTGATCAAACTGCAATCGTTCTTTCCGAGAAATCCGCTAAGACTTCCGTATTAGGGCCTTCTTAGCAAGTATCAGCATCTTCTCGTCTAAAAATCAAAAAAGGTATACCTTTGGCAGGATCACGACGTCCAAAGGTCTTTTTCGGATCTGTTTGTCAAGATCTCCGGTTTATATGTCTCTAGGTCAAACAGAAGCAGGCAAAACACTGAAACAAAAAAACGCAAAGTCGTTGTTTGATGGAAAAAATCATATGTAGACCTTGTATCACAGGCTCAGATTGACCCACGAACCTGCCTGGAGCAGAACCTCGAGACTCCGAAGCGTTGACAGATTACAAAGGACTCTGGACAGACAGCTCAGCTCAGCACAGAGGCAGTTCCAAAGGCAAAAAAAACAGAAAGAATTGTACGTGAATGGACTATCGTGAATCTTTGAAAAAACCTCGAACAATGAAGACTTTTCGAAGGATAAGAGACAACAAGGAAGTGCCCCCTCAATGAGACCGTGTCAATTAACCTACTTTCCGATAACTTGTATACCGATCGTATCTTTTCGGTTTGTTTCGAACTTCGGCCTGAACCACCAGTGCCCAGTACATTTGGGAGGATGTTTTTGAACAGAGCGAATCGAAATGAATGATATTACAAAGAGAATCCAATGAGAACGACGAACAAGAACCGCAAGATACGCTATGACCACAAGATATTAATCCTTCTCCAACCCTTTGCAGGAACTTCCTCTGGTTCCGGGTTCTGATTTGCGATATCAATGAAATACCGAATAGGCATTTCATCGAGCCTAACAATCTTTGTCCTCTTTGTAAATTTGTAACCGAAATACAAGAGAAGGATGAGAGGAATGTTGAAATAGTGGCTGAAGAAGGTCTCGATGTCCCACTTTCCGTGAATGAAGATTGCATAACCTGAGGTCAGGAGGATCAAGCCGAATCCTAGTAGAGCCATCCAAGCAGCGAAAGGCTGAAATGGCGCCGCCCAAGGTAACTCACTGCGGTCAATACCCTGGCGTTTGCAGCCATAGTAGAATCGCAAGTATACTATGCAGATGACCATCCAAGCGATGATAGCTGCGGCGGAAACTAAGTCTTGCAGCCACGAAAAGACGTTCGAAGCCGAATCCTGGAGCGTCATGTATCCGAGGGACATGAATAGGCTGACGAAGCCAACACTGATATAAGGGATTCCGAAACGATTCGTACGCAGGAAGATCTTTGGTGCATGTCCTTCCCGAGCAAGACCATATAACGTTCTAGACGCACCCTGCATTATTTCATCAGCTAAGATCAGCCATAATTATATGCAACAGAAGTACTCACCAGCATTGTAGAATTACCAGAAGACCAAGCACTAGTCAAGACGATAGCGTTGATGATATGGGGAATAACTTTAATGCCAGCCAAATTCGCGGCTAGGACGAGAGGGCTTTGGCTAGCAGTACCCGTTGATTTGAGCAGAAGGGAATTGTTTGAAGGAACGATCAACGTAACGATGAAGATAGAGAGGACGTAGAAGAGTATTACTCGAACGAAGATCCGTTTTGCTGCCTTTGGGATGTTCCGTCGGGGATTCTTGGTCTCAGCTGCAGCGGCAGCAATAGTCTCGACGCCAGAGTATGCATAGGCGGCATTGGAAAATGTCGTCCAAAAGCCTAGGAATTGACCTAGAGACCCTTCGATGCCAAGGTATTGGACGAAAGGACCCTACATCAAGTCAATACCATGATGAACATCTTCAGAATAGGGTATACTAACGGGATTTTTCCAATATTGAAATCCAAGACGAGGTTGACCCGATACACCACCTAGATCGATGCAGAGACCCTACGAACAAGTTATTCATTTTACTATACTCATAATCTCAGACATGGAACGCACCATAACGATTGATCCAACCACAAGCATGATTTTGAGCATGGAGAAGCCGAACTCCAACTCTCCGTATACCCTGATGAAGAAGAGGTTGGTACTGATGATGAGAAGACCCATCACCGTGATCCAGACACCATTTGATACTGAGGTCGTCCAGAAAGATATTAAGACAGCCGCGGCGGTAATTTCAGCGGGTATAGCAACGCATGCCGCGTAGACATGATTCCAACCGATGGCGAATGATAAGGCGGGATCGAAGAAGCATGCAGCATATCGAACGTATGAACCAGTGAGTGGTACTAAGGCGGCGAGCTCGGCGATAGAAAGCACGACTCCGGATACCAAGATACCAGTCAAGAGATATCCGAGAATTGCGCCTACGGGTCCCGCGGCTGCAAGGGCTCTACCTGATCCCAAGAAAAGACCCTGTAAGAAGACACAGTCAGAAGTCGAAGCCATTTGTACGAAGAACGAAACTAACGGTGCCAATGGTACCAGCAAGGGCAATCATCTGGATATGTCTCTGCTGTAGACCTCGTCTGTAGTGTTATGAGCATGCAGAACCAATCGCACAGAGCACAAGGACTTACTTCAACTCCCTCTGCTCCGCGAACGCTTTTTCATCCTCAACAACAGGCGAGCCAACTTCCACGTCGAGCTTGTCATTACTTCCATCGAAGAAGTCCTTGCCTTCGAGTCTGTCCTTGTTGAATGACATTATCTTCAAAGCCCAAGGCAGACTATTTTGAGGTGATGGAGAATGAGATCAGATATTGAAGGGACGATGTTTCACGCCCGTACATATACACCGATGGAGCGATTGCACCATCCCTGGTAATCACAACACACGCGATTATGGAACGATGGCGTTCGCTGGGAAGCGCTCCAAAGCGTGCCTCACACGCATGGCATCTTCGCTTGGATGGGTTTGGGATGCGGGAGTTATGCGGAAACGCGTTGAACAGACAAGTTGCCGACGAGGAAGAGATTGCTTCCGCTCCAAAAAATTTTAGAGATGAGTCACTGACTGCGAAGACATGAAGTTATAATAGGTTACAATCGTCTGAAAGTGGTTTTAGCTCTCATAATTCAGATATCATTGATTGAAGCATACGTTCGAAACGCACCTATGTATGTAATTCGGAACTCATCAACGCCATAAGTATATCCACACAGCCTTAAATGGCAAGGATGCCGAGATCTTGGCGCACATGCTGCGATTTGGGATGAGATTGAAAAGACATTCATCAGTCCCAAGGGAGTTTGACGTACCGAGAACTCATTCGAACGCACACGCTTGTAAGATTCCGCTTTCAAGGCCAAGATGAGGAGAGGTAAGGGCGAGATTTCGATGAATGATTCGTGGTGATTCAGTGCAGCGTCAGGACAAGGAAAGCGCACATTGCAAGAGCCATATTTGCGAGCACGCAATTGCACGTAATCCGTGCCGATGATGAGTGGTGCGCGACGCGAACAGGTATGCGCTGTTTGTCCCATCTTGATGCAAAGGTTGCTTGCATGCATTGTCGAGACGGGGAAGACCGTGCACGTCTCACGAGGTTTTTTTCCCGCTTTTTCCTCATCAAATGTGAGAGTGGCATCATCGCCCCCCCGCATTAGAAATGTGTGTTCCATTACTGTAATCTAAGTAGAGATTGTACAGTATGGTAAACTGGTTGTTCGGGAATCGGACCTCGCCAGTATAATTTAACTATCCTATCCTATCCTAGTACCGCCTGAGACGGAGCCCGAATTGTTGCGCCATCAACGTTCCAAAAGTCTACAGTATCCTGAGTTTGACTATTGAAGTAACTATGTTGAAGACTACCTTGCTTGCAAGAACAGTCGCGTTCTTACCTTCTTATGTACATGGTGCACCACCCAACCAGCCAGCCACATACATCAAAAATCAATGCGGAAACCATTCGAAACTGGGCAAATGTCGGCACGAATATGAGGTCAGGAAAGAGTACACAGTTACTTAGTCCGAGTTCAACGATATTGGAGGACGTCCTGGAATTTGTGGTTACATGTATGTAGCATTGGCGGAGGTCGTTAAAACACGTACCTTATCAACTGTGACCAGCTAATACTGTATATCATTCCAAGAAGTGATGAAAACTCCAAGATCAAATGAATCTCGAGTCATGAGTAGTCTCCGAGAGTCAGGCTTTCATTTGCCTTGTCATTGGCCTTGCAATTATTGTTCAATGCAGGAGATAGACGAGTGAGCCAAATGAGCAGGCGTTACATATGAGAAAAGCATTGAGCCCCTAGACCAGTTATCTATTCGGGTATGAGTTGAAGGGACAAGGACTTGGACTGATTCGGACCGGTCAAAACGATCACCAGGAAGTGCGGGAAGTCATGTGAGAATCAGTTTGCAAATCCCTTTCCTCGGAGCTGCTTTCATTTTCATCCCAGATTCACGAAGAGCTGAGCAAAGGGTATTTTAGTCTTTTTCTCTACAAATGATGCTATCTTTTGCTTTCACCTTGCAATAAGCCGTAGACACCGAAGATCGAGCTTCGAACATGAAATCGATAATAATAGTGAGGCCTCCGAAGAATTTCAACTGAATCGTACCTGGACATCTGCGTCTCATAAAAGCTCATGCACTGAGGACGGAGTTGCATTCGGAGGATTATTGGCTGGGGGGAACAACTTGGAACATTCCGGAAATGACCCGCAACGCCATAGGGAAATAGCTTGGCCAGCGTGGCATTGGTATGCATCAATAGTCAATCAGATTTGACGATTCGGACTGACATTCAGATGTTCTACATATATAGGTTGTCTTTCCATCTCGTCCTTCCCAAGGAACTCCATCTGCTGGTGCAAACCCGTCACTCTTTCCCAGTCACGAAGTTGAAAGGATGAACTCCTCGAATACGACCCCGGACCTCGAGAAACTGTCCTTGGATTTGTCGTCGCCGGCTCCATCCTTTTGTATGCGACACTGGGAACGACAAACGAGGACACACCTACGTCTCTTGTTGGCCATCTTTTCCTTCATAACACTCCTCGTTATTATTTCCGAACTTGTTCTCTCCTACCCTCGGACCTTAATATCGTTTGTCCTTCCAGAAGCATCTAGGACACAGCTCGAGCTTGCAGCGGTCAAGTTGGAAATTCTCGAATGGCACACGCGGGTTCAAGCGAGCGCCTTAGCATGTAGTGCCTTCGTATTTTCATGGTACAAGCTTCTTCTCCGTGGCTTTAGACTCTTAGTCCGGTTTGGGAGGTTTGTTGGATTTGTGCTCGGGTGGAATGATTCCGCCTCATGGGTGAGGGTTGAGAATCTGAACACCAATGTCTCTGGCAGGGTTAACTCGTGTCGCTGTATGTGTTTTATGGGAAATGAGACTGAGGGAAAATCATCCCATTTACGACCATATGTGTCGTACCTGTTGACTATCATCATCATGAACGATAGCATCTACAATCGATATCGAGACCTATCGCCTTCTTCAATATCCTCCGTTCATATTGCATCCTCATCTCCAAACACCATCTTGCTGGCATATTCCCACATGTCCAGCTACCTTTCAATCATTCTTCCTGGTACTATAATCCGCTTTAACTCGATGTTCATCCGAACATTCTTCATCTGCGCCGCAGAGATTTCGGTGCTGTCCCTCATACTGTATCTCAGCGGCCTCTGCACTCATCGTTCAACGACGCAGTCAAACATCTCCGAGTCGAGTGCACTTTTCAGAAGCGAAAACAATCCATTGTTGCCTTCAACGGAATTGATGACTACGTCGAGTCAGAACTCTGTATTTTGCACCCTACGCCAAGTAGTCCTACTTGGAAAGGACTCGGAGCCAGGTATTTCTCTGTATGGAGAGGCGATTCCGGCCATAAAATTATCTTCCGGGACTTCTTCCTCCGAAGGCCTTCCGAGGCATACTATGCATGCCAGCTTATACGAACCGACAGAAGACAAGCAATTTATCTTTACTGGTACTACTTGCGTGTGCCTTGAACAGCATCTATGAAACATACTTTCTGTACTCTGTCCGCATTTTGAGGCACGAGATGATCATCGGTCATGCGGCAATGAGAGTATTCGTCTACATTTGCTTCGCTTTTTGGGAGTATACTATCTTTTCATGTGTTCTATTGTTCTTGATTTTTTTTCGCAAGTGATTCTGGCGTTATGTATGATACAGTTGGATATCAATTGGATCTATTACCACTTCAGCAGTGTCAACCAACGATCATCTTCTTAGGTTATATAAAGTGAGTTATCACTTTATCTTTCTCCTTCGATGACGTTTGACTAATGTTCAGTTGACCAGCTATTTGTCTATCCTTCAAAGAATTCCTGATTGTTACTTTACCCTAAATGGAACAACGCACATTGATATGATAATGCCAAGTAGTTCTCTTTGAACAGTTGAGTGTCTCTCTAGCCAGGCTTAGAACAAGGGCGCGAAGAGAACTCGTGCCAACTGTGAACTCCAAGTCCATGCTCAACCAAACAATTTGGAAGGTGGCTCCGAGTCTCTGTGAACTCGTTTGGTTTATTCGAAGCCTCGCATGTGCAAAGGATTCTTCCAACACAATTATTCTCGTACGCTGTCGTCACGATACAGTATGCTATTTGTTCTTTTCATCAGGCCCTGGCTCAAATTTTGTCCCAGCTTTTCGTGACACGGATACAATCGGCTACTGCTGGTTTGACTTCAAAGCGTCAGCGGGACTTTCCCAGTCTACCGCCCTGTTCAACTCCTTCCATTTCATGTAATCTTCAGAGAGGAACGGCGGTACACGCATACCATTCGCATTCCACAGTAAAGGCTTGAAGTGTGTGGGATAAGTTTAGAAGTAGGAGAGGGAGAAAGGGTTAGTGTAACATTGTTCGTTACACCTAAAGGCAACTCACGTCTTCGTTAGTCATCTGTAATTCCCAACCAATACCTTTCTTTTTCGTAAACGGTTCCAAAGCCTTTTCATGGCATTTACACTTACACAGGCACGTCTGTGGACATCATGGGTTGTTGAGAAGCGTTTCATGATTCCGGACGTTCGCTTGACTGCAAGCTTTGACCTCACAGCGAACACACCAGGTACTGTCATCGATAGCAATGCTCCTCAACGCCACCACTATCGTCACCATCAAGTTTCCGCTAATTTAGGGGTTAAGGCAAAAAATTATCTACTGGAGACTCGTGTATTTTAGTTTGGAATTATAGATTCAAAAATTACCTACTGTAATTGTGGCTTCCCAATGGAGGCTGTAACTTCTCGTCTCAGGGATTCTACTGTATACAGGACTGTATTAACAGCATTCAAGAGGTATTTTACCGCCACCTCGAGCTTCGCCCTTGCTCCCCTATGATCCGAATCACAATGATTGGGAGCTTTTTCATTGATACCAGCCCCGAAAAAACTATCGCCATCGCGTGCATTTGGTAATAAACTGTGCGTAATCGTGGTGCCAAATAACGGTTGTGAAGAGGGCTCATTCAGAAGGTCGGGCTTAATCTGAGTAGAAGTTTCAGCGAGCTTCCGAGCTTCCTCCTGCCAGTGCGTAGCTTGCTCCTGAAGAGCTTTACATTCCGCCTCCAGCTCGTCCAACTCGGATGTTGCGCGATTGTTCTTCAATTCCTCCAGGAGCTCATCCATCTCCTGCTGGTGCTTCTTCACTTGTCTGAGAATTTCCTGCTGGAGTTCCATTCCCGCCGTGGTTTCCGATATTCCCCTGGACTCTTCAACCATTTCCCGTTGTATCAGAAGTGGTGTCGCAGTTTTTGCGATGAGATGTGATAAAATTGCACTTGCAGACTCTTGAGTTCGGTCGTGCCGGAATATCGCTCCTCCGCCGTCAAGAATGGGCTTGTACAACTGAGGTTTCGTCTTCAGTTCCTCCAACCGTGCCTTTGCGACTGCCTCTTCCTCCTGATCCCATCTGGTTGTGACAATAGCCACGTTGGAGAAAGCATCTTGGCCGCATAACTTTTCAAACATGGAAAAGTTGCGTTTAGAAGCGCCTCCCATCCTGACATCAGATATACGGTGCAGATACATGATTCCGCTAAGACGTCGCCCCGCCTTGTATCTGAAACCGAGGTGGCAAACGACGTCAGAGCACTACGGTAAAAATTAGATACATCGATGTCTTACTCGGATGCAAGGAAATCAGCGATCATTTTGAGGATATCGGCGTCGCTTTTGTTTGTATCGTCGAAACCAGGGACATCGATGAGGGTGACAATGTGATTGTTGAAAGTGAAATCAATCGTCTGGATATGCTTGGTGCAAGATTCAAGCCCATTCCCAATTTTGAATCTGGAGTCGCTGATAAGATTTGTGAACTATTATCCTTCAGTGCCGGTTTGTCCTCCAAGACTAAATCACTCACAGTGGTCTTTCCCGTTCCTGTTCCCCCCATAATTCTGCAACATGGAAAAGTGACATTCAGTCAATGCGTAGACACTTGAGCGGATGAGCGAACAGAGTCCATACGCAATAGAAATATGATCAATACTTTTTGTCATGGAAGGGAAGGATTGAAGTGGTGGCTGTTTAGTCTTGCGAGTGCCTAGCCCAGGTTTTGTGTCCTTGGAGCTGCCACTCGCAGATCTTCAGAGATTCTCATGAGGCAGCCAGATAGTGTCATGCATGCGCGCCGAGTATCTGGATCGATGGAGATGACGAGTTTCAATGTATTGATTGCACCAATCATTGTAGAGATATAATATCCCATCGATCCTCGACGATAGGTATGTAAGTAAATTCGAGTAAATTCACCGCCGAAAAGAAGATCACAAGCAGGATGCAGAAAGTACATAGATTGTACTTCCATTCAATGCCAGTCCTATGCTAACAGCATGGATAGAGTTGGATGTTTGGTTCGAATTTCCAGGTGGTAACGAACTGATATCGATTTCGACATTAGCGGAAAAATAATTCATGATATCCATATCGGCGATTGGAGCTCGGTATGCCCTGGCATGCCCCGAAGCACCTTGATTCATGAAATAGTTTGACAGTGGTAATAAAGACATGAGGACATGAGGACGGGAATGACTCACGAGAGCAATCAGTGAAATCGTCTGTGCGCCTAATCAACAGTGACTTGGAGGATCCTTCGTCTTTGGTACCCCAACTCTACCCTGGAGAATTTGACTAAGATGTCCGAACATGTTGACCAAAATGACGTTGTGATGTTGTGCGTATCACAACGATACCTACTGATTGCTTGTGTGCTGATTATTGCTTCTACCAGATTAATGGGCAGTTCTGGGACGGGAAAATCTTCTGTAAGACTAATATCCAACTAGAAACACCATACAAACTCACTTCGGTGAACCACTAGTTCATCAGGCTTCTCACAAACAACACTGGCGTCAAAATCGGTAATAATCTGGACTCCCAGACTAGCGACGTCCAGGTTTTCCACTTCTTCGACAAGGTCAGCGGGCGTAACATAGTACTTGTGGACACGCCGGGATTCGACGATTCACGTAACGATATCACTGACACGGCGGTCTTGAAAAAGATAGCCGAGTTCCTCCTCAAAAAGTGAGTTGAGTGTCGTTTTCATTTTCATATTTATAGAACTGATGGGATTGTAAGGTATGATGAAAAACGAAAGTTGAATGGACTCATATACCTCCATCGGATGTCAGATCCTAGGTTCGGAGGACAAGCAAGCCGCAATTTGAAGATGTTCCAAAATCTTTGCGGACCAAATGCTTATGGGAACATTGTCGTATTGACCACGTTCTGGGATCGTGTCAGCGCCGAAGAAGGACTGACGAGGGAGGAGCAGCTGAAGTCCACGTTCTTCAGCAATATCGTTGCTGGAGGTGCACGTTTTATGCGACATGACCGTACCGCCCAAAGCGCACGTGAAGTCATCGCACACATCTTGACGTTGTCACCCACAGATGTACAGATACAAGAAGAAATCCGGGTCGATGGGAAGGGTCTTGAAGAAACTGCTGCCGGTTTAGTCCATCGGGAGGAAGTGGAGCTTGTCTTGGAAAAACATAGGCAGGAAATCATGAGCCTTGGGAAAGAGATCAGTTCAATAAAGCAGGACAATGAAACATTGAGGAGGGAGTTGGAGGAAGAAAAAGAGGAGTTACAACAGCGTTTGGCACAATGGGAAAATGAAAAGGCTGACCTGAAGAAAGGGCTGGACGATTCATTGAAGTCTCGAGAGCGACTAGAGAACCAGTATAGATCTGTGGACAAAGTACGGAGTGCAACGTTGGAGGTACTGCAAGTCAAAATCAAGGAGGGAAAAACGTCCAATATGGTGGTTGAGCAGATGAGCGAGGAGGCAACGGTTCAAAGGGTTTACAATAGTAATCAAAATGGTAGGTCCATGTATTTTTACGCCTAATCCGATTTGTGACGTCTCCGAAGACCTCTTCCGGTTCACATACTCTGACAAATACCCCCCGTACATGAAGACGATTCCTGTTGACGACCGGAAGAATCCTCTACGTATATTCGATTTTGCGTCCTTTGCAGAGACCACCGCCCTCCTTTTCATTCGACCGGAATTGCTATGGTCCAAAATACGGAATCTTGCGCCAGATCTGACAAACTGCGATAGCATGCAGGCTCTTGAAGTTCATAATTTCCGCCTTCACACAGAATCAAAGAAAAGAGCAAAGTCTGATTCCAATGCCCGAGATATGTATTTCAGCAAGAATATCGGCCTTCGTAGAGATTGGTATACAGATGCAGCATTTGGCCAGCAGCAGTTTACTGGAACCAATCCTACCACGATTACCCTCGCGCCTCGTCGATGGATAGATGAGTTTACGTCGACTGCCCAGGCTCAAGGACGTGCCGATATTATAAACCTCCTGACGAAGAAAGCGGAGAGTCTTTACGTGCAGGACTATAGTGATTTCCGTTCGAGCATTGGTGTCTCTCCTGGAGAAAAGATAGTAACAGATGGGCGCCATGGTTGTTCTTCTGTTGCTCTCTTCCACCTCGAACCCGAAGGGAAACTGCATCCATTGAGTATTGTTCTTGATTATAGAGGCAGTATACAGGAGTCTGTGACGATCTTCAACCGTCGAATCACATCAAACGTCAACGGAGATGAGTACATGGATTGGCCATGGCGCTATGCCAAAACGTGCGTACAAGTTTCCGATTGGCTCCGCCACGAGGTCGCCATTCATCTCGTCAACACTCACCTTGTCGAAGAAGTGATCATTGTTGCTGCGTATCGTTCTTTTGGACCGAAACATATCATATTCCGACTCCTGGAACCTCATTGGAGCACCACTCTATCGCTAAACAAAGCGGCACGAGAGACTCTAGTGCCAAGTATCATCATTGGGATGACCGGATTGACTGCGTCTCAAACATATGCTTTCCTGAAAGCGGCGTACGACAGGTTCGATTGGAAAGGTCTTTATGTTCCCAACGACCTACGCACACGCGGATTTCCAGTCGAGTGCCTAGACGAGCCTAAGTATCACAACTACGCCTATGCACGTAATATCTCAAAGACGTGGAATATCATACGCAAATTCGTCGCCACTGTCCTCTCGAAGGAGTATAGTGGAGGGGACGCGGCGGTACAGAGAGATGCCTCCATTGGGATCTTCTGCGATGAAGTTCGTTCCCGCAAGGGAGGCCAGTTGACTAGTTTCCCAGCAATTGAAACCCTGGACGAACTAATTGACTTTGTAACGATGTGTATTCATGTCGCCGCTCCGCAACATACTGCGGTGAACTACCTGCAGCAGTATTATCAGACCTTCGTGCCCAACAAACCATCCGCTCTCCATTTCCCCATTCCTCTATCTCTGTCGGAGCTCTGTAGTTTTACTGAGGAGGATCTGTTATCGGCGCTTCCGCTCAAAAGACCCCGGGATTGGCTGCTGATGGCTCAAGTCCCGTACTTGCTCTCGTTCGAAGTTCCAGAAGAGAGCACAATTCTTCATTATGCCGAAACGACGTCAAGTTCGAGGGCGACCCCGACCGTGATTCGTTCTGCAGCGCAAGTTCTGGCAAGTGATCTCCGGGTGTTTATTGATACAGTGATACAAAATAGCAACGAGCTCGACGATCAGCAAACACCTTACTTGGTTTTGGATCCAAGTAGGACTGCGATATCCATTCTCATCTGAGGTATCTTCCTCTAGAATACCACCGCATAGTTCATGGTAGAATTACTGTGAAGAAATAGACGTCAATAAACCCGGAATCAGACTGGTCACTGAGTGAAAAAAAACTAGCCAAATAAACCAGATCAGGATAAAGCCATCCGCGGCAGGCCTTTCCAGGCTTTCATTTGATATTTTCTCTGGTCATTTGGGCGCGCGCGTACATTGTATACGATCGATTAAGAAAAGCATAGGTAGGAGGACAGGTAGAATGTTTTATGCTGATGGTCCGGGAAGGGTGGAATAATGGGAATCACCGTGGAGGAAAGATATACATTCTTGTCCTCATGTCTGAATACTTAGTCCTGTTTTCATAATGGTCAGAATAAGTCATTCTTGACGGCCGTAGAAACAGGATTTACCTGCAAGGCACATGGTTCCTTATCGGACTACACGCTGCTTCAATGCTGTGACTCTGGGGAAATCTCCGTGTCATTATAAATGAAGACTTGAGTGCACAAAGGGACGCACGGAGGCATACAACCACCTATTCCTCTCCCTACTTCCCCCTTACACCTCTGAAGAAATGGAGAACCGTAAGTCAGCTGATACTCAGGATGAGGTTGTCATTGCGTACGTACCCGCAGTTTGTGACCAACTTCACACCTATGGCCACTGACCTGTCCTTGCATATAGATTAATGGGCAACACTGGGACGGGAAAATCATCAGTGAGATAACAATGGTTCAACAATGTAGTCGAAACTTACCTTGAATGTACACAGTTTATCCAACTGCTCACGGGAGACAAGAGCGTTCGAGTGGGCGACAGCTTGGACTCGGAGACAGATGATGTTATGAAAATTGCATTCACCGATCAAGTGAGCGGTCGGAAGGTGGTCCTGGTCGATACGCCTGGCTTCGATGATTCGCGAGATGGGCGCACGGATACGGAAATCTTGCGTAAAATATCGGAGTTCATGTTGAACGAGTAAGTGTGACCCGGTCCAACGTCCACAAAGACCGATCCCTTTTCCAAGATACGACCAACATCGGAAACTCAACGGGACGATATTCTTCCACCGAATGTCTGATCCGAGATTCGGTGGGCAGTCTCGACGCAGCCTCAGAATATTCCGAGAGCTCTGCGGAGCCGCAACATTCAAGAATGTCGTCGTCCTCACTACCTTCTGGGACCGAGTCAACGAAGAAGAAGGGTTGGCGCGAGAGGAGGAGCTCAAAACGAACTCGAACTTTTTCAAGGATCTCGTCGAGGGCGGTGCTCGATTCATGCGGCATGATCGCGAAAATAGTGGTGCACGCGAAGTGCTGGACCATATCTTCACCCTGGTTCCTATGAATGTCCAGATTCAGGAAGAGATCCGAGTGGAGGGTAAGACGCTTGAAGAGACTGCAGCTGGATCAGTCCATCGTGAAGAGATTGATCGTATGGTCGCCAAACACAAGAAGGAGATGGAGGACATAAATTCCGAAATTGCGACGGTGAAGAAGGGGAACGATGCGTTGAGGAAGGAGCTGGAGGAGGAACGCGTGGAATTGCAGAGGAAGATCACTCGATGGGAGGACGAAAAGATGGATTTGAAGAAAGGTCTAGATAGCGAGAGCGAGTTGCGGAAACGTTTAGAAGATGAAATCAGGACGCAGCGGGACAAGTTCGAAAAGGCACAGCAGGAGCTGCAAGCAGAACTCGAAAAGTCCAAGAAGGGACGGGATAGCGCGGCAGTGATGGAAGCACAAAGGAAGGCCAGGGAAGCAGAGAGAGCAAAACAGGAAGCAGAAAACACCCTGCATCGGAGGATGTCCTTCAAGCATATGGGACATGAGATAGCGAGAGGCATTCCATTAGTACCCACTAGCCTCGCTAAGCCACTGTTTGGTACAATTGGTCGTGGGCTGGACATCGTCGACCGTCGCAGAAGGGGCAAATAGTATTATTCGCTTCTTCCTCTGTACACATATTATACTATAAACGACCGAGTTTTTTTTACCGAAGCAGTCATAAGAATTCATGACTGACATTGAGCTGGAGGTTGGGCGTGGATGATAAAACGCGAAATGAGTAATAATGGACTCAGTCACTCACTATCTAATATCAAGTGCTCCCGACCACAGTAAGTTCTGTGTTCTCAAAAAATCCTCTATAACCACTTGCATTGACGACCATGGCCTTGAATCGAAGGTAGAAAAATGATGGATATGGCAGGGTGATGATAATTGTGAAGAGAGCGGTTGTCAAGTAATGTAAGCGCCGAGCCAAATACACGAGAGAAATCTCAGGAGCTTTATACGGACATATGTACATGCTACTAGTATACCTAATACAAGGTCCAAGAATAATTATACAGAGTCATTCAAGTTCATCCGAGGGTATGAAAGATGAATCTGAACTTCAACTTCGAAGTCGGAGTCGGTGATAGAAAAAAAGAGCAGCTACGCATTTTCAATTCCTTCGGCACATAATCCGCATCCTATACACTCAAGGCACGCTGGAAACAAAGAGCCTTAGTTCGCGTTTAACCGGAGAAAAAGGATTACCCACCTAAACCACCACAGCAGGCACAAAGATAGCATGGACAGCAAAGTGGGTTTTCGAACGAACCTAGGAAGAGCATTTGTTATAGGATGAGGAACGCAGAGACTGTGGTGATGAACATACCTCGACAACACCATGCGCTCAAGCAGATCCCAAGTATCACCACGAGGAGAAGACCGACAAAGACGATGATGAGGTATACTAGTATTGCATGCCAAAGTGGTCGGTGATTACTTCTTCAGGAGAAATATTAATACTCACGTTTATTATTCACAAAAGTTCCATTCCCATCTGTAGCACGTTTGAACAGACTTCCAGCCTCTCCGACTTCAAAAAACGCATCCAACACGCATGTAAGCGCCAGTAAACCTCCTAGCGAGACAAGAGATACGACAATGGGTAAAACGACACGTCGTAAGCGAGAGCCGTGGCATCTTTGAGCGTTGGGGCATTGGTGAGGCGATGAACAGTCGTCATTAAGTTGGTCAGGATGAAGATGGACATGCGATTCAGCATATGGAGGCGGAGGAGCGAGAGAAGAATTCTTTTCAAATGAAGAAAGGTGAAAGTCGCGGTAGAGGTCCATCGTGTCAGCGGCGACGGGCTCGTTGGTTATCGACTTTGAGACTTTGACGGACATAGTGAGAGCGGGGTAGGAACGATATGAGGAAATGAGGAAATAATAAGCTCAGAGGTGGGCTTTATACGCTTGCAGCGAGGCGTTGGTTCTGCGATGATTCGGATGGAAGTCGAAAAATGAACTAGAATGAAATGCTGCGCGATGAAGTTAAGTCCATTTTCGGCCATACACAGCCTCTGATTGTCTTGGCAAAGGTTCGCTTTGGCCTTCCACGTGGCTTTGCTGTGTTTTTTTTTTCCTCGTTGTCCACTGCGCCGCAGTATGCCACTACATACCGCGTTTTCTGTTCATAATGCTATGTTTTACAGCTCTTTAATCTGATCACAGCTGCCTCAGTGTCCGCGGCCGGGCAATCAAGTTGGGCGCTTCTGGGCGGAGACTGGTGCTCTGAAAACTCGAGCAGATCGCTAGTAAGTTCGTCCATCCCATGCAAAATCGTAATATCCGAAGCTTGGAAATATATACCCTCTCTCAGGTATAATCCTGCTCATTCAACAATTTCACTTCAAGAAATGTTCCGAAGCCATGATACGATCTATTAATCGAGCAATTTCAGTCCTTCCAGTCTTTTTAGGTTGTCTTCGGTGAGTCGTCGCTCTTTGTTTTTGGATGATGATGATGTTTGATCAACGTTTATTCAAGTAGTCCATGCTATACTTCAATGTCAATGGATTGGGTCGTCGATTGTTACTCTACCCTGGAACGGAATTATACGACTACATACGGCTAGGTGCCTCTCTGGCTTGGAAAAGGCTACGGCATTCATGCCCTTCAGAGTACGAGGTCCAACCGTATTTGGTGAGTCTCAACGTCATCTCTGATTGCTTCCATCTTACATTTACTGCAAGGACCAGGCGTATGTAAGAATCCATTCCGAAACAACCATCCATGTACGCGATAGCAACGATGCAGTACGTTGACTCCTTGTTCATTCAAATCCTTGCCAAGGTATTTCTACTGAACGCAGTTCTAGTCTATTACTAGCATTAGTTCGACTTCGAACCTGCCGGCAGTTCGCTCGACTGAGCGGGAATTTCCCACTCTACCGCCCGGTTAAGCTCCATCCACTTCATGTAGTCTTCGGAGAGAAACGGCGGTACACGCATCCCGTTCACGCCCCAGAGTGCAGGCTAGAAGTGTGGCGGAGTAAGCGTAGAAGTAAGAGAGCAGTGAAAGTGTGAGTGTGGATTTTTTCGTTGTACTGGAAGGAAACTCACGTCATCGTTAGTCATCTGTAATTCCCAACCAATCCCTTTCCCTTTCGTAAACGGTTCCAAAGCCTTTTCGTATCCTTCTATCCAGGGACGTCTGCAGGGAAGACATCGGGTGTTAGGACGCTCTAAACACGAAACAACGTACCCTTGAACCGGATCCGCTGAGTGCTGCACATTAATCCTCAAATATCTATCATTCGGCTCGCCTCCTACGTAGAAACTATCCTTATCGACATCAATGAAGCTGACTAGAACAAGGAATGGAGGCAATTTGGCGTAGTATTTAGTGATCGTTTGTGCGATCGCCTGTTTTTCTTCTCTTGTGTAAAGGTTTGGGGAGCAGTAGAAGCGGTGGAAAGGCATTCTGAAATGAACTGGTTATAGGAAACGCGACAATGCCAATGTCATCGAGCCTCACGATAATACGAGGGGTACGGAAGGACAAGGATGTTCAATGCTTGGGCTACTGGGTTTTGTTATTGGAGGTGGAAGAAGGAAGATGCGATGTTACGACTCGGATCTCTCGCTTTATATAACAGCTATCATGCTTGGACTCATAAGCGTGTTTCAAAAATAGTGGTGGTATTACGGTGCTCAAGCTGGGTTTTAAATGAAACCATTTCAAGCCACTGAATCACTTTGTTCGACTGGGTTCGATATACTGCCAGGTTTTGACAAGGAAGTTTCGGCGTTATCACCGACCTTGGTAAGTTATGATTGGATTTCCTGTGACGCTGATTACTGATAATTCTTACTCAGACTGGATCATACCTCCTGGATCGTCATAATTGGCTAAAGAGACATACATTCCATACCGAATTCATGATATCATTCAAGCTATTGTTGGCGTGCAACCAAGAGGGGAGACGAACTCCCTGAGTATTGCACTGTATCGTTAAATTAAGGATCAGCCCAAGTATATGGCACAGAAAACTTTTTGTATAAATCTCGCGTATACTGAATATGGATGTGAAAAAGCGTTCGAAGTTCGGTCAAGCATCACCTCCCCTGCCATACTTTAACCTCATTTACCGACTCTTTTTGTCAGCGATGCTCCTTTATCGCCGCCGTCAAGTCATTGCTCGCTCTTATAACTGTATGTAATGGGTTTACCCATTTTCGTCGTTTCTCGATAGTTGCGGTTGCCAAAAGGATGGACACAAATGTTGAAAGACACACCTACCTACTCGTGATCGACCTTCAGGTGTTGTGTTACACGATCCTCTCGTACGGAACATCCATTAATAATCTGAAAATGCTAGTTGTCAAAAGGTGAACACTCCCCATATGTACAAGAAAGAGCCTATAGCTTTCTGAGCCTGTTGCTCAAAATGAAAATTGCGTCAAGAGAATCACAAACCCAACTACATAATGTGGCGGCGGCATTCTATCACAAGCAGCAGAGATGAATAGAAGCAAACCATTCCTGAACCCGTACCTGGAATTTTGGATAGTTCCTACACACATCTACAATTCTCGTATTCCTCAATGGAATGAACAGCTGTACAGGGTACAATATCAATATGGTACATACTGCCCCGGTGACACCATGTGGCGTCGAACCGCGACCCCAAAATCTGAGGTAACAAAAGCTAGGTGAAGTTCCGAGCGATTCGAGTCTTTCGGATTTCCTTTTTGTCAATGACTTGAGATGAAAGGGATAAGGTCTACAACGTCGAGTGATCTGAGGGTCATACTATACCGTAACATCACTGGAACGGAGCAAAGCACTTCAGGTTGTGGTAGGTGACCCAATCGCAGCAAGAAAAAAGTAGTAATGGAAGAAGCCTAAGAAGCTGCAACCACCGGTCTGTGTACGTAGTATGAAGAGATGTGAGGACTTCTCCACTGGCGTTTTCGGAGGAACCACGACGACAGGCTGTGTTCCAGCTGCTGCCTGCTGTATTGTGGAAACGCGCTTATAGATTATGTAGAGTCATCACAACAGGAGTAAAGCTAAAATAACATTTCAGCCGCCGGGTATAAAAGGGTACAGAGAGCAATCGAAGTTTCCTCACCCCATCGAGTTCAACCCATTCTCACAAAGCCACCAACCATTTCAATTTTTTTCTTGTTGCCACAATGTCCACCGTACGTTGTTTTCTCCTCCTGCTAGCGCTGCCCAACGCTGATGATCTGTTCTGTTCATTACTACAGACCACTCAAACTCTCATCTCCCAGGCCAACTGTGGCAGTAGCAGTTGTGGCTGCACCGCTTCGTTAGTCTTATGTGTCGCGATATAAGACATATATACTGACTTACCATGTTTCCCGATAGCTGCGGATGCAAGCCAGGTGGATGCAAGTGCTGAAAGCATCACCAGCTAGTCAGTGTACTCGTTTTGCACCACTCCACGGTCATTGTGAATTCAGAACCGGGAGAGTACACGCGTCGAAATCATTGCCAAGTAGGCTTGTCTTGCAGAGCTGTTCTATCGCATTGTCACTGTTGTCTACGGAATATTAGAAATGGACATGTTCCCATAAGCATTTGCACTCATTTGCAAGTAACAAATACGAACGATAAGATAGAGCAGTGAGGGCATAGATCTGGTATAAGAACTGCAGAGGACTCAACGTCAATGAGTGTGTCTTCACGATTAACCAGAGCAAATCTCAGTTGGTGTATGCGATGTCAATGATTCAAGCACCGTTGAACAAAAGGCCCGGGCGGTTGTTGATGATATGTTGATCTGAATCATGATCAAGACGGACAAGAAGTTGTTCCACGTGACCGAGTCTACCCTCGAACGGTACACCACAAAACGAAACGAAGGTCAAATTGACATTGAGGTAATGATGTTGAGGAGAAAACAAGATTACGCCCACACAATATATAAAAGATACCACTATTTGACAAAAATCCTACAATCAATTTGACGTGGTTTTGATGAGCTGACATCGAATTGGTGTCAAATGCCAATGATTTACAAAGCTTGCAATGAACATCTTATTGATACTGAGAGTCCCATCAAAATGTTCCTTCCTGCTATGTTTTGGCAACGAGGCTGAATATACTGATCCTTTGAGTAAAAAATTCTTTGTTCAGTGACATCCGAATTTAGTATTATTTACAATCCATATAGTAGAAACTATCCTATAATACTTAATGCACAGAGACCGGCTGTTCCGCTATCTCCGGATGGCGCCGTGTATCTATCTATCTATCTCCAGTGACTCATGAAGGCCAGACTCTCCATGCCACGTACTACATTACTTGAACTTGCTGTTTTAATCGCTCTTGAAGATGGTATTGAATTTGTTTACTTGGTAATAAATACTGGTGAAAAAATTTGAGGGATTGTCGGATATTGTAAAGTTGACGTGGCATTGCTCGAGCTTGGGTCCTGGGAATTTGAAAACGGCACATTTGGAAATCAACAAAAATCATTGAAAAATATTGACAGTCGATCCTCTGCACTCCAGGAGACTCCAGGTGGTGGTTGTTGAAAGAGTGTTGAACAAGCATGTGATGAACTAGATCGCATTTTATTCCATTTTTTGTGTCATGTGGTGACTGGATACAGATGGAAACATGTAGTGGATCAAATAGATGTCAAAAGAATCACCAAAACAGTGACTCGAATGAAAGGCCTAAGCTTTATCTGCCAAATGATGTTGTATTGATATTGGGATCATAAAATACCGTATTGTCCTTCAATCCTGCCACAAACCAATAACTACCAAAGATATTGACCTGTCAGCAAAGGTCCGATATTGAGCAGATGTTTGTTTCGTTTTGCGGTGTATGAGTCTAGTATTAATAATATTATCTTCATGAACTTCTCATCCCCTCATATGCAATCTATCATTTTATCATGACGCGAGAAATTCAAACCTGTCGTTGCAAGTCATTGCTTTCTTTTCAAACGTAGTACGTACGGCTCTGTACGGCTCCGTTTACTTTCACGAACGAAATTGTATATCTTTGTAGACTGACAGCAGGCCAATCAAGCTAACCCGAGGTTTAAACATAATGTTTGGCTGCCCAGCCCCAAATGCTATCAATACTCTCTGTGGTAGGCTACTGGTCTGCTTTCGGACCCGTTTCGTCAGCGGAGTGTTTCCATGCGACTGGCTTGTTGAGCTTTTTCCACGTCATATAATCTTCAGAGAGGAACGGCGGTACGCTCAAGCCATTTACGCTCCAAAGCAAAGGCTAGAAGCGTGCGCGGAAAAGGAGTAGAAAGTAAGTTGCTGAAAGTGCACGTAACAGACGAAACTCACATCTTCATTGGACATCTGCAATCCATAATCGATTCCTTTGCCTTTGGTGAAAGGTTCTATGGCCTTTTCCCATGATTCGACCCAGGCGCGACTTTGATAAAACGTGGATCGTTAGTGCATCGTTCCGAACTGTTAAAGCGAATGCAAATGTACTCCGGCACTGGATTAGCGGACTGCATCACATTGATCCTCAAATACTTATCATTCGGCTCGCCACTGACATAGAAATTGTCTTGGTCTACATCAATGAAGTTCACGATGACAAGGAATGGAGGCAGGAAGGAGTAGAACTTCGTAACAGCTTGAGCGATAGCATGCTTTTCCTCCGTGGTATAAAGGTTGGGCGAGCAATAGAATCGGTGGAAAGGCATTCTATGAAAATAGTTATAAGTGATCCAATAACCGTGATCTTGGATCTCACAGGGTTAAGTGCAAAGGTATTTGTGACTAGCTTGACTGGATTATTGGGCTTCTGGGATGGGATGGGGGGAGACTTTACTTCATGCTCTTTTACTTATAGCATACCGCGCGCGCGCGCTAGGATTGCTAATAAACGGTTCCGACATTTAGTCAACAAGCCTGGAGGAGCGACTCATGCTGCATAGTGAATGCTCCGGATTCGGTGTTCCTGCCTATGGACCGACTATGTTTCACATTCTAATGTCTTATTTCAATACGATTTCTCACTACATCAGGAAACACTGAAACGGTTACGTATCCTGAGTGAAGAGAGTATAGTCAACATATCCACTCAGTCAGATCCAGTAGTCTCCGTAGAGCCAATAGCACTACCGTTATTTCCATTACTGTCTAGGTAGTTCTATATCTACATCTGTAGCAGTCTGCCAGCAATATGTAAACAATGTCACAAAAGCATTGAGCTACCTGTTATATGAGGGCTAAGGTTCATCTCATCGCACATTCAGGAAACAATTGTCAAAAATATAATTTTTATACGACTAATACGACTGAGTTTCACGATATTCGTTATTAAGATGGGCACCAAGTGTATCACAAAATGTCTCTGCCTCGGGGCCCCCAGAGCCCAAGCTTAGGCTGGTAAAAATCGTACCAACATGAGCGAAGATTGTATTATGACTATACAGCTGTGCCTCCATTTGGTGAATACGAGCATTTGCCTGTGCCAATTCGTCTGCAGTCCGCGACAGTTTATTGGTGACTTCTCGGTTATGGGTTCGAGATTCATTGAGCAGATGTGTGAGTTGGGAATTTTTGGCGCTTGCATCACGGAGTCCTTGAGAACCAAAAAAACAAATGAACATTGCCATGAATGAAGGAAATATAGTTACACGCACCAGTTTCAAGCTGAGCTTCAAGTGTTTGATTCTTTCTCCGGAGCATGCCAATCTCAGCAATATGGGGATTAATGCTTGCAGAGCGGACATGTGGGAGTTCAAAGTCGGGAGCTACAAGAGAAGAAATTGTTAACACTGGTTGCGAAATTTAAAAATAAATGCTCACTTTCACGCTCGTCCTCGAGTTTGATGTCTATATCATCAATTGGTGAAGACCTTCCTTCTTTGCCTGGTCCTCCAAACCATCCAGGTGGTGCTATTTGGGAGAAGGCAACCGTGTCCAGTGCATCTGCTTCATCACTCTGACCTTCATTGTTGGCTATTTCGGGTCCCGGAGACCTTGTGCGGACACGTTTGTGTTCATTGAAACTGTGCATGCCTTCAACCCAGCGTTGTGTTTCGATTTGTGAATCCTCTAAGCCTAATTCGTAGAGACTGGTGCAAACAAGCGTTAGACAACTGCTGATACAGCACGGGAGAATCAGACACACAGAGAAAGTCTTTCACGACCACTAGCGGAGGGCAATCGTAGCTGCATTGAGTCCTGCATCGATGTATTTTCATCTTCGTTGTTGACATTATTCATGGGCCTATCCGAATTGTTCTCTCCCTCAGAGTTCGAATATTCAGGTTCTTTCCGTTTCTTTGAAGCCACTGGCATTTGAGACTCTGATGGCTCGGAACCTTCATAAGTTGAAGATGAAGCTGCAACATAATTGTGATGTCGCCGGTAAGATTTATCGAGCATGAAAGTAGACGATGAGAGCCGTGCTCAAGGGCATGTGACCACAACATATTCAATTATACGATGAAGGGATTCTAGTTCCTCAAATTACGCCAAACATAGTAGTATAGAGTCCAGAAAAAAGATATATATTCAGTCGTTGGGAATACAAGAGTTACGCTATAAAGATTTCCGATACAGGCTGAGATATTGAGGCATCCTGAAAATTGCAAGATGTCAGTACACTGGGCAACAACTGAATCAACATTTACGCACCAAGAGAGTTCTCTATGCACGACGTGCCCTCTTTCTCTGGAATTCAATGACCTTGTCTTCCTTGCTCTTGATAAACATGGTATTCCGATGTCGGAACTGGAGAAAGTCTCGATGTCGGAGATACACATTTAGATAAAATGTCGAACACTTGTCGAGTATGTTGTCTGATGTCCAAGTTGCATCTACAGTGCGTCCATACGCAGGATACAGGTGACATGTCTGTATGATTTGGGTAACAGGAATGATTGAGCAGTGAGGGTAGTGTTGTCGAAAGGAATAAGATAGTTTGAACAGGTTCAGGTCCTTAACGGGATCCTTCTGGAAAGGTTTGAACCATTGAACGTAGGCAAGTGGATGACGAAATGAAGCTATTTCAGATGGAAGTCGGAAAAGAAGACGAACGCGTGCCACTTGGATGCCTATCGAAGCGGTTGGCAAAATAACTTGCAAGAGGAAAAGTTGTGCGTACCATGAAGGGGTCCCTTGCTCGGATCAATACCCATGACTCGCACAAGTACAATACTTGTCTTTGCAGGTATTTCCTTGACTAACCCTTTTTCCGTCCAAAATGCATCGATGCGTTTTGTAGCGTGGACCACGTCAGTAAGACTCTCTGATGCAGCTTCAGGAATTGGTGGGAGTTGAAGCCTCAGTTGTTTGTACAGAGGAAAAGGCGGAAGCGTATTGAGACCGTGCTGTATATTGATAGGAATTTTGGAAGCGAGGCCATGGTTGGTCAAGAATTCGTCGAGGTACCAAGTAAACCAGTCCGCTTGGTAATCGTTTTCAATCGAAGTCACGGAGGCTCGGAGCGGTGGCCTCCGAGCAACAGTGTACTTCACAGGATGAAGTTCTGCTTCTTCACTCCCGTCGGCGCTGTCGCTGCTGTCCTCGTCCTCGTCGTTTGCCACACCAGAAAGCTCTGCAATATATCCCGGAATAGCCCACTGAAGATATGAAGCGAATCTCTGGACAGCTTCTTGACGTTGCAACCACTGAGTCATCTGGACGATGTACCTACGTTTATTTGACGCCCGATACCCAGCTTTTGCGAGATCGATATGAAGGCGTTCCGTAGTTTCAGAGTTGAAGCCATCCAGGGTACCTCTTGAACGGATATTTTGTGGGTAGTGCAAAACGTTATGAACTTTGCTTATGTTGAACTGATTTCGTACCCCCAATTCTACAAAAACCTCTTTCTCGGCATGAAAGGTCTTCCAAGCAGCTTCCATAGCTTCTAGAGACTCTTCGCAGTGGGATTCAAAGTGTGAGTAATACATGTAGTCCTCAGCAGCACGTACAACTCTGATTACTCTTGCATCAGCAGCTCCACCCAGTGTACCCAAAAAAACCTTGGCCATAGATCGGTATTCACCACCTGTCCATTGTGTAACCTTCGAGATACCTTTCTTGAAGTGACGCAGTGTAGGGTGAGGAGGCATAGTACGAAAACGGACATCTATTTCCTCATCTCCGTTGGCTATACTCTTTTTTGCCCACGAAGAGACATGGTCAGCGAATACGCCCTTATGCATTTGGTGAAGGAGGTCAGGTGTCATACATTCGAATATGTGGCAGAGCGGTAAGTCCTTCCAAAACGGATTGATGGGTAACATGTTAAGAGTCTTGAATTTGCTAGGGTTGTAACCTTGTGACTGTTTTGCTAGAGTATCGACGATATCGACTGGCTCACGATAGATGGAATTCGCAGGCTCCAAACACCCTCGTTTCTTGGGTGTGATGGTACATTGTGGGCAGCTGTTCCTTTTACAGCATGCAATATGACACTGTTCGGGGTAGTCGGCAATATACGCTGCTAGTAGGGCATACACAGACCGGATGAAACCATCAGAACAAGCCATTTCTGTTGGAGCGAGGCCTTTGTCTATCAATGGTTGGATCATTTTCTTGATACAGTCGTGAAATAGCTGACATCCCGCATCAGAACGCCGATCTTCTGAGTAACAATCCAGTCCAGAAACAGGTATATAACCCAGCAACACCCAAGCCCGTGAAGACGGTTTCCTCCATACCGCCTTCTCAATGTTTCCGATGGACAAATAGACTGGCCATGCCTTCTTGTCGCCGCTAAAGGTTGAAAGCTGTGTCTCATCAGAAGCGAGGATTATAGGAGCAACTGTCGCATCTTCTGGAAGTTTGTCCTGGTTGTGCTAGGTAAGTTCCGACTCTCATAACGACTGAATAAACTGAACCTGAACGTTCCACCACCAGTTCGCAGTCCACATTTCGCTGTATTGTCAATTACAGGGTATACCATTTTTCATCTCCCGGAATTCACGTCTCGGTGCGTATTCTTGTTTTTCATTGAATGCAGGGTTTCCCATCAACTCGGAGATGCATTCCAGAATATCACGGTGCCATAGTTCCAGCACTTCGGTGCGGTTCTCCCCATTGGTGTCCTTCAAATTGCCCATGACCTCCATTGGAGTGCAAGAGAATGAAGGCCCAGTCGGTAGTAGGTCGATTGTCTGAAAAAAGGCACGTTTATCCTTGAAGTTGGGCTTCACATTATTTCTGATCTAATTTGCCATGCATGCGATCTGGTTATTTTGGGATGTAACATTATCAGAAAGTACGCACTTTGTTCAATCGCAAAAATGAGTCAATCTTAGTCTGACTTGCTCCCGATTCCATCAACCAACGTGCTAGCTCCCACTCATCCTGACTTTGGAATGGCTCCCATGGTTCAGACCCATCCGCCTTTTGCTGTTCACGGTAAATTTCGAATGATGTTTGACATGGTCGGACAGGTGTTCCTGCAGGACGCGGATAGCTCTCCTCATATATCCATTGAGGATCATAAGTTGAGCTTGGATCGTCATCAACCTCTTCGACGTGGGCGCGTTTCCCGTGGGTTGTTGCTGGGGTGGGTGGTTCGAGATAAGAATTCGGCGTAAACTGATCCTGTCCATTATTCAGTGCAGCGGAAATCGGAATAACAGGACTAGACTTGGCATTGACAGTCTTCTTGGACTGTATCTGACATGCAGAAATTTGGGAGGTATGTGATCGTAATCCTTGTAGTGTAGCAAATTTCTTTCCGCAATAGGGACAAGCATGGTCCTTGAATCTAGCCTGAGCTGGCATTATGGACCAGGAGAAGATGCGTGTCACCGGTTTTCACGGTCCGACTTTGCAAGTGAACTTTTTTTTTTTTTGCATTCTTTCTCCTTACTACAATGCACAGGAGCCGTCGTCGTCATCGTCAACAAACACCTCTCGAAGAAACCAAAACCTCTTTTGCCATTCATACTGATACTGACGGTAGCGATGAAGAACATATGGTTCATGACCATATCAGTAAACATGACAGTGATGGTGACGAAGAGGAAGGTGATGACAATGACAACAACAACAACAACAATATCGAAGATGAACTTGAGGACTGTACCCCACCACCACCTCCTCCGAAAAGGCGCAAGAACGCAGCTGGTAGGAGTGATACAAGTGAACAAAGGATGTCTACTAGGGCACGAACTAATGGAAAACCAAAAGAACCCAGTACGTGCTTTTCTTCACATCTCACAGCACTGATGCATCTCATCATTTCATAGATGATGCTCAACTCAGGCGTGAGTATGAGGCAATGAAGAAACGAGAGGCAAGATTGAAAAAGAGGGTACAAGGTCGTATTTTTAGTACTTAGTAGATCATATTATACTAACCTCTTGTACTTCTTAGCATATGAAGAAAATGTGGATGCAGACTCAAATCAGGACATAGAGAGTGAAGACGAAACACGAGGAAATATAATATGGGGTCCTGCAGTTGGGTTCCATCCATTTGATACTATGTATTTGCTGACATCAGGACTATGTAGGCGCGTCCGCTCGAGACGATTTCCACCACAAATACTGTCAAAAGAATTGCTGCCAAAAAGCGGAAGACAAATCGTAGTGCCACGTCAACACCTCATTCAGCTGTATCGACTTCTTTAGCAACATCAGCTTCACATTCGACTGCGACAAGTCGAAGTACAACACCTTCTCGTTCTACTCCAACATCAGCAATGCCCGTCTTGAGCTCAACCTGTCTTGCTTCACCAGGTATGCCACAGGTTAATGATGCCTTGTCAACAGCTGTGTCATGTACAGGTAAAGTTCCATCACTATTCAAATAATTCATTCATTAGACTAACACTGGCAGCATTCACAGAAGAAAAGCTGCCTCCGCTGAACTTCCATGCGCACTATACAGCTACAGGTAAACCAAAGGCCGAGGATTACGATGCCACTGGAAAGGCCATCCTCCTCCGGGCATGCCATGATTTCGAGGCTAAGGTCATCGGGCTGAATTTTTTTCCTACCCCTATGACACGGGCACGTTGGGCTGAAGAAGCCTTTCTCGCTGCTTGTGCGAACGCAAATTGCGCTCATTCATCTGACAAGCGTGTCATTCAGCTGGTGAGTGGCCAACTGTTCCTGTTTATCATCTCTTACCATTGCTAGATCAATGCTCGGGCAAGCCGCATTCGTGGTGATCTCGTCAAGTGGACCCGTACCAAGATCCAAACTGTGTTTGGCTTCAATGCTGACAAAGGGAAAAAGTATAACAAGAAGATCTACCAGGGTTTGTCAGCGCGTAATTTTTCAGCATTTCTGTACAAGGTACTTGTATAGTGTTTTATATGTTAATGATCTAACTTTGTTACATGAACAGGATCCAGACCTGCTTACTGGTTATGCCGAAAACCCATCGATCACCACTTTCATTAGCTACATCTTTTCAACACGGATTGGGCGGTTATACGAGTCCTATTTCAATCCAGTGTCACTCAATATGCTCTCAGGCTTCTTTGCTGTGGTACGTTATATGTTTCTGCAAAATATTAGGCTACTGATAGTTTGGACCTTTAGATCCGCTTCGCAATTGCAGAATGGTCCACTGGAGAGTGTATCCAAAACCCGCCGAAGTTCACTGAAGTTGACAACAATCCTATCATGATGCGCTACCTCGAAGACCTTGAGAAGTGGGCAGGTATGAATAAGAATTTTACGGATAAATTTCGAAGTCGCATGTACTCAAGAGCACTGTAAATTACTTCGTTCTTTTTTGGAAAGTGATTGAGAACTGACTTATTTTCATGTATGTAGGAGCAAAGTTTACAAGACGCAAGAGAGTACACATTCGTCGCATATCACTGGCAGCATCGAAGCATCAATGCGACTGGAGCTAGAACTTAGAACCGGGGATACTGAATCAGAAGACAACGGGATGGATGAAGATTCCGATCATTCTGACTATAGTAATCCAGCACCGGTCGATTTGTCTTCGGCAGGTGCTCCTAGGAACCCGTCTACTGCTTCATCCTCAACAGAAGCATCTGGTAATAGTCCTGCAGGCTAATCATCACTTTCTGTTGACGGTGCTATTTAGTTCTAGTACGTGAAAGTAGAGCAAAATTCGGTAATCCTCTATACTTTAATATCAATTCGTTAATTTTCATCCAATGTCAACATCTGTGATCTATGGCCTACTTATACTTCATCGACTATGCTGCGTGTATTGAATAAGAAGTCTCCAGAGCTTGCACCAATAGAAACTGATTCTACATAGTCTATATATGAAGCATTGAGCGATATTACAAGAAGTCATGCTGAAGTCTACCTACACTATGGGTACTATGTCAATTGCACGGGAGGCTATGGAGAACTATGTAACTTTCAGCCACTCCTACAAGTAACTACATATTGCTACAGGTTAGGGGACTTGTATATTTGACTATTATTGCGACTGGGTCTATATATAGCTATGGAGAACTTTCCGTGTTTCCTGATGTACCTCGGTGTGCGTATCAGTAATATCTTCTCTGAGTCTAGTTTGGATGTTAGATCATTGATTTATCAGATAGTCACTCTACTGTAGCATTCTACCGACTACCATTTTACCAATAGTGAAGTTCAATCCGAGTTGTCGGGAACCAGGGAACGAAGAGCCTGTTAAATCCGTGACCAAAATGGGTGGCGTCTGTCATCAGCAAGGCAGCATCAAAGTGTCACTTTAGCTCGAGTTGAAAACTCTAGCTACCAATTTGACGAAGCAGGAAGAATGAAGCCGCAAGATTTTTGAGGATTTTTGCAACAACGGAAAACCTACGAGGAAAGACTGGTTACCTACCGCAAGTAGGCGCAAGTTCAATGTATTTTGACTTAGCATACTAGTAAGCAAGGATCCACGATCTCAAAAATGTCCATTGAGGTGCGATGAAGGTCAACCTTGATCTTTTTTTTTCTGCGAACCCTAAACAGGTTAAACTCATCAAGTTCATCGCGGTCACGTGAGAGATTTCTCATCGAACTTACCATTTCCACGTGTGGCACTATTCTTCATACCAAAGGGTGACATGAGCGCGTTTTCTTTTACTCTCACTTTCGGCTCTTGTCCTCGTCGAAAACCTCTTATCAATCTTCACAGCCAGTTCTATGCTGGTAATCTTGTTACCTCTATTATGGCTGCTGACTTCGCTGTCAATCCCCTCCAATTTGAAAGGCAAAAATCGCAGTCAAAATATCCTACGTCGGTGGCGGGGGACTCTTACACTCCTTCTGCACTCTATTCCACATTCTCTAAGCTTCCTCGAACCTCGAAACAGCTTTTTGCAGGCTCTTTTCCCGCAGACGGGAATCCACAATATTCGACCCACTCCGGAGACATGCAGGCTGTAGTGAATGACGACGATGAAGTTCGACGCATGACGAGCAGGAAACGAGTGCAGGAAGATGCTTTTCTACCATTCATCGATGGTTCCCTGGAGGGGGACGGTGGTAGAGGTGGAACTAAGTTACATTCGCATGTTTTGAAGTCAAAAACAACCAGCCAGTACGTTTCAAGTCCACCCATTGAGATGTTTTTCGTTGATAGCTTTAATAGCAAGACCCAGAAGTTCTCGTTGAAGCCGGCTATCTTTTCTCCAGCTTCCGCAAACGTCCCAATCGCAGGCAATCAGAATCATGATGATGTTTGCAGCGAAAGTTCACAATCCTCTGACTCGGAAAATGAATATTATTCCTCCTCAAAATTGCGGCACTCGAGCCCTGCTTCCTTCATGTATGAAGATCGTGCTGAACCTCTGTCGGTAGTGCGCCCACAGACTTTCATGGATGCACATTTAGCTCGTTTAGACTTCGACGCACCGAGTACCCAGATCTCTCCATTCGAGTCCTCCTATTCCAACTCTTCGGACTCGCGTCCATCGTCTCTCGGCGTACCTCAGCTACTTCTGGAAGCTCACACATATCCATCTAATCGTACTTCCTCTAACAACTGGACATCTGGACCGTCTCACGACGGTTACGATCATTCAAGATCGACCGCTATCGTTCGCTTGCCTGTTCCTTTTGGTCGTGACCTGTCTCGCATCAGTGGCCAAGCTTCGCACTTTGAATTACTTGCCCCAGGAACCTCGATTCTTGATCCACCTCAACCTTCACCATACACGTCGGGTTTGCAACCAGACACCGCACCCGCGTCTCATACGCCGAATATGTCGCTCTCTTTTGCTAGTGCTGGTACCGACATCGGAAATTCCATGTCTTCCGGAATACAAACCCGATTAGGATTTTCCGCTGACGGAATCGAAAGTTGGGTGGATACTTCTCCTCCACCGTCAACGCAGTCACTGGAGATGCCGGCCATAGATCCACATACTTCGTCCCCATCTCCCCAGTGTGAACCTCCAACCATATTAAGTTCATCTATGGTGGATGCTTTGACAAATATGGCACCTCCTGCTAATGATCCTGTTCACAATTCGCATGGGATGACGTCTCCTCGATCTCCTACTGAGTACCTCTCCCTGACTTCTCCTGTAACGGCGCCCGCATATTCCTCCTCGTGTACGTCTCTTCCGCCTCCACCATGGGCCAGTCGTCCTCCACAACCTTCGCCATCGCCATCTCATTCGCCGAGCACTACCAAGAAGCGGAAACGCACGATGGCCGAGACTTACCAGAATCAACATGTCGCTCGAACGCGCTCTCCAACTGCCGCCCGTACTGTTCTTGAATCTGTTATTGCAGACGGTACATCTGCATCTGGTATGGATAACCTCACTACCTCGAGCAGACCTGTGATCATGTATCGGTTGAGGACCGCAGATATGGACAATGGGACGATCAACGTGGTTTTGAAAGAGGATTATATGGCGAACTTCCTACAGAACAAAGCGTATCTAGTGGAAGAGAAGGTTAAGAAGAAGGAAAAGGACAGGGAGAGGAGGATGGGAAAGAAGGTGGAGGAAATTAAGGAAACATCGTTGGACGCCGATAGGGGTCGAGGATCTGTTCGAGCGATATATACCAGTTTTGGATCCGTTGCTTCAGCCATTCGACCTCCTTCGCTCCCCGCTTCCTCGGACACACCCCGTGCCCTTGAACAAGACACTCAACCATTGACCAAAGCTGAGCTTCGTAAATCAACCAAAGCTGAACTTCGTAGATTGGCCAATGCTCGGAAAGCAGAACTCAAGCAGGAAAAGCACCGACAAAAGATACGCGAACTGGAGGAGAAAGTTAAGGCAGCCGAAGAATACAAAAGGCAATTGGAACGACAAAGAGCAAGCGTTCGACCGACCAAAGTGCAGAGGCGCACGGGAAAGGTAGAAGAACGGGAGAAAGCAAAGAAGGAAAAGATTATGAAGGAACAGAGGACCCACGAAGCGGAAAAAACAGAAAGGTTGCAAAGAGAGCAGGAGATGCAGGAGCTGCTTGCATTGAAGGAGAGGCTGTTTGAGGCGAGGGCTCTTCGGAAGCATGGAGAAGAGGGCTCCGCGCTCAATCGTCTTGCGGATAATCCTACTCCAGCATCAGAAGTTATTACGACGCCTACCGAGAAGAATGCTCTGGGGACTTCCGAGACCGTCAATGGGCATCCTTTCCATGGGCAATTACACACCTCTGCTTCCAATTTCACCCAACATGGAACATGGACACCACAGTCGGCGACACCAAACCAATCCGTAGATACACAATATCGCAGCTGGGAACAGGAGCAATCAAGAGAGCAAGTGATTCATGGGGAGCGAATTGCCAAAGAGCAGGGAACGGCAACGGTACCAGGTGCTGATAGTAGACCAGCTCCAGCAACGTCCTGGAACCATACCGCTGTCACTCTACCGGGTCCAGCGGAGGATATTGTTCGTCAGGTGAATGATCTGTTTAAATTATTATACTTGTGACTACTACTGACAGGCTACGTTTTTTCGATTACTTTTGGTTTTTTTTGATTTTTGATTTTACGGGAACTTCCTTTTGTTTTCACGCAGCAATTCGCGTTGCTCTCTGCTTTAGGAATGTATTCTGCCGATGCAACATGGGAAATCAAAGAGCTCGGAGGAGACGTAGAAAACATGTAGCACGTACAGTAATCTGATTGACTGCCTTGTCTTCGACGGTAGTTTTGTACCGGAGATACATCTCGGTATATTTTCTTGACCTACTTGTATTTTAAACCCCACTATTATCAAGGGTCGTACGGAGTACATCCTATCCTATATACTAAAAAGCGACGGGTTAGGCGCCCAAGTAATTTACATAAGCAGCTCTAGGATCCTGCCGCAGAGCGGCGGCGCGGAGCGCCCACAATATTTGCCGCGAAGCGGCACAGTAGCCACTATACTCAGCCTTACTGTATGGTTTAAGATAGACATAGACTCAATGATAACACTGACATTTGTTGTTACTAATAGTGTCATTATCCTCAAAGTATCTGATAAGTGTGGTGTGTTGTACATATATGAAATGATACAGTGTATGGCAACTTGGAATGCCTGCATTCAATGTCTGGAGAAAGTCATGCATATCACAACTCTGACAATGCTCATGCCAGTGATTTTTGGTATCCTATTGAGTATCTCAACAGTATCAATGGCTCTGGACTTCCTCTTTAAAATTGAAAATGATACTCAGGAATCTGGATCCAACTGCCAGCATCTGCAATAACACTTGGGCATTAATTCAAAGCCATAACTAATAATAAGTTGCAAAGCAAGGACTAATGGGGTTTTGGGGGCTTGAGATCTGCAAAACCTGTATTTTTGGCTAAGGGTTTGAAAGCACTGGGATTTGCTGGGATCTGCTCTCAGTGCTTAGCTGAATATCCAGGTTTTGCAGATGGACGTTGAACAAGCTGTGAACACAGCTGTAGCTTGCAGCATGAGCAAAGCAAGCTACCATAGTGAAGGCACAAGTGCTCTCCATCCAGTACCCTTGGTCAGGCAAATATACAGACATTGTTAAGATCATGTACACCATGCAACCGTGCCAGAGGCTACAAGGTATCTAAGTGCAGAGGGTCGAGTGGGACAGTAGTGAAGTTATTAACAACACCGCCGTTACACTGTTAGTCCCTGGAGAACGAGAACAGAGAAGGTGAGAACCAGGAGCAGCCAAGTCGGAGCGGCGGTAACACTGATGACGGGGAGCAAACCAAAGAACTTCTAAGTCCTAAGAGCGAGAAGTACTTCAAGGCAACAAGCCTGAAGACTTATAGGTGAGAGAGGATGAACTCAGTGTTAAGATCATGTACACCGAGTAACCGTGCCAGGGGCTACAAGGTGTCGAAGGGCGGAGGGTCAAATGGGACAGTAGTGAAGCTATTAACAACACCACCATTATGCTGTTAGTCCCCGGAGATCAAGAGTAGAGAAGAGAGGAACCAGAAGCAGCCAAGTCGGAGCGGCAGTATTGCCGGTGATGAGGAGTGAACCAAAGAACTTATAAGTCCTAAGGCTAGAGTAGCAAGTACTTCAAGGCAACGAGCCTGAAGACTAGAGAGTGACGAGAGTACAGAGAGAGACTCAAGTTGAGGATGTTAATAGAGTGATCTAAGATGATAATTAAACTGAGGAACTACTGTAGTGTACAGGCAGTATTTATATCTACAGATCGGCATATTGGAGCAGAATGCCAGACTAACTACTAGGAGCTATACGTGTAGTACCTGCAGGGTAAGTAAAAGACAATAAGGAGAGACTAGGTTGAAAGGGTATGTGTAGCAAGAAAGGACAATAAGAAGGAGATTACAGTAAAGAGTGGATCTCGGAGTACTGAGCGGCAGAATGGGACACCGAGGCATGGACTTGACACTCAGTTGGAGAGAAGAATCTAAGTTGATAATTAAACTGAGGAACTACAGTATCGTACAGGCAGTATTTATATCTACGGATCAGCACATTGGTGCAGAGCGCCAGACTAACTACTAGGAGCTATACATGTAGTACCTGCAGGGTAAAGTAAAAGACAATAAGGAGAGACTAGAAGGAATGGGTATGTGTAGTGAGAAAGAACAATAAGGAGAAAATTACAATAAAGAGCATATCTCAGGATACCAAGCGGCGGGGCAAGGTGCCGAGGCATGGGCTTGACAGACATGAAGTACAATGGTGTTAAAGCTCTGTTTAGTGAAGATAAGTCTCTGGACATTGCTTTACTACAGATAGTGTGTACCCAGAAGTTCTTTTAGAAATGAAATGTATGTTGTTGTCAATGAAAATAGCTCATAACACTACACAATGAATCTGAAAGTATGGAGGCGCAAGGCACCGACCAAGGGGGGTTTGGGGGCTTGCCCCCAACAAGCTGTGAACCCTGCTGTAGCACACGGTGCGAGCAAAGCGAGCCACCGTGGCAAAGGCACGGGTTCTAAAGCTTGTACATAGTGAAATTTTTATCGGATGGTGACCGTGTTTCGACCTCCTTCTCCTCTCCCCTCATGATTACCCAAATTCCACTTGTTATGAGTTTGTCATGGACCTCAAGCTAGCAAGGCTCATATACATAACTCTCGGGGTATCCAAATAAGGCCCTCAAATGAATGCTTATAAGTAATAAAGCTTCTTGTATGTAATTCGCTTCATCACTAAATTGGGTGACTTCGACCTTTTTCTACGATTCTTCCTTCCATTCTCTACATTGTATTCAGCGTAGATTTCAAAACCACCGATCTAGCCTCGAAACAAGTGGTCGAGATAAATCGGTGGAACTTTGGGATAAACAGGACTTCTCTTCCTTCACTTCCCCCTTAGGACGTACCATTTCTCCAAAAGACGGTCAAGTCGATATTGTTACCGCCAATGTAGCTATACAGGGTGGAAAAAACGAGGGCTTCAATGGCTCAGTTTTGTCTGGCCTAAGTCTGGCAACGTTTACTGAACAAAAGTGTGTTTTTCTACATCCCCGAGTCACTTCACAAAACGCTAATGCACTTTGTGCGCTTAGTTCATCCAATTTGGAGACGTCTGTAACGGAAAATTTGATCCTGGATTGCGTATCTCAACAAGGCGATGGAGAGGATATTAATTTCGGTCAGTGTATTATTGCTTCAACTTCTTTTTTCGTCGAAGAATCATTCAAGAAATTTACACTCGCTCCAGTTCTTGTGCAGAGCTCTAACGCTTGTGAGGAAACTCGGGTCGTGAAATCCCCCGAACCAGTGCAATACAATTCCCCCAGCAGTACGGCAAATCCTGGGGCCCAATCTATGTCTTTGTCTCAGGCTTCTACACCTACGAAAATTCATCAGCCTCGGCCCCTCTATTTCACTTCGGACATGTTTCCTAGAACCTCTCTATTATCTCCCTTTGTTCCTCCATTACCTTTGAAAACGAAGTCGGTGGACTCTCCATCCGCTGAAAATCCTTCATTTATCTCCAACACCGATTGTCTGCCACCCTTCCGGAAGCAGAGATCTCTTCCAACCACGATCACTTCCGCGATGGACAAGGCGAAATCTTCCGGAACTAAATGTAGACCAATGCCAAGAGTGGCTTCGTTCCCTGCATGCCAAGAATCTGTGGTCATAGGAAGGCCCAGAGCTGATAGCATTGTATCTGACCTTCGGTATGTCACTCCGCGCCTTGTTCCGTATATTCCCTCCATGCCAGTCCATGCCCTGACCATCTTCTATCAGAAGCGCGTCAGGTGCTACAAGATTTCGAGTTGGCCGTAGAATGTTCGCCTCTGGTAGCACCCCGCCTCCTACGCAGAAAATCCCCGCCTCGTCGTTGTCAACCCCTCCGCCGAACATTAGTAGGTTACGTCAAATGTCGGCTCGGAACCTGACGTCTCAAATGCATCTTGAATACCGTCCTTATCCAAAACCAAGACCGCATTTCTATCCACAGGCGTATTCACCTCAGCCTACTAGCGCTGCATTTTGTTCAGGAATGCTCGAAATCAATGGAACCCTTCACGGTCGATATACACCTAGAAATGATCTCGAGAGAATTGACCCCTCTGGGACGGACGTTCGAATCAATAATGTTTTCAATCATGGCCTGGGACCTTTGCATCCCCGGTATAGGTCGACTGCAACGAATTCGAATCAATACATCGGCGAAGACATGTTTGTTGAAGCGGCTACTAATCAGTGCAAACCTTGGAAAGCAATGGAAACTTGTTTTCCGGTTGAAGCCTCGAACTGTGATGCTTACGCTTCTGGGTTCGGACGGGATCGTCGTTTTGTGGCTACATCTCCGGCGACCATGAGTACATCCGTGTTCCCCTTGGAAAGTTACACCACAGGCCCGGAGTTCTCCCAACACTTCCGTTTCCGAAATATACTAAGCTCTTAATTTACTTGTCTAGTTTGAAAGATAGTATTTATTCAATCTGAATCTCAACAGCTTCGCGTCCTCCAGAGCTCGTCGCGAAGATATGGCCTATTTCCAAATTTCCAGATGCCCTTACGAGGGTTCGAGTAAGACACGCAGCAACTAGACTCACTGCAGGGGACAATTCGAAGACACTTGAAGTGAAGGATTTCAAAATAGTGTAGCAAAGCGAGAAACAACATGTCAGACAAGATGGCGCAGGAACTCGAATGAGAACAATACAATAAGATTGTTTCTTCAGGCTAATGGTATCCTCAGAAGTGCCTTCATCTTGGTATACATTCCCTCCCATTTGACATCACCCCATACTACTATTTTCAGGTTCTCCAAGTCCTTTATGATCTCATTAAGACTATCAAGCTTCCCTACAATGCCTTCCTTTTCAATTGCACAGTACCTGTTGAACGCTTCGATTTTCTGCTCCTCTGATTTGAACTGAGCAAATCCTAGATAAATACCTTGCTGGGATGGTTCGATTGTTTCCAGCTTCCAAATCAACGTCGTGCTCGCCGCCACAATGTATGGTCGAGGTTTGAAGACGTGATTACGGCCAAGGGTTATAGTCCAAATTTCATTCGCGCTGTACTCTTGCTTATCTGAACGGACCGGTCCATATATGACTGTGCCATTGGACAGTGCTCTAGGGGACCTGCGACCAACTTTAATGAATAGGTCCAGAGGACCTACACAAGATGGTTAGCATTAATGTACGTTGATAGGACAGGAAGGAAAATATTTACTATCACGTTGTAAAATCTGGACCGACGTTGTATTCATGGTGAGACTGGGATTCCTGGGGTTCCAAGGAGCAGCTATTACTCCGAAGAAGGACGAAATGAGGAGGAGCATAGAGATCAAGCGCGACGTGAGCAACGGATAAGGGTCCATAACAGGGCTTTTTCGAATGGTAAGGAATCGATGAACGAGGCGGATGTAAATAGGGCGATTACGCGGCGGTCTCTAAAAACTCATTCATGAGAAGACTCAATAGTTAAAACACGATAGAGACGTACCAGATAGATTTGGCCAGCAAATCTACGAGCGGAGCAAATGTTGGATTTCAAGACTATACGTAGAAGATTAGCAGACTGAAAACGACGACTGACTCTGGATCCCACCAAATCAGAAAACTGGTTGAAATCTGAGTTTGATTTGCTGTTAGCTTCTAAGCTGTGCGGTAGGTTCCAACGGGTTTCGAGTTGAGGCCTTTCAATTTTCCCCATTACTGCCTTGCCCTTCTCCTTCCTTTTCCTTGGGCCTGCACACGCAGGCGGCAGTATGTTCTACCTTTAACCCAGAGCCACTAGCAATCTGAGTCAATAAAGTCAAAGCTTGCCATCGGTATCACCAGTCTCCTGATATCTCCCACTATTCGCATTCTGAAGAGATTAGTCTTGCTCACCAAGGCCCCCAAAGTTTTTCAGCTTCAAGGACAAACGAGCGACTGGACGTTCACGTGAAATATAGCGCTTATTTAATATTACTCTCCTTTCATCTCCACGGAGCCACGGAGAAACAGAGACGGGAAGGATGACAGCGAAGTCGATGCATTCGGCCGTGTGTGGGTCATGGGCATACCTATCTCATTCGAACCTTGAACCTGCGTTAGCTCTGGTTTGATTCCAGTTTTTAGATAACATCCAGATCCTTCATTGACTCTACTTTCTATTATTTTAGTCGTTGTGAGTGCGATGGGTATACCAGAAGACACCCCCATGAGGACATTTACATATTCTACCGGGTCTTCGGTCAACAATGCTCTCGTCGAGCTCGAGGGGCCCACAGTGCTCGAAAAAGAAAAACCTCAGAGACGAAATCCTTATCCGTCTACACACTCTGCACCGATGGCCCAACATCATCTGGACATAGAGGAGATTTTATGCCGCTCTTACTTTTTTCCATTTCCTCTTCAGGGCGGTTCATCATCATCTGATCTATCCTCCTCCTCCTACTCCTTCAACTTTTCCCATCCAGAAGGGATTGACCATCGTTCTGCTTTCACGTCTTCAAATCTCTCTCATGACAATCACCCTACAACTTCTATTTCTTGGCAAGAGATCATACAGAACAACCACCTTTCCAGACTCGCTCACCACAACTTCGCACAACCATTGAGAAACACTCACTCACACTCGCATTCCCGAGCCCATCGAATCCTCTGAGACTATCCATTCAAAGACATGCCACGACCCATGGATGGTTCCATGGTGTGTGCGTAACGGATGGAGATTTGAACGGAGGATATAGTATAGAAGATGATTGAAGGTGGCTCGAGAGGAGATCGAGGGCATACAAGTACGATCTACATTTATAGTTTTGCAACATTGTCAGGTTACTTGTTGATGTTTCCAGGTAGAGTCGGAACCAATAAATTTGCTACATAGTAGAGAGACAGAGAATACAGACTAGATTCTCCGGCAATGTGTCGCATCTTGAAATAGACATCTGCATGCACCAAAACAAGCAAAACAAGGCAAAGCTAGTTATACGGTATAATCCAAATATAGAATGTGGCTGTGTATGAAATAATAGCTGACAAAGGAACAGATTTTGAACTTTACTCTGGAGTCTGGGGAATTGAACATTGAATGTCGAACTTCTCGTAGCTCGAGTCTGGTGCAAGGCATGTTAGTTCCGCAACCATCTCGGTACTTCCCATTGTAACAGATTGTAACTTCATAACAGAGTTGGCAGTCGAAGATGCACCTTGCGGTCCTCAATCGTCTCTGAGCACCAATCGATTTGAAGGCTTTTAAAGGACTTGTCACCAAAGCAAAGGGCCGACAAACCGGGAAAACTCGTGGTGTGGAGTGAGCTGCAGTCGTGACCATCGTGGCGTCGCAAATAATACCCGAAGTTTCTCACCTGCTTCAACCCCGCCTCACCCCGAAACCGATGGCTGGCTTTCCTAGCTTAGTCCTTCCACGTCTCTGCCCGCCGGCATAATGACCAGGCCGTGCAAGAAGCCGCGACATGTTGTGCAGGATTTGAAAGGAAAGGAAAGGAAAACCGAAAAAGGAAAACCCGAAAGGTGTGGCAGCAACTTCATTTAGCCGCTGATAATTCCATCTGGGGCTCATGCAGTGACCGAGAAAAAGCATCGAATGGAGGTCGATGGCGGCACCATAGCACATACGACGCGTCTATTGCATCCGAATTAGTCCCTAGCTATCGATAGCCCAATAGTAGTGAGTACTGACTCATAATAGTTCGCCGTCTGTATACTCATCTACTTGCATGTAGATTAATAATGCCCCGGAATTGTTCCCCGCGTCGTTTTCAAAGAGATACATTGTTGTTTTGGTTTAAATATAGCTATGGTAGTTGCTCATCCGACACGAGGTGGTGCACTGTTGAGGACCGCCGCCCACTGTGCATATGCAACAGGTAATCCAAGATGCAACCCCGAAAGGTAAATACAATAAACAGAATTCCAGAGAAAGTTCAACGATGACCTCGAGGGCTCTCATCGTGTCTCAAATAATCTCACACTCGGAGGTCCTCATTTGATGAACCTCAAATTTCGAGATATCGATATTCAGGTGGCGTAGGTAGCTTACTAAGGCTGGTCCGTTCGCCTCCATCGTCCACGGATATCAAGCAGAATCTGACTAAGGCTCTTCGAGGGTCTCGAAAATCGCAAAATTCTTGCACGCGTTCTAAAATCCTCATCGATGACGTTTACACTGATATAAAGCTTAAAGTTTGGACGTGGTTTTCACTATCCATCTGTCTCAATCAAGATATTTCCTTCTGGATATGTCTGGAACTCATGTGCACACTATCAACGTCAATGGAGTGGAAATTTTCTATCGCGAAGCGGGAAAGGCAAATGCACCCGTTGTGCTACTCCTTCACGGTTTCCCGTCCTCGTCCTTTCAGTACCGGAATTTGATCACCAAATTGGAAGGAAAGTACCGTGTTATTGTACGTCGTATTTCTATTATCCATGTAGGGGTTAACCTTCACACAATCAACCACAGGCGCCTGATCTTCCTGGTTTTGGTTTTACCAGTATGTAATTTGTCGAGCGAATCTTGATTAGGAGGTTGATTGTACCACGAACTTGTGATAAACAGAGGTTCCCGATGCTCTCAAGTACCAGTACACGTTTTACAACATTGCAAAAACGATTGAGGCATTTGTCGATGTCTTGAACTTGAAAAATTATGCTATATACATCTTCGATTACGGTGCACCAACGGGATTGAGGTACGACTTTTCTAATTTCAACCGCCGTCCTCTATATCAATTGCTAAATCATACACTTTTAGATTAGCCCTCTCCCGTCCTTCTGCTATAACAGCAATCATTTCACAGAATGGAAACGCTTTTGAAGTTGGCTTGGGCGAGTTTTGGAACGGCATTCGTAAATACTGGAATGATCCTACCCCGTATAACCGTAAATCTCTTGTGTGGCTAACCAAGTTCGAGGCAACGAAATTTCAGGTTTGATTCCATTTCGTTCATCTATATACCACTTTATCACCCCAACCTGTTGAACAGTATGAAGCGGGAGAAGCCCATCCCGAAACCATTCCACCAGAGACCTATCATCTTGATCAAGCTTTGATGGATCGTCCAGGAAACGCAGATATACAGTTGGATCTTCAACTCAATTGTGCGCTGTTTCTCATCACTATGTACGTAGAAAATATACCCATTTACCTCCTTTTTTGTCAAGATCAAACAAATGTAGCGCTTTACCCCGCTTTCCACGATTATTTCCGCAACTATCAGCCTCCTTTGCTTGCCATTTGGGGAGCGAACGATGACATTTTCGTACCTGCAGGGGCCGAAGCTTTCAAGACTGTTCTCCCTAATGCCCAAATACACTTTGTTGATGGAGGCCATTTTGCATTGGAAAATCACTTGGACGAGATTTCAGCCCATATCATCAGCTTCCTGGAGAACATTGGAGTCTAAAGTGAAGGAGTAAACTGTACTTGAGCTCGGCGAAAACCGAGGGAAAATGTAAATATGTACAATGCTGATCCGACGCTATCTGAAGTCGAATATGTATAATGAATCTGAGGAACGTATAGGATAGGATATAAAATATATGAATGATACCAGCAAGCTCAATGGAATCTCCGCTTGTTGGTCAATTCTGTTGCTGATCTGAAGCGGGAAGCTGGAAACTTTGGATGGATGAACAGATTGAAGGTAACAAAATAGGAAGCTTCAATGTACTGGCTGTAATGAGAATCAACATACAAACAATGTAAGATAAATGAAGATAACTATTTACTTTTCAGAATACAATTCGGCTTTGCGAGAAAATGGATGCTACATATGGGGTATATATTTCCATCTGGGTCTCTCGCTATATTGGGCTGGTAGTACTTAGAATGTTCAGAGGTTCGTTATATCTTAGTTAAGGGTAAAAGAGTCGGTTTGTGCGGGTTTCTCGAAAACCTCTCAGTTATGGCGTTCCTGTATGGAGAACGAACTTTTGCTGAGAAATTTCTCTGCTAGACTCGCTCCTGCTCAAGATAGTCTGATTAAAGTGCCGAGAAGCCCGACAACGCGATCCTGCCTTTTCACTCGCTATAAGAAAGATACCTCGACTTTCCAATGGCCCACTAATTTGTACACAAGTTTCCTTCGATATGACATCTTCCCCATACTTTGCTCCAGTCAACAACTCGATCTCAACCTTCAAAGACAATATCTTTGAGGGAAAAGTGCTTTTCTGTACAGGCGGTGGCTCTGGGATATGCAAAGGCATGACTGAGTCCATCGTAGGCAATAATCTTCACACTGTATGATAAGACTTTGCTAATCTTACTCATTAGATGCGACATGGCGCTAATGCTGTTATCATTGGCAGGAAGTATGTCGAGTCTTCCCTGCTCCAAGGCGGGGCCTGAGCGATTCTATTATCCTCAGGCTTGATCGTTTGACAGAGGCATCCAGCGAACTTTCAGAGAGAACTGGAAGGACCTGTATACCCATTCAGGCGGACGTAAGACAGCCACAAACCCTTCAAGCAGCGGCTGAAAGGACTATGGAATATTTTGGGAGGATTGATTTCGTCATCTGTGGTAATGCAATTATTCTGACACTAGCAAGTCAGACTAAGTTGAACTTTCAACATACTAATAGGTGCAGCCGGGAATTTTATGTCCCCTATCTCTGGTCTCTCAGCAAATGCATTCAAGACTGTCATTGAGATCGATACTGTACGGAATATCTTGTGTTGTATTGAGTATTTGACGCATCCATAACAGCTAGGAACATATAATACGGTGAAGGCTACCATACCTCATGTCCGAGCGACGAAAGGGGCATACGTCCATGTCAGCGCAACCCTCCACTATCGAGGTATGTGTTGTGAACTCCATTGAGAGGAAAGAGCGGGGAGCTAAAACACGAATCGATAGGTGCTCCATACCAAGTACATGTTTCCGCTGCCAAAGCTGGAGTCGATGCGATCTCAAATGTCGTTGCAGTGGAGGAAGGTCCTCATGGTGTTCGTTCGAACGTTCTTGCCCCGGGTTTTACCTCTGGTACAGAGGGAATGCGTGTGATGTCCGGTAACAAAATAAACAAGGCTGAAGGCTTTTCCAATCCGCTTGGGCGTTTTACAGAAATTCATGATGTTGCGAATGCTGCTGTTTTCTTATTCAGTCCCGCAGCTTGTTACATTACTGGCCAGGTTATACCGGTTGACGGCGGCGCAGAACACCTGAGGGGAAACTTTTTCCCTTACCCTTCGTCCGTGATTGACCCGTCTAATGTCAGAAAATTGCTCAAAGGGAAGATGTGAATCACTTGGTAGACTGCGTGGCTGAATAAACTTTGATGTGTAGCTTGCATAGAAAGGGCGCACCGTAGAGCTAAGTGAACAATTCTATGTGATGATATTTTTCTCCCATCTCAATTCGTGCTCAACCACGATCAACCATGAACATCAATCATGAACATGGAAATTCATCTTTGCTTGATCCCAAATCTTCATACAAACCATGAACCCTTTATGGTCTTCCTTCCCGCTACCGAAAAAATGCGGGCTCCATTCCAACTAGTAAATCAGAGATTAGATTGACGGCTCAGGATGCTATATGTAATCAGGATCGAACTCCAAGGATACTGACTTGAGCAACCTACATTGACCAGGTCAGCGATGTCATTGTGCACTCAGACTGCACACTATAAAGAGTATCATTCTGGATGACAACTGACGGAATTGACGAAACCAAAGCCAACAAAGATATCCTCCCCTTTGCGCAAGTTGTTCAACAGTCTACAGAATCAACGCTTGACCCTCAGCTTCGTGTGAACCGCGATGACGTGTTTGAAATCCCGGGATACCGAATCCTGAGTAAAATCTGAGGGTAGAGGAGATGCGAAGCTCGGATTCATGAGCAGATGCACCAGTACGAATATGAGCCACGTAAGAGAGAGGAAGGAAGCGACTATGTGAAGAGGGATTAGACCGCGAATCCATAATAAGGATCTATGGAATAAGGCTGTTAAGAAATGAGAAGGATCTAAGCCCAATTTCAGCACAGAATTGTCGAAGACCAGCTCCAGTAAGTGTGCAGCACCTAAATACTTGCAGAATATACTGAGAAATCGATGATAAGCGTGTAGAAGCTTCTTTGAATATTTTTGAAGGACGAATGATATAAAAAGCTGTATTGAGATGGAAACGTGGCACTCAAAATGCAACCTCGGGCCGATGATGATTGAACCTTGATCGAGCTTGATCTCTCGCTGCCATGACCGCCTCCACCTCCGACCAAGGAACTCAAACATGTGTTTGCGCCTCTAGAGGACGAGAAATCGGATAGGCTTTGTTCATGGACCTACGCGACATGAATATATCTATTCGTTACCACTAGGATCAGGATCAGTGGAATTGTCAGCTTATCGACTACGAGCGGGCTGGGAGAGAGAAGGATAGATCGTTTATTCAATCAGGGTGTACTCAACCCCCAAGTTTCCGAGTGTTATGCAGATTACCTCTGAGCATGACTGCAAAACTTTGGAAGAGTTTTTACATCGACGTACTGTTATTAAATGTTTTTCATACATGTATGTTTGTTGCTATCTATGAATGGCTACCGCTCGTCAAGGTAAGAGTGCAAGGACTTCGTTTAAATTGTAGCTGACTGTTTTCTTGCCAAACCCAGCTAGTATCTTTGTTCTGACATCCAACAGCGCCCGAATGATATCTCCAAGCTCTTCTACTGCAGCCGGTATCGATCGGGTCTCGTACACATCCACTACAAGGCATAATTGAACAGCTTCGACCTCTGTCCATGCTTTCTTCAAGCCTTCTTGAGCAGTTGCAATCGTTTGTCTCACTGCATTCCAAGTGATATCGGCATGGTCTTCTCCTTGCAGTAATGCTTTCCACCTTTCGAGATCCTCTTGACACTGCTCGAAACTGCTCTGAATCTCATACGCTAAGCGAAAACGTATTTCTTCCTGCCATGATTTCCATTCGAGTGCAACCCACATTCTTGTTAGTTCGAGGGCATCGGTGACTTCATCCAATACCTTTGATATCTTGTTCAGCATCCTCTTCAGAGCCGCGTTCTTCACGGTACCTGGGTCTTGCAAAACTCTCTCAGCTTTATCCTTTAAATTCCAAAGAGCTCGGAGACCCTTCGCCAATTGTATCTCTTCTTCTTTCACTTGATCCGCGTACTCTTCAACCTTGTTACAAAACGCTCGCAGCCCATCCTCCGCCTCTCTATATGTAGACATCGTAGCAAGAGCCATTCCGCCCTCATCCAAAACACAAAGCAAATTCGAATCATGCATGATATCTTGTGTGTTTCGAAGGAGAGACTGGTTCTTCTGAAGGTCGCAGTAAACTAATCGCAGGATTCCGATACTCTTCATGATGCTGGAATGGATCTCACGAAGGCGTTCCTTGGGCGAGGCGAACCCATTCTCGAATTTCACCTTTATGATCGCGGCTCTGTCTGTGGCTTTGCTGATTTCTGGAAGTAAGTTGCGTAGGGTCTCCACTAGATGCTCTTTTTCGGCGTCGGCAGTGGCTCTGACTTGCACTTGGGTGGCGGATGGTACTAATGCTCTCTTTCTCATCTTCGCTAGAGCTCTGTACCTATGAGGAACGTACGTCAAACGAAATGAAAATGGACAGGAACTGCAAAACGCACGTATAAACCGGTTAAAATAATAAGTGACTGTGTGTGTACACAAGGGTGATAAGGCTGGATTGCTTTTGGAGCTGCGCTTAAATGGTCATATTAAAGAGAGTACGAGCCACTCGCCTTGTATGAACACTCAAAGGAGACAACGCTTCAAAAACAATAGTGCATTCCTCCCCTGTTAGGACGCTGTTTGGTTACATCGAAAACCGGTCAAACCATGTTCAATTAACCAAGAGATTAGGGTTCAATTTGACCTCCTTGGATCAGGTGTTGACTTTGTACATACAATGAACGCGTTTTTTTTCTTTCATGGGAGGATTTATGGCCGTTTTCGTCGAGTTCGCATCAAGTAACTGCGACGCGTTATGTAACGCACAGACCAAGCACGTGCACCTCGTGTCAAACGCGCTATAAAGAGCTCGCGATCAACGAAACACATCTTTGTTTTCCACTCTCATCTTCAAACTCCCAAGCAGGCTCCTCGCTCAACCACTTCTCCACATCCCTTTCCCCCCTCCAACTCTTACTTCAACTATCTTAACAATGTCTGGCCGTGGTAAAGGAGGAAAAGTAAGCTTCAATCCACCGTTCATTTATCGTTCTTAGTTCTAATTAATCTTTTCGTTCTTAGGGTCTCGGAAAGGGCGGTGCTAAGCGTCATCGTAAGATTCTTCGTGACAACATCCAGGGTACGTGACCATCACCTCGGCTACCTTGCCTTTTCTGAGTTGCCCCTCATAGGTATTACCAAACCCGCTATTCGCCGTCTTGCTCGTCGTGGAGGTGTAAAGCGTATTTCTGGTCTCATCTACGAAGAAACCCGTGGTGTATTAAAGATCTTCCTCGAGAATGTCATTCGTGACTCTGTAACGTATACTGAACATGCTAAACGGTGTGTTACTAACTTTCCGGCCGTTGATGTCACATAGCTGATCTCGCCTTTTGGTTTAGTAAAACTGTTACCGCTCTTGACGTTGTTTATGCTTTGAAGCGGTCTGGCAGGACGTTGTATGGCTTTGGAGCATAGTGGGGTTGCTTTGTGAGGCTCACCAACCTTCGTCGTCACTTACTTCCTAATGTTTGAATGAAGAGGTGTCTGCGTTCTCTAACCTGTATTCATTTGATTTGTATCGTTCAATGTACTATACCACGGAATGTCATTTTGTCATCGTCGTTTTATCTTGTGTCCTTCGTTGGTCTTCGCGAGTATCAGCTAAGATTCCGCTTCATTTATGCCATCGTGGATGCTTAACGAACCATGAATAATGAACAGTATTGATAGTGGAAGCTGAGATCCGACAGCCCGGGTAGATTTGCTAATCCTTGTTGATGTTTTGCATTTGCAATGTAATGTGCCCTGAGAAAAGGTTTCTCACGTGTTTTGTCTTGGATGTAAGTGCGATAACCAGCTTTGACATTACCACAAATACATAACCGATATGTTTCGAAAATTTCTGCCCTGACTGGGCGCTGATGTTGGTCTTCATCATCCTCCCAATTTCTCCCAGTCATCTCGATCTTCTGTCCTCAACCTCTCAGGTAACTCCTTAACCACTGCTGATTCGCAAAATGTCACAAGAGCTCTTGCATCCGACGCTGGAATCAACACCTTCCTTTACCCTTCCACTCTTATACCTGCTTTTTGCAATTGGCTTGAGCTTTCGCTCCCGAATCCTCCGAGCAAGCTTTTTGGCCATAATACTTGCAATTTCCTATCGCACGGTCTTTTATACGAGCACCAGCGAGGCTCCTATGAACTACCTCTACGCCACATGCTCCTTCTCCCTCTTTTTCAGCGCTCTAGATTTCCTGGCCATAACAGATCCATATACAGAACTTCGTCGTATAGGTCAAGTCGAATCTACATCGTCCATGCCGTTTTTCTCGCGATTCATGTGGTGTTGGAAATTGATATTGACTCCGAGAGGAATCGGGTGGACTCATGAGCCAACGAATGTCATTCCTCCGCGTCCTAAACCCCAATCTCGAATCTCCTTCATCATTTCTCAGCTCCCCTCTACTATCATACTCATCTTTGTCGCCGATGCCTCGAATCTCTTATTGCGAAGTCACCCAGGATTCCTTCCCGGCGGCCCATCAATCGCGGACGTGGGTCCTCTCATGCGGTTTGTCAACGTGTTCTTGTTCGGTACCTCGAGTTTTTACGCTCTTCAGCTGCAGTACAAGCTTCTCAGCATCATGGTCACCGCAGTCGGACTGTCCCATCCAGAAAATTGGCCGAATCTCATGGGTTCTTGGAGTGACGCGTACACGATTCGTCGACTGTGGGGACGTACATGGCATCAAATTATGCGACGATGGGTATCCGCTGCTGGAAATCTGGTAGCCCAAAAACTGCTTCGCCTTACCCCGGGAACCAATTTGTCGGCGTATACGAAGCTGTTCATTGCGTTCTTGATATCTGGGATCATACATCAAATGGGTGATTACTCTCTTCAACACAGAGACTTCTGGGCAGGCGGGAGTTTGACCTTCTTCCTGTTACAAGCTGCTATCATTATGGTCGAAGATGGAGTGATAGCGCTTGGGAAGAAGGCTGGTATCCAGGACAGGAAGCGGATTCGACTACTTGGATATGTGTGGACTGCGAGCTGGTTCGCCCTCTGCCTTCCGATATGGGTCGATCCGTATTTCCACGACGGTATGGCTAGCGGCAAGCTTTTCAGTCCAATTGGTGGGTTATGGAAGGGGGATTGGACGGGTGCTTCCTTAAAAATATCCCTTCCGCTGAATTATTAGATGGCAACTTTTGCTTCCGAGCATGATGACTGTTTCGTTTTGTAGACACATAGCTTGCTTGGATATTCATATGATATTTGCTGTATGAGACCCTTCCACTCCAAACATTTAGATGTTGAGTGCGCACAAAGAAACACCGATACACAATTGGTTATTCTCTAGAAGTATTTAATACACGCAGAAACAAAATATACAGAAGTGACCGCCAAATTTCCACGCCGATAAAGACAGCATGTCCCAGCTGGAAGATGCAGCGAATCACAAAAATCCCATCACAATGAATTCACAAGCAGGTTGATGAAATGCATAGACGACTTTCGGACGACAACTCCACCCACTTAAGAAGTGCAAGTGGCTTCGTTGTCGGGGCAGTGAGGAATCTCAGTCTCCCTGGGAGCACCTAGAAATCGGGGGAATTGTATTGAGTGGTAAGGCGAAAGGTGTCTAGAAAACACTCACGGTCGGAGGTGAGACTCGGGAAGGGCGAAGGGCACGCTTGCTGAATATCAGCGAAACTCTTCGTCGCCGGGAAACTGCAAAACTTGTCAGATCAAGGCGCCAATCTCATAATCATTCCGGACTTACGTCGCGGGGACGCCCAAGGAAGGAACGGGAGTCGGAACGACAGCAGAACAGTCGATCAAGTCAGCACGGTTGTGTCCAATGATAGCCATCTTGGCCATAGCAGCCTGGAACCTCGATGCCATCAAGGATTCTTCGTCTGTTGCAGTTGCAGAAGGATACAAGAGATCAGTGTGCTATATTGATTACTTATCTTTTCCACATACTGATCATGCTTTGCCAGAAGCAGGCTGTCCGGTTGTCACGAGCGAGCTCAAAGTCGGATTGAAGTCGCAGCTCTCCAACGTTTACACCGACAGTGAGGGGAAGAGGGGAGGATACTTCACCAGTGTTGTCTGTACCAAGTCCAATTCAGAGTCTTGAAGGAGTTCGAAAAGCATTTAGACATACTAGGAGTTCCCGGGAATCCGATACCAGTCAATAGAGTTTCAAGGAAGAACTGTGTGTCGAAGGTGAATGGAGTCTAATAATAGATGTCAATTTAGAACTTTGGTCAATCATGAGGACGAGTCTGCTTACCGAGTCGAAAGGCGCAGCATCCAGAGTGGGGTCGACATGGTCTGCTCGGGCGACTAAAAAGTAAAACGGGTGAGAGATCTGTGAGTTATCGATGATTCATGAAGAATGACCTGTGTGCTGCATAAAAAATCAAGATATTAGATGGACCGAGTCAGTTCCAAGTAATTGCCGGACATACCGATACGAGCAGAGAGACGATGTCTTCAGAGGTCAAGTTTGCCTGTTACGGAGGAAGAATTAGTAATGAGTAAGGTGGTAGTAAATGATAAACGGCGTACCGCATCCTGGAAACGAGCCAAGATTGAGTCGACCGAGTCTTGGGGTTCAGGGATCAAACCGTCAACTGCAGGTGCAGTGGCATTTGGTCGGCCCGCCAAGAACTCCAGCTGAGGTGCGCCCTTGAGAGAGTGAAGAGTATCAGCTGAAGTAAAATTGTTTGGGGAGATCACATACAGGGCAAAGGCCGACAGCGACGGCAGCACCGAACTGGATCATATCTCCAGCAGTGATAGTCGGGAATTTTCCTGAAGCAAGGAATGGAGCAAGGTCGTTGACACTGTCGGAGATACCAAGATTGGCGGCGAAGTTGGGTTCGACGTCCGGGAAAATCAACATAGAGCCGTCAGCACCTCCTCCACTAGGTGAAATATCTTTAGCACAAATATGATAGGAAAGATTGTGAGTCAGCTTACGCCGCAGGTCCAAGAGATTGGGAGATAGCGATAGCATCGTCTGAGATACATCAGATTCGTACAGGAAAACAAGACAAAGATGTCGCTATAACGTACGGAAGCTCAGACGAAGCACCTCATGGGCTGAAACCAATCAAAGTTAGCGCTTCAGTCAAGATTGCATGCGCTTTTAACACTTGCCAGTTTCGCCACACTGGTTCTCGAATAGAGTTGCGGTAAGATCTTGGGCAAGCTTGGAAAGTTCATCAATATACACAATATATCGAATATGATTGGACCGAACTCACTGGAATAAAATCGCAGCAAACGCTGTCGGGCACAACAGTGCCGTCAGAACAAACCGCATTTTGAGAAGCAGGGGCAGCCCTAACGGTGGATAGAGCGAGGGCGACAAGGGGGACAATACTCGAAAATGCCATTGTAGATGTATCGAAGTTCGATCGAGAAAGCAGGTGAATCTGAAGGGAAGCGGATGAGCTTGGAGTTTTCTGTCGTTCTCTGATCAGTATTTATACCCTCTGGATGGCCATGCGAGTAGATGAGAGGATAATTTCCTCGAAAAGAGTGCAAAGACAAAGATAGATTTTGCACTCTATCCCGTTGCTCTCTTGCATACCCCAGCATCCCAAACGTAACCGGGAGACCGGAAAGTTGACTGGTCAGACTCCGGTACCATCCAACCGAAATGAAGCATCCACGGTTATTTGGAGGAGAAGTTGAAGGGATACGGCTTGTATCCAGAATGTTGGATGGCATCGTGCGCATCAGTAACAAAACAGGACGAATTGTGAGAGCGCAATCATAGTAACGAATATCGGTGAGAATTCAACAACATGGCTTTTGTGAGTTATCTCTTCTGCTGATTATTGCATGCAAAGATATCGCACTTTCGTAGCAAACGTTTTCAACTCCGAGCAAGAATATGCTTTGCTATTGAGGCACCCATCAAAATTCCCTTCTGCAGAAAATAGAATCAAGCTGTGCTGTGTTTGTCGGGCAACACGATAATGGTCCAAGTTTAAACTCTTTCACAGACAAATCAGTGGACGAGTTGCAATACAAGCTTTGCTATTGGGTGAATCCATAATGTATTCCACACCAATCTCGCGGTACAGGACCACTTTGATAAACCTAGTTGTACTTACCTGCGGGAGAGCACTAACTCTAAAGGCAAGGCCACAATCATGTTGGAGTGTATTCAACATCGGGATCGCTTTCCACACTGGGAATCCCAGTTTCGGCAGAAGAAGAACCGACCGAGGTTCATTAATGGATTGGCGCGACCAATATTCCTTTAGGCTTTGAGGGCTGAAGAACAGAAGTTCTTTCTCCAAGCTTTTACAGATGCGATTGGAAAGGTGAATCGCGTGCCGTCGTACGTTGAAAATGCTGGGTCATTCTTCATTGCTGTGGCTCGAAACGCTGAGTAAGGGTGGACGATGTCGACGAGAATTTGGAGGAATTTAGACACAGAATTGGCGATCAAATCTGAATCCCACGACTCGGCTTCAACAGGCTTCAACCCACGGAGCCGGATATGCGGCGCGTGTACTAAATTTTCCCTATGTAGAACCTGTTCCATACAAAAATCTGCCTTAATGGCGGCAGCTTTAAGATATGTACAATGGGGACGAAGCATTGTATCTTTTCGTGGGCAGGGTCTCGAGCTGGGTACCGAAAAGCAAGTTTTGACATTGTCAACTCGGGGGGCGGTCCTCATGATGATTTATTTTATACTATCTGTAGCGGTACAAACTATTTAACCCGTCTCGACTCGCGTCTAGGGCGACTCCGAAATACATAAGGAATACTTAGTCGATGTCGATTTACTCAAGACGTGCAAGTCGCTTCGTTGTCAGGGCAGTGAGGAATCTCAGTTTCCCTGGGAGCACCTAGAAAGTAAAATTTATCGTCAACGGTCTGCATCAAGAATTGAGTAAGAATTACTGACGGTCAGTTGTGAGATTTGGGAAGGGCTCAGGGCAGGCTTGTTGAACGTCGGCCTTGGTCTTCGTCGCCGGGAAACTACACAAGTTGTCAGATATACCATAGGCGTGAATCTTGAATCTCCTGGTCACTTCGACTTACGTCGCGGGGATGCCCAAAGAAGGAACGGGCTTCGGAACGACAGCTGAGCAGTCAATCAAGTCGTTCGGGTTGTGTCCAATGACAGCCATCTTGGCCATGGCAGCTTTGAACCTCGCTGCCATCAAAGCCTCCTGGTCTGAAGAAAAAGATGAGGGAGCTCAGAAAGTAGACTTTGAGCTCGAAATTCGCCAACATACTAATCATAGATTGCCAGAAGCAGGCAGTTCTTGGGTCACGAGCGAGTTCAAAGTCGGACTGGAGTCGGAGTTCTCCAACGTTCACGCCGTCGGTGAGGGGAAGAGGGGATGAGACTTCACCAGTGTTGTCTACGCCAAATAGACTTCAGAAATATATTGGAATGTCAAAAAAACCATTACGCACTGGGAGTTCCGGGGAACCCAACACCGACCAAGAGAGTCTCGAGGAAGAATTGTGAGTCAAAAGTGAAAGGAGTCTAGGACAAATATTAGCTTGAGACTTTCAGTGATTCTAACTCGGGAAAAGTGGCTTGCCGAATCGAAAGGTGCAGCGTCCAGAGTGGGATCAACGTGGTCAGCTCGGGCCACTAGAAAGAGGTTGAAAACGTAAGACTATTTTTAGGAATCATCAATAATTCATCAGAAAGCATACCTGTGTGCTATATGTCACATTATGAGATTCAATAGACGTGTAGAATAAGGATGAAGAGATAGAAAACATACCGAAACAAGCAAAGAAACGATGTCTTCAGCGTCCAAGTTTGCCTGTTGAAAGTAAACATTAACTACGTAGAACTTGATAGACATTTCCAGAAACGAAAAAACGAACCGCGTCTTTGAAACGCGCCAAAATTTCGTCGACCGTGTTTTGGGGTTCAGGAATCAAACCGTCAACTGCAGGAGCAGTAGCATTAGGTCGTCCAGCCCGGAACTCTAATTGAGGTGCACCCTTGTAGATCGAGTATAAAATTAGCCCGGAACTTGAAAGATACCCATATAGAGCACGTACAGGGCACAGACCAACAGCGACTGTGGCACCAAACTGGATCATATCTCCTGCGGTTATGGTCGGGAATTTTCCTGAAGCCAGGAATGGAGCGAGGTCATTGACACTGTCGGAGATACCAAGATTGGCAGCGAAGTTGGGTTCGACGTCCGGGAAAATCAACATAGAGCCGTCAGCACCTCCTCCACTAGGTGACATATTGTTCAGATACAAATATGATATGAGAGATTGTAAATCAGCTTACGCGGAAGGTCCAAGGGATTGAGAGATGGCAATAGCATCGTCTGTACCATCTTGGATTAAAGCGGACAAGACAAAATAATCTGATGAAACGCACGGAAGCTTAGACGAAGTACCTCATGGGCTAGGAATCCATTTACGTCAGCTCTTCTGTTAGATAATGTACGCGCTTTCAACACTCGCCAGTTTCACCGCACTGATTCTCGAACAGAGTTTCGGTAAGATCTTGGGCAAGCTTTGAAAGTACATCAATATGTATATAATAAATTGAGTAGTATGGTCGAACTAAAAACTTACTGGAATAAAATCGCAGCAAATGCTGTTGGTGACGCGAGTACCGTCAGAACAGACAGCCTCCTGAGAGGTAGGAGCGGCCTTGACGGCGGACAGTGCGAGGGCTACAAGCGGAAAGATATTTGCAAATGCCATTGTAGATGTATCGAGGTCGATTCGAGAGAGCAGGAAATGATGAGGAAGCGAATGAGCTTGGAGCTTTCTGTCGACTTCTGTTCAGCATTTATACATTCTACGTAGGGCGTTACGCCAGTAGATGAGAGGGTAATCCCCTTCAATCTTGTCCTTGGCACCAGGCTGAACAAGGTGCCAAGGACAAGATACAGGACGCGTTACCACTTTTCTTGCCATGCACAACATTGTTCGAAAAACGCGACCGGGAAGCCAGAAAGGATTATACTGTCCGGGACAATCTACCCGACATGTAAGTCTACACGCCCATCCGGAGAAAATATCGAAAAGTCCTGTTCGAGTCCAATTTGTTGGGTAGCATCGTGCAGCCTCCTCCGCATCAAGACATCAGAACACGCTGTGAGAGGAAAATCACGGTAGCGAGCTATAGCGAGAATTTGAATGTTCTTTCCCGAGTCTGTTACACCACAAATTAGTACTTGAGTCTCACAGCCAAATCAGAGTGAGACTGGTAATACGGCTTTTACGATTGGATGGATACGTGATGGATATGCCTTCCACACCGAGTATGCGGTAGAAACATATAGATGAGAGCAATAACAACAATCGCTTTCCACATCAACCTAAAGCTGGGAAAGACAGAATCGGCTGCTGAGGTACCGGACGAGAAATTGTAAGGACTAACTTACTAAAACATCAATACTGAGCACACGACATACCATCAGGCCAGCCTCCTACAACAGATTCCGTTGAGTGTGCGGGCACAATAGACGATGGTACGAGTCAACCGAAAGCAAAGACATTTTCCTGCCACCAACGAAATGAATGAAGCGGATATGAGGCTTCGCTCTTGACGTCAGGCACGAGAAAGAAGACTCGAGGCTTGAATAACCGGCTCCTCGGTACCTGAGCTAACTTTGGTTCGCTCAACTATGAACATTCGTTCCCAGTACAGATACAACCTCAACAAATCCTATGTAGCGAGACCCAGGAGAGTATCCCATCAGTGCCGCCGTATCAGAGCCTTAGGCTCATAACCTCTCAATGAGGGGTATTTCGAGACCATCTGTGACGATCTGCGTTATTTCCATCGCCCTTCATTCCAACAACGTCAAGGTATGCACCTCAGCTTTTGTACCGGTATCCGTAGTCTATGTGTACCCTTCTTTAACGGATTGGAAGACACGACACAAAAGATACCAGCACATACCTGCTTCGGAACATCACGATACATCCATCGAAACGGTCAACAGCTCTTCCCTTTCCTTTGGTCGATTGTTCCTCTAGAACCCCATTATCCCCACAAATGTTCTTGACAAGCGTCTATCTTCAGGAATAACGCCAGGAATACTTCCTGACTCGGCATTGGGCACATGAGTTATTGTGACCACGTTTTGTTGCGATCTTCTGACATAGGGATGCCCTATGTATGTAGCAGAGGGGCTTCCAGAATGAGTCTCTCTGGTGTGTTTTACTCGAGGATGCGCATGTCGTGCCGCGCAACGACCCACCTCGACAGCAAGATGGATTGCAGTTTCGCACTGCTACAGGAGCCGTAGTCGAGCTTGTCAAGATCGAAATCCCAGTTGGAGTGCAGCGACTCTTCGAGATGGTCCATTGTCACATATTTGGGTGAACTGCGTTACAGGAGAAAACCAGTGGAAAGGGGAACACGAAAAAACTTAGAGAGCGTCAGGATATATCTTCTCAAAGAGCAGAAGGGTCCCGCTGAAGCGCTGACCCTCAAGCGAGCTATGCTTGTCGAATACTGGAATCTCCAAAAGTATCACCAGCGCTGCCCCGATATGCTTATAATAATCGAGGCAGTACAACGTTCTCCCACTGTAGAAATTTTCATCAGATGAGAGTTGTGAAGAAAGATATATGAAAATCACACAGTCGTTGCCAGTACATAGGCCTGACACAGGCCTTTTCTCTGGGTGGTTGTCTTGCAGTATTTGGCATTATTGATGGAGACACATTAGGGCCGGCGTATGCCGCTGCGCGTTACACCCGGCTCCCACGCTGAAAGCGCCCTCTACTTGAACATTCTTGAAGACGGGCATATCAACGTCTGGATCCTGGTCACCTAACTCTCACTCACGGAAAATAGGTTTCAGGCCGTTTCGGAACGTAGAAACTATCCATGATCCAGCCACAAAACTTGCACTGATAGTCCTACGCGCGCATTTGCGAGAAGAATGGAACGTTCGACAGCCTACCAATTTCTCATACATACCTCTGGAGTTTCGATAACCTTGACGGGTACGCATAGTTCATGTGTTGAAGACAATAGTACTGAAGTAGGCCTACTATTATCCACTGTCATCAGCGGCTCAAGCCCAGAATGGAAGCCTGGGGGTTGTAAGGATAAAAAGAAAATTTCAACGTCAGAATCGCACATTCTCAACAGAATCTCACGAGAATCGCAACTTTTACTGACGGACGAAAAAACATGTCCACACTTTCTCGGATTTCCCTCTGACATACCAGGCCTATCCGTTTAGGAAGCTACGCGCACGCGGAATGTTCACGAGGCCTTAGAAGAGAAAGTCAACATTATGGCAATATTCTGAAAAGGTAGGATGTTGGACAGTACCGTTCTAGGTCCATGCACAAAAATCGTCAAGGACCAGTTCGATGGCCTTAAAAGGAAGGAAGGGGGTCAATTTCGTCATGAACAATAAAAAACAAACATGGTTGCAGTCTCCACTAATTATAACACGTTATCGACAACACTATCCGTAGCCAAGGCCAGACAAAGAAGGAAATTAGACGCACGCGCTTTGGAGTGCTTTTGCCACAGTGTACGTTATTGACAACACCATCCGTAGCAAAGGCCAGACAAAGAAAGGAATTAGACGCGCGCGGTTCGGAAATTGGAACTTTGCAATATGATATACATAGATGGAAATACATGAACAGGGTTCATTAACGCGTTTATTGTTCATTGTTCACGCTGTGGGGATTTAAAAGCTTCGAAATTGTAGATCTAGTCTCAAATTGCATCTTCTTGCATCATGACATCTTTAACGTGGGCTTGCCTTCAAAAAGTGAACGAAGCCCTGGTGAGTCGGTCTAACTACGCTGACTGGAATGTTATCGACGTACCGTTCTTGTCAAATAGCTCGCATTAGATCGCGCATCACCACTACCCACCGCCCACGACCACTTTCTTCCTACTCTGATTCCGAGGAAATATACTCCTCCCAAACTTCAGCCCTACTTCATTTCCTCCATGGGAATGGTCTACCACCCAGTATATGGCATTGGGTGGTACGATGATCTAGCCGATCATCTATACCCCCAAGCTGTCGATGAACTGGAACTATTCCGGGAGGACACGGTACCCATGACACCCAGTTATCAAGCCGACGACGTTGACTCTTACTCTAACTCGCATGAAGATGGGTCGTTCCCGAGCTTGACGTACTCTAGAATCACACCGGAGGAGCAACAGGGAATAGCTTCCCTTGTCCCGCTTCTCTCCAGTGGCGACTACCTCCCGGATCATCGAATCAGAGAAATCCACCGACTCCAATCGGCATACGAAGAATACGAGATAATCACTTCTCCCGAGGAGCGTGCTATAGTCCAAGCCACATTCAACCTCCTGATTCGTAGGAAGGAAGAGGAGGATGAGCAGAAAAGGCTGAGGGAACATGAGAGGGCCATGTATTTGGAGCAAGCAAGATTGGACTTGCTGAACAGCTGCGTTTTAGAAGTCGAAGCAGCGCGTGCAGCTGGCGAGCATTCTCTCTTCCCTACCCAGGAACAATCATTCGACTACCGCTCTCACACCATCGAATGCGAATGCTGTGATGCTCCGAGCACTAAAGGAACGGGCGAAATTCCCCGTTGGCCGCCTTTTGCGCCGTTTTCGCCGGAACCACCCTATCCTAGCCACGACTTTCTTCTCGAGACAGCTACGTGGCCACCTTTTGCACCATCATCGTCGACCCTCCCTCATCCAAGTCGCATCGTCCTTCAGACTGAAGCAACCTGGGGAGCGCCTCAAGCGCGCATGTTGCCCGATCCCAGGCTAGCCTTTGCGGAAGCCCCAGCTACTTGGCTTTCTGGGTAGGCTGTTCGATACTCCAACGATGTCCTGATTCAGGTGGCCTCAAAGAGAGGCAGGTATAACGACGACTGTAAGCGATAACGAAATACGCCTCGGAAGCTTGGACGTTTGGTGAAATCCATAGAGATAAACATTTTCTTGAGCGAAGGAGTCTTGGTTTAGAGTGTACTCTATACTTCGTCTGTTGGTGCCTATCGCCCTGTTTTTATTTGTCTTGCGTACATCTTCAGTGACATGATATGGATTGACCTCCTATCGTTGATAGCAGTCGAACGCCTTCATGTTCGTAGAGTGAGTCTACTGTTGCCGCGAAGGTCGTTGTCGGCATTCTGAACGACAAGCAAGATTTGGCTTTATACTGAATAGCACCATGGTTAATGACCATGATTGGTAGTGAGTGGTAGTTTATCCCAGGTTTATCCAGTTCCTGAGCCTTTCCGAGTAATCAAAGCGACATTCTCTCAAGCAGGATTCGGTGTTGATTCAGCACCGTGACTTGGCGAAAATACAACCACGTTCACGAACGGAAGGACCTCATTTTAGGATAAGATAAGCCTGAGATAAGCCCAGCGATCATTATTGAGAGATGACTTACATAACGCGCGTCGAGCGCCTAAGACTCATCGCCATCGCGTACCTCACCCATTATCGTCGTAAATTCACCCAACTAAAAGGGATTTCAATCCCACCCTGCTCTAGCTTCCAAAACAGAGCTCGCAAAACACATGGAACCGGTGAAATCTCAGCCATATTCAAAGGACATCGGTCTCAAGCTATAATTGAATTTTAAGATCGACAAAGAAGCGACAAGAAAAGAGCCTCGGCTAGGAAACTTTGCAGACGACGCCTCGGACATAGCCTCCTTCGTAACCATCGACACAAAGTCCCTCGAAAACATCAGAAAGGACGAGACGATATTCGAGAGGCCAAAGGACGTCCGCGGAAAGGAATATGAGGAATATCAAAGGACGAAACTTGTTGTTCACGAAAGACGTACACAATGGTACTTTTTTCCCGTGAAAGATAAATTTCTTATCGCACTTTTTCTACGGAGCTTCATAGAGGTAAGAGATCAAGTGCTACTCTTGTCCACCATTGTTCATTTCCCTCTGAGGTTTCTAACTATACATATGACCGTCTTTGATGGTTATCTTATCGCACTTTTTCTACGGAGCTTCATAGAGGTAAGAGATCAAGTGCTACTCTTGTCCACCATTGTTCATTTCCCTCTGAGGTTTCTAACTATACATAGGTTTTCTTCGAGGCGCGGCAAGTGCCAAATACGGACGTACAACGTGGTTAGTCCACCAAAGGAGTATCAAGATCTCTGGGAAGGGGCATGTGGAGGTAATGGACTGACACGGCTTCGAAGAGATATGGGTGGTGGCAGTTCCCTCGGTATGTAGCTCGGGGATAAAGCTCCGTTCTATGTTGTGGTATGCCAGGTATGGTCTGTAACAAGGCTGTATGTTTGAATGCCGTCAAACTCGTCTCAGACCAATTGTTCGTCCTGTACGCCTCCGTCTTCTACGCGAACGCGTTTCTGTACCTATACTTTGAAGTTCGGCAAGAGCAAATCGCCTATGCGCTTCTGCAGGTTTCTCGTGTCGTTCACCATGCGCCTGGAAGAACTTATAGAAGGGATCATTCGGGGGAGGAATGTTGAAGTAAAGGTATGGCCAGAAATGGCCGGTGGCAGTTTCTTTGATATGTTTCTCGATGATAACCACCTGTTCCAGTGGTCTCTACCAAGCTGTATCTTATGTTTGAACGCCGTTCAGAGCCATGTCAAATTGTTCATTCATGTCGTGACTTGCTCAGATTTCACTGATAATAGCAATTGCCTTTTACGGTCTGGTGGGGCGATTTGCTGTCAAGCTGGGCTCACAGCACTCGTGTGAGTCAAGAAATCAAACTCATACTAGATCCTCTACAATGTCCGGCAAGATCGTCAACCGTTCTGCTGCAATTTATCAAGCAAAATCGCCCATTCCATAATCGTCATTCCTCTTTTCAGAGCTTCCTCTCTCACTTCCCTGTTTCTCGTTTCCTCCCTCAACTTTCCAACAGCTTTCATATGTTCCTTTGTCTTGATGCCTAATCCTACAAGAACCGGTGCAAGATACAGCAATGATGGCTCACATGAAGAGAGCAATGCTTCTAACGCCGGGGTGGATGCTACTTGCATACTGCTCATGGTAGAGCTGGACCCACTTGGGTGTCCTGCACCGTTGGTGGCTGCTTTTGGTTTGTATGATAATGCCTCGCGAGCTGTGCTACTCGTGCGCAGCGATACCTCTGAACCCCGAATATCATTTGGCTCCAGAGTCCGATGTCGAATCGGTGTAGAAGTTCGTGGTTCCACGTATTCATGATCCATCCACTCAGTGTACGAGGATCTTCGCCTCAAACCGCCATGGACATTTCGGTCTGTGGTACCCAATATCGACTGTCTGGACATTTCTCCGTCGACGTCAGCAAGGTTGGTGTTCGATGGCCATGGGGTCTGGGGTCGAACAGGCGACGCACTTCTGTAGTATACAGGCTGAGATAACGGCGCTACTGGTAAGCCACTATGCTACTGCTAAATTCAATGTTTTGTAATCACTTACATCGCTTCTAGTCCATCCGTCATCCAGCAAATCCCGCTGCTTCCCTTTTCCTTTCCTGGATCTCGATGCCCCGCCTTGGCCTTTCAGAGAATCTCTGAACTCCTCCTTCCTCTGAGTTTCCTCAATTCCAGAATCCATAACGTAGTCATCTGCGTTCAAGTAATACACACTCATCTCGACTTCGCTCCTTCTAGACTCGTTCGCCACCTTTTCTCTCCAAGTGGAAATGGTGACTGTACGCTCCGGACCGTCCTCAAGGACTCGATTGTCGACAACTTCGTAGTCGTTGGCTACAGGACCCTTGCGGCTGATGGTTTGATGTATATGGTCTTTTCGCCGACGTGTGTCAGACCGAGTACTGTCCTTTTTCTTAACACCTCCTCCTTGGAATTGTCCGTTCTCATTCCGCGTTTTGGAGGCACCTGTGTGCGATCTCGTTACCTTCCAATGACTTTGCCCTGCCCCTTCGCGCTCTGGGATCCAGCTCAGGTTTTGTTCATCAACTTCTTTTCGATTTCGATCCAGATGCCAGCCATTATTTCCTATCGGAGCAGGCATTTCGTTCACTTCGTAATGATCTACACTTCTGCGTTCAGGATCGTAATGCGGCCGTGTTCCACGCCCAATTTCCTGTGTACTATGATATTCGTTTCTGATCCAGAACTCCTCACTTCTGCTAGCCCTTGACGGGGAAAGAGTCAGCGAATATTTCCTTCCTAGTTTCCTAACACTCCGCCTCCTCAGCCGATTCTTGTTCCCTCCTTGAGACTCGGATCCATCATATCCTCTCTCACCGCTCCTCCGCTCATCCTGCTCTCCTTCTTCCGAATCTGGTTGATTCAGATCTTCTTCGTATATGGTCCCTGTACCAGTAACCGGTCCTGCGGTGTTGGTATACGTCCACGCATCAAAATCCTCATCGAGAGGAGGCGATGTTGGTGTCCACGATGTCGTTCTGGTTATCTGGTTGATGGTTCCCGCTGTCTCCGTCAGTGGTACCCGGGTCTCGAGGGTGTACGCGTCAAAATTCTCATCCATGGGAAGCGACGTCGGAGGTGGATGCTGCCTTCTGAGTACTCGTTTCTCTTGCCCATTTTCGGATGGCACGAGATAGAGGACACCGGATTCTTCAGTTACGGTGAAGACCAGAAGGTATCGGCAATATCTGAGGCTTACCAGTAGCGTTCTCCATATTGCATCAGGATTCGCAACCTTTCGTATTATGTACAAGTAGAACGATTCCTTCAATTGATAGTGGATGGGTTAGAAGTATCAGAAACTGTTAGAAGAGACGAATCGAAAGTTAATGAGGAGGGAGATCAAGGGAAAGAGACTAGAGGGAAATTTCGTTTGTACTGCGCCACCAGATGGATGCTACGTGGTTTTCGTCAACTGCGCGACACGAGGAAACAGCATGTTTTCACTATGCATCTTTCCTAATTCGCTGGAAGCCGGTTTTGATCCACGGGTTGGTTCTGCAATTCGAAAGAGTACGATGGATAGATATGGATGTCATCAAAGATTCAACCGTTGAGACCGAACAAAATCAAATGTTTGATATGATGTACATATGCTTACTTGACTGGCGACATGGAGCTTAAAATAAATGTCGTCCGCGCAAGTTCCTCATTCACCACACCAAATACCCGCCAAATACTCGAATTTGTCGTCTTAAGACTAATTCTCTGGCAGAGTCAGGTTGACGGGAGGACGACCCAAGAATGGATTGCCTATGTAAGTATAATGGCAAGTTTCCGGACCCCGAGAATTACTTCCATTGGGTAAACTTTCAAGTTCCCTGTGTAACGTTCATGTTGTTCTTTGTCACTACCTTTCCTCATTCCACTTCCTCGAGATCGGATCAACCTCTTTTTAGAACTATCAGCTCGCCTTATCTCTAGGTAATATCTCTAATATTCGGACAAGGGAGGAGGAGCGGAACCTCCTTTGCCCAACGCTCAAATAGGCCGATGTTGCAGGAGGGGCGGAACGCTCCACACTGTCCGGCACCGCTCAAAGCTCATATGTACTCGAATCAGCCTGAGACACCCGAGCTACTGAATACCGAATAGAGTTTCGTGGGGAATCAGGGATGTTAAGTAAGGGTTGTTGTCAGAGTATACATAAAGTACTCGTCGCATTGCGTCGTCCCTGGTATCCCTGTTTTCTCATTTCCTCCTCCTTCTCCTTAGCACCGCTTGCTGCTTTTGAGTGCTCTTGGGCACAACCTCTCCAGGCCTATTCGAGAAAAAGGATGTCTTCAGCAGCAGCAGCAGCAGCAGAGATAGCGGCATTGGAACCAACTCTCATTACGATTGGTTATGATCTGTACGGAGTCGCATATGTATTCTGCATTTATCAAGTTTGACTCACCCTTATTTCATTCCAAAATAGTCTATCTACGAAAGTGAATCTGAAAATTCTTTTCCCTGTAAATATAACCTCACACAGGCACCGTTCAGCGATATTGGGTTGCAATAACAGCCCTATGGTCATATGAATACATCCTGACTTTAGGAGACGAGGTACGCAATTGTTGTCCGAGAATATTCCGGAACAGTGCTCATCAGTAAGTAGATACGATATGCTTGGAAAGGGAACAAGAAGCTTCTATTTTGGTTGTTCTTATTGGTCGGTGCCTCTGGACAAAAAAAGGCTTCAAGCTCATAGTGTGATACAGAACCGATATTTATGCCTTATCATTATCGTCATCACCAATGTCGGTGCGTGAACTATAATATCATCTGGAGACGAATTGACTCACGGATAACAAAATCATCCAGCGTATTTTACCCCATTGTTCACGCAAGAGGTGAGATCTACTACTTACGATTTCCCGGGCGTCTAAGTTTCAGTTGAATCTAAAACTATGTTCAGATGTAGGTGCAGCTGGAATGAAATCTCTTGCTCAGATACTGATTGGTATTGGCATTCTAGATGTTACCGATATGGATTTGTGGAACAGCTGGAGACTCTGTTCATGGCTACTATAGCTGAAATACTGGTGCTACTCCGGTATGTAGTCCTTCACCCGTGTCATATCTATCACAACAAACTTCTTATCTATATCTAGGGTCTACGCCCTGAGTGGGCGTAAACAATATGTCCTGTTTATTGCTATACCGCTTATCATCGTTCAATGGGCTCTTCTCATTTATCAAGACGTCCTGTACAAGGATGGTACCAGCAACCTTGGTGTCCTGCTTTTTGCCCGTGAACTGGACACGTCTGCGGTTCCGCCACTCCCTGATATTGATGCTTATCATCGTATGTCTGTTTGAGCTTTTTCTACTGGGCCTACCGTCTCATTCTTTCAGTCTGTATTGCTATACCCAGTACACAGATGTAAGTGATCTGTTATCATCTCTCGACTCGATGCTTATCTATCTGTCTCACAGTGTCAAAGCCGGGGAAACTTTCCTTTCCCTTTTCATTGTATACGACGGTTTGGCAGTATCGTCAATCATCTACTTTGTTTCCCAACAGGCCAAGGGTTTTCATTTGGTGCCAATACTGGAACTTATGCAACGCGATGGGTTATTATATTTCGCGGTCATGTTTTCAAGTAATTTTGTTTGGCTGATGATGGCATTACACGCAAGGGTGAGTGCGATTCCGTTTGGTTTCTGTGATAGAAACAATAATGAAATTTTCTATGACTTAGCCTTCATTGGGATTCATTCAGAATCAGTGAGTTTCTAAAGTCGTACACCTGTAGCCGTTATTGACCTGACCGTCTGATGCTTAACCTTAGGCCTGCCATGATGTGAATTTTCCAACTTGCTTAGTTTGAGTCACGATTGCTGACCTCGGCTTATCATAGTATTTCAAGTATTATGGTCAACCGAATCACAATGAACCTGCAGAAAGCCTCTGAGGAAAAAATGGACATCAATGGTCGACGAACGGTGGACGACGTGGATATCTCTGATTCAATTTTACCAGAGAGCGACATCGAGCTAGGCTCAGTCCATGATTCGTATCACACCAATTCTCACAGATTGAGTGGTAGTATATATACAGCGAGACATAATAATCATTAATAGTATTTATCTATATGCATTAACGGAATACCCTTCTACTCTGAAGTGGAACTTTGCTCGCTTCCGCTCTCTACATCGACCTCCACTTCAAGCCCCCCTTCAGAACATGTATCTAGCTGATCTTCAATCTCCTCCGTGAGATCGCAATAAGAAACTATCAATTTTTCCAGCTTAGCCACTCCAACCATCCTCGGTGAAGAATTATTTGGCCACCATCGCGAATGGACAAAGTCGAGGAAATTCTGGTCGAGATTAAACAGGGATTCGATAGAAAAGGTTGTCAAAAGTGGGAGAATCTGCTTTTCAGGGCTGACTCTGTTGTAACGGAGGATTTCCATGAGCCGAGCGGTGTAGGTATATCCTTACGAACAGATATGCAACTCTTTGATTGTGCTGGTAAGGGATAGAATGCGATGCAAGTCTTCCAAGCTGATTGCTTGGTTTGAATTGTCGCTGGCCAACATCGACGTCAAACGAAGAGCAACAAGACCGCACTGGTCATGATAAGACCTCTTCAGTAGAGCAATGAGTACGGAACCGACTACGGGACCATCATGATGTTCGCCGTTGCCATCGAACCTCGATGTTGATAAGGACTAGTCTAGTTGTGACCGCGGGGTTGTTACCGTAGCTGGGGATTTTCCTTTTTAGTACATCACGTGTAGCGCGTTGTACAGAGTCTCACGATAATTTATCAGTCAATGAAAAAAAAAATTGACGCGTCGATCGTCTGCGACAAGTGCATATGAACACAGATACACCCTCAGAGAACGCTTTGAATCAATATTCACACTTCTCATTTGAATCGCCGCCTGGACATGCTCTCATTTCGAAAATTGTTCAGTGTTATGTCCCATGTGTCCCGCATGACTATGTGCTCGAAGGTGTTGGCAAAGTCTTGGATGGAAGTGACTTGGTGGCTATCACACCAACTGGCTCTGGGAAAACAGGATACATGGCTTTTACTGCCCTGAGAGAACTCTCAGCTTCCCCGGAAAGCTATCTGCATCTGAAAGATATCATCAAAAAATTTCCGAAACACCCACTCATGCTCGCCATTTGCCCCACAGATTACCTAGAGTATCAAATGGTGAATGATGATTCCATGATATGATATCAAGATTCATTAAAGATATTACAGGAGGAGAATTTCGCTCGTATCAGTTTGAATATTCTGGTCATAAACAATGACACTCTCCAAGCAGCTCGACTGAACAAACATCCTGAGTTATGGCAACAAGCTCAAGATAACTTATCATTATCCATCATCCTCATCTCTCCAGAACAGCTCAAGTCGAAGAGCTACGAGGCTGCCCTCATGAATGACAGATTCTATGAGCGGATATACGCAATGACTGTTGACATATTTTGGTCTGGAGTATGGGGTTTGATTGAGCTGAAATGAATACAAACTCATGTTGACTTCGATATTGACAAGTGCAGACTTTTGGAGTGAATCAGAACGCGAAACAAATGCGAAACAAACGCGAAACGCGATACCTCATGTGATCAAAAAGGGCAAAGCAATTGCTCATCCATGACCCTTTTTAGGAAAGTGCTCAGCTACGGGTTTAGTAGCGCGGTTGAAATCAGACTCTAGGTTAGATTGCAACGACTGTCTTGCGTAATTTCAATTACAAATCTATTTAGGGTCTGACTCGGGAGACTAGTTCGGGAATCGGACCTCACCAGTATAATTTAACTATCCTATCCTATCCTAGATAAGGACAGCTTCATCAGTGAAGGAAGTGTGAACACTCCAAGAACGTCCCCCAAAGCAGTAATGGTCCCACCGAGTGTAAGCTGTTGTAATTGCGGTAAGGTGATGGAAGGTAAAACATGGGGTGTAGTCCAGCCAAATTGGGAAATATCCATATGCGTAAGGTGCTGCAACCGTTTGGGCTGCAAAAATTCTATCGCAAAATCTCCATTGATCCCGATTGACCAGAAGCCGATGTCATTGTGAGGTCTCTGACTGTTCCAGGAATGAAGTTTTTTATGCAGTGGAAACGTAGAATCCTAGAGAGATTCAAGCTCAGTTTAAATAAACGCGGAGTTTTAGGGAACGGTGTATGATCGTTCTTTGGTGGTGAGCAGTTCCCTACACCAAGCTCTAATTTTTCAAGAGCTGCGAACTGTTTTGAGCTGGAAGGAAAAAAAGTGAACGCTCCAGAAATATGGAGCTTTCAATCGTCTCCATTTGTTCGAAAAATCAATCAATACACAACCAGACCTTTGTATAACCCTAGTCTCAATGCGGGTAGTGAGCCTGGGTTTAAATTATTTGCTTGAGTTGAGTCTCAATTCTTTGATGCCTGGGTTCAATTGATTAAAAATAAACCCAGCGTCGTCCCCGGGTCGTCCCCCGCCTTAATTTCTGCCTGCTCATCCTTGGGCTCAATGCTGGAGCGCTGAGCGCTCGATGCTTGTTGACATTTTTTGCTCATGTGATCTATGTTCGAATACCGCAGTCGAAAATTTTCTTCCTTTCTTTCCCTCATACCACCAACTCATAAGTTCAAAGGCCCTCAAGGCCGCAACACCAGTCCACAAACTTGTTTCAAAGACCAAAATATCTTAATCAAGCTCAATATTACATCAAAAGCATCAAATTTATACCCTGTTCTCATTGGCATCAACGTTGACGTCGTCCAAAACATGTTTATGCTCAATAACTCAAATTTCAATACTTCAACCCTCTCTTGTTGTTTTTCCTGTCTTCAGTTTTGATGAGCAAGATGTTCATATTTCACTCCCTCATGTTCGAGCCATCATCTTTCATTGTCGTCACCAGGTCCATTGGTTGTTACCATTGTCACATTCGTTGTCTCTGCCAATGTTAATTCTCCAAACCTCAAGTATTGATGGTCAGTGTGTCTTTATAACCTTATTGCAGATATCATATAAGTATTTATGTTACAGTATGTACCTTTGTAGTCCCAGTGTAATCCTATGAAATAAGAACTGTTTAATAAATAAAGCCAGAATGTGGAAAGCGGGCGGAGAGGAATAGCGGCTAGTCAAATCACCGGCAATCATTATTATTACATCCCCAGCACAAAAAAATCGCAAATGAGGCCGGGGTTAGGATTACGGAAACTGCACTCAGCACTAATTTAATGAGGCCCAGCATCACATATCACTGGGTTAACCTCGGTTTAATAGAACTGCACGCCTGTGTAGTTTGTTGCAGATCGTTACATACACGGTTATCTGGAATTGTGAAGGCCGATCCCAGGTGTTCCGGAAGTACCGTCCGAGGAATGAGAGATCTATGCTCAAATCGGAACAGCGCAGCACCCAGCTTGTCAGCGCCGCCTCGAAATAAGCCGCGTCCGATTCAGTTTCGAGGGCTGGAGGATACTCGATGACTAACGCTGTCCAGAGTTCGGGCGATGAATATGCAACAGATCTCCAACGTGAGCAAACCTGAGTTTAGTTTAGAGGTAATTGAATAGTTTGTGGAGGATTAATGGCAAATATTCCAGTAAGTAGCTCAGACGGAAATTGGTGCAAGGCACTACATAGTAGGAAGATGGAGGTTGTTGCCGAATTCAAAGCTGAGGATTATGCTGAAAGAAGCTAACCTAGTCATGTCCGTATATCTCTGAGCTTGAAGGAGTTGTGCTGTCAATAAATGAGGAAGAATACTGTTTCAGCTTCGAAGCGCGGATGGGTGGTCAGTGCTGGGATAAACTGAGAATTCAAAGAAAGGCCAACCGTGAGTCCGTGACGAACCAGGACGAACCCCTTCATGTGGACCGACCGCCACGTCGGCATATCTATATGCCGAACTCTGGTCCTTCCATCGGCGGATACAGTGTTTGGAAATTGGTGCTGGGCGAGAACCCAAGCCCTAGCTACTAACTACGTTTCTCCCGGGCGACGACGGTACCTATAACCTTTCACATCCCATCCCGTACTTGCTACATCTGGGCTAGGACACCGTTCTTAATATCCCTTTACCAGCGGCCTGGACTTGGATGCCTTTTCAACTGAGCATCCAGCTCGAATATCTTCTCGATCTATTTGTTCCCCCGCAGAATACAGTCAAGTCTGCTCCACGCTCGCGCTCGCACTGGATTCCAATACATACTAATTTATTCGTTCATTACCTTCTCCATACAGTGGGCACTAGAAGAGTCATCTTTGTATAAGCCTTCGTACCCTCGGGCTACCCAAATGTGGCTCCCGGCCGCCATATCCTCCCAGGCTTCGTTGTAACATGTATCCAACTGCTCTCTGGTCTTCTCTGTGAGAGTACAGCCAGAAAGGATTAATTTTTCCAGCTTAGACACCCCTACTACTGGTTGAGAACCATCCGGCCACCAACGTGAATAGATGAAGTCGAGAAAGTAGCCCTGGTCGAGATCAGATAAAGATTCCGCAGAAAAGCACTTCAAGTGTGGAAGAATCTGCTTTTCAGGGCTGACTCCGTCGTAGCGAAGGATTTCCATAAGGCGAGCAGTATCGGTATGTCCTTCCGAATGAATATGCAACTCGGTAATCGTACTGGCAGCGGATAAAATATGACACAACGCTTCCAGAGTAATTGCTTGGCCCGAATTAATGTCCCTGGCCAACATCCATGTTAAACTGAGAGCAAGGAGACCACACTTGTCGCGATAAGACCTCTTCAGTAAGTCAATAAGTGCAGGTCCTACTACGGGCCCATGATCACCGTTGCCATCGAACCTCGATGTTGATAAGGATAGCTTCCTTAGTGAAGGGAGCGTTAACACTCCGAGGAAGTCCCCTAAAGCAGTGATGGTCCCACCAAGTGTAAGTTCTTGTAAATGCGGTAAGATGGTGGAAGATAAAACATGGGGTGTAGTCCAGCCAACCCGGGAAAAATCCATGTGTGTAAGGTTCTGCAACTGTTCAAGCTGCAAAAAGCTTCGCATAAAATCTTCACTGACGCCGAACATACTAGGAGCCGATGACAGAGTTAGGTCACTGACTGTCTCAGGAATGAGGCTTTCTAAGCAAGCAAAAGATGGTGACATGGGAAGATCCAAGTTCAGTTTGAACAGACGCGGGGCTTTAGGGAATGTAGAATGATTGCTTGTAGACAGTGGACAGGTCCCTACGGCAACTTTCAACTCTTCAAGAGCAGAGAAATGTTTTAAACTATGAGGAAAGTTGTGAGCATCCCAGGTATATGGAGTTATTAAGCGTCTCCATTTATTCGAAAATTTGACTATGATTTTGCAGTTGACTTTTCCATACAGTCTCTTCTGCAATTCTGAAGGCCGATCCCAGCCTTCCCGAAAGAATGGTCCATAGACTGTGAGGTCGATATTACTACGGGAGCGCAGCACCCAGCTGGTCAGTGCTTCCTCAAGATAAGCCGCGTCGGCTTTGGTTTTGAGGGCAGGGAGAAGCTCGATAGTAAGCGTAGTCCAAAGTTCAGGGGATGTATACGCAATGGATCTCCAACGCGAGCAAACTTGAGTGTAGTTAGGCGGGAATTGAATTGATTGGGGAGGTCGAATGGCGAATATCTGAATCAGTAGTTCGGGCGGAAATGTGTTCAAGGGACTGAAGATGCAAGAATATGGGCGAAGTGTAAGTTTAAGACCATCAGGCTAACCTAGTCATGTTCCTATATCTCCGAGCTCGCTCGACTGAACCGCTGGGGAGTTTGCAGAACTCATGCAACGTGAAGGGTGATAGATAAAGGCGTTCAACAGGTTTCAATTTGTACTTGTGTACACTACACTGCCGCATCTCAAACATCTCGAAACTTGCCGAACTTCAAATTGGGGGTGGTCATACCGCATTTGTGTTTGTAATGAGCAGTTCAAAGTTTCGACTTGACAGGACTTGACTCACCATGCCTCTCTTCGATGCAGAGTCCCGGCAGTGGGAGCCATACCTAAAGGACAATGTTGATGTATCCGCATCCGCAGGTTGTGGACGCTTATCATAATGTGACTATTTAAAACCTAAGTGTTAGCAACGATAATTTCACAAACAAAGGGAATGCGGGCGCTTCGAGAAAGTTTGCCAGCATCGAGTGAAGATCTCCTTACTACGTACGTTTATACAAGTAACTTGAAGGTAAGATAGTGGAAGGTCGAACACGAGGTACACGCCGGGCAAGGATGGATGTTACAGGCAGATCCGTACGCGTTTGAAAGCGTTCGAGCAGCTGAAAGTCCCTCAGCTAGGCGAAGATGACAACGATAGTTTACGGGCTGTCTCAGAAAATGAATCTTTCCAAGCAAAAGTCGATGTTACACAGCAAATATCCAAGCTCAGTTGTATAAATGTGGGGCTATGGGAAATAGGCCATGGAGTGACCTCGAGATCGGCGGCGTCCACTTTTGTATTTTGAGGGCAGAAGAAGAATAATTGCGGTTCACAGGCCAGGGAATGTAGCGCATAGATCGAGCAAACTTGAGCGTGGTTCGCAGATGATTCGCAGTCGAATGTTGATAAATGATGAGAGCCTTTGAAATCAGTGTCATTGTCATCTACGCTGATGTCTCTTGAGCTCCTTGTGTATGTTGGACAAATGCAAAGAGCGTGATCACATAATCGAACCCGACACCGGATCAAGTAACCGGTTGACCCGACGAGCCCCCTTGCCGCGCTTTCACTTGAAAAAGTTGAAGTTCTTCTCCGTCAACGATCAACTTTTCTACGGCAATGATCAGTGGCCGGTACTTGTCCTCATGACACTGATGGCCTAATGCACATAAAACGGACACAAGAACATCTTGAATTTCTCGCAACTTTTCTTCTTCTCCTTCCACCACCCCTGGTTTACATATGTATCTGAAATCTTTCTTCCCCGATCCTCAGCCTGTACAGGACATGAACGCCCACGATTTCTTCTTTGGCCGCCCAGAACAATCACAATGGCCAGAATACAACATACATATCGACATCGAAACGGACCGGAAACGAACTTTTAAAGAAGTCGAAGAACGGATAAAGAATGCATACATGGCGTTTGGATCTTCACTGAAGGATGGGGGAATGGAGTTCAGTTCTGGAGGGCAAGAAAGTGGAGAAGTGGTTGGTATCATGAGCGAGAATTCTTCAGTATGTATTTGGTTAGGTTCCTGATTCAAAAGTTCACATTTATCAGTATAACTTGAACAGGATTACATGGTTCTAGTCCACGCGTTAATCGCAAATACAACGCCCTTTGCACTAATTTCCGCATACTCTACTCGTTTTGAGCTTTTACACGCCTTCAAGCTATCAAAACTCACCAGGCTTTTCGTTCAGCCCAAGCACCTCCACCATGCGCTCTCAGTAGCCAGGGAGATCGGATTACCTTCGCACAATATCTACGTTATCGGTGGTCGTGTTCAAGGCCATCAAAGCCTTTCCGGCATGATAGAACGCGCACGAAAATCCAAGATTGCTAGATTTCGTGCTAAACCTGCTACGAAGAACACGCTGGCCTATCTGGTGTTCTCGAGTGGTACTAGTGGATTGCCGAAAGGTGAATAATCAACAGACGTCAAAATATCCTGCTTGATTCAAAGTCAAAATCCTCATAGCTGTAATGATCACTCATGGGAATCTCTTATACTCGTTGTTTCAAATAATCACCCGAACTCAAATTAGTGCGCTTATCTTACCGGTAAGTGGTTTCTTGACTTGCAAATTTCATTCTTCGAATCTTATTCCTATTCACAGACTCCGAACAACGTCCCTGTCTGTCTCGCGTTTCTACCCATGCACCACACCTATGGCCTCCATGTATATTGTTTCCAATCGCTCCTGGCTCCATCTACGATTGCCATTATGCCCAAATGGAATATCAATGCTGCCTTGAAAGCCATTCCCAAGTATATTCATCGATTTTTGACTTTTATTCGCAGCTTACACCGTCATATCTTCCTCTTTTCAGATATCGTGTTACCAATCTTCCCCTTATCCCATCCCTTGTCCACCAGCTACTCAATCACCCGCGAATATCTTCGGTTGACTTGAGTTCCATAGCGACTGTTAGCAGTGGCGCGGCGTATCTTCCACCACCATTCGCGGCCAAGTTGAAAGGGTTGACACCCAAGGAATCATTAGTCGCTGAAGGTACACGATTTTCGTTATAATATTCACGTTTCTTGTTACTGATCGTGAACCAAAACGGATACGCCGCTCACAGGTTATGGAATGTCTGAATGCGTGAGTGGTCTCAGATGCAGGTTCCTTTCCCTCTAATTCGCCAAACCTGTCAGACGATCTCTGCTTTAACCCAACTCATTGTTGGTACACCACTCTCCTCCCCTGAAGGCCAACCAAGACTCGCACCTACCGGAAGTACCGGAATCCTAATTCCTGGTATGCAAGCCCGACTGGTACGAGAAGACGGCTCAGAAGCGGAGTATAATGAAGTTGGGGAGCTGTGGTTGAAGGGAACCAATGTATCGCCCGGGTATTGGGGGAATGAACAGGCGACCAGAGAGACGTTCGTTGATGGGGTGGATGAAGAAGACGGGGTGGGCAAAGGGAAGTGGTTGAGGACTGGAGATAGATTCAGTGTCAACAATGACGGATGCTTCTTGTACGTGGTATCATTTTTTGAGACATTCGGAGTTTGACGTTCCTCCCGCAGCTTTGCCGATCGTGCAAAGGTTCGTGGCGAAACTAAAAGCCTAAGTCTTGCTGCTCTTGTCTCTCCTTCCTAATGTTTGTTTTCCATCTCGTTCTAGGACACTCTTAAGGTCTCGGGAATCCAAGTCTCCCCCGTCGAAATTGAGAACGTCCTACTTGCTCACCCGGAAAAGTTCATCACCGATGTGACTGTCGCGGGTGTATCCGGTCACGGACGGACGGATGACGAGAAAGTTCCGAGGGCGTGGGTAGTGCTGAGCGCGGCTGGGAGGAAGAAGGATCGAGAATCAAAGGCGAAGGGAGAGCAGGGTGTCGTCGACGCCTTGGACGAGTGGCAGAAAGAGAATTTGAGTAAGTATAAGTGGACGAGAGGAGGAATTGAGATTGTCAAGGAGGTGAGTATTCTTCGTTTTCTCATTTTAGACTCTGTTTTCGGAATAATCTCGTATTTCGCTTTGCACGTTCACAATGGATGCGCTGACGTTTCTCTCTGCGATTTTTCAGATACCCAAATCACCTACCGGGAAGGTTTTACGTCGGATATTGGTCGATAGATATGAGCAGAACTTACAGAGACAAAAGAGGAAAAGAGGACACGGCGTGAAGAGCAAACTGTAGTGCCCTGATCACGTTAGTTTGTCTATGGTAACTTCTAGTAGGATATGGGAAAACATTTCGGAGTCGTATCACTGTGTTTCGACACAAGCGCTCCTTCAAACGCCCACTTAAGGACATGACAAGGTCAGTTGGACACGCCCATGAATCCTTGGGAAATTACTCATTCCTCTCAAATATGCTTGCACTGGAGATCTATAGCTTCCGCATCACTCAAACTCTTGACCATGCTTGCCGCTAAGCTCCTCGTTCGAGCGCTCGAGGAGATACGGCTCATTGCTGCTTTAATTTGAGCATTATCCTGCTATTCTTGCCATTCTAGTATAGCGACGATCTGGACTTTTGCACTCGCAGACGGATTCATGATGTCGTGTTGTCAACGTTGAGACAAGTGGAGACGATGAATACCTGGAACGCTGATGACGTCGCTTTGAGTATGGCTTGAAAAACGCGTCAGCTTGAAGAGCTTTCCCCGCACGGGTGGTCTTGTTCAAGAGCACGCCAAATGGAAATCAAAGCTCCAATGTACAACGCATTACGGTTTAGCTGTCACCATTTTACTTCGCTGCATCTACGCTCTGCGGCGCTGTTCCTATGAATCTCCACTTATCATCTCTGATGTTCAATTAGACCTTAAACCGATGAAGATGGCTCTGTCGTAGATACTCTGACGAGGTAGGTCTGCATCACTCACAAGTTTTAAGGACATTGGAAGGCATCGGCTTCCATCTCTTATTTCGAAATCTTTGCTCGAGATTTTCTCCTCTACGATGATGATCAGCTATCATGATTTACAGCGTATGAATATCGCGAGTTTAATGGATATCCTCTGTCACGACGCAAATTGGCCTGTTATGATGCAGGACTCAGCCCTTTTCTGCCGAATTCTTTATCTGATTTCAACTCCCTCGAGGTCAAGGCTGGTCTGTTAATCGATCTATGACGCCTGCTGTTCTTTAGTGAGTGGTCAGTATAGATGTGAATGGATCTGCGGAGGAACTAATGAACTTTGTGGTATCATGTGCGTGGACACATATACGAATCCATAATGCTCATGAGTACACAGCTGCTTCTTCGTCAACTTCTAGTGGGGGCGTTTCGCGTCACAGTTCCGATTCTCGTTCAGGCATCAACCGAATGGCTCTAGAATAAACTGCAGTCTTGATTGGGTTCTACTCAATATTCATTTCCCAGAGTGAATAATGGATCATCTCATTCTTAATAGATGAATGCCATGTCTGTAACACACACTATTAGTGGCATCCAGGAGGCTCTAGCTACACAGAGTTCAGCAGCATCCGCCGACTGGTACCGAATACGCCCTGTTTTTTTCCGAAACCATTGTTGTCCGGGTGACATCTGTTTTGTTCGTTCCTCTTCAAGACAGTGGTCAGAACACAATGCTCAGAATGGACTCGTTCATTCCTTCCTAGTATATCCATGGAATATTTGCCGGGTTCGAAAGTATATAGATGCTTACGCTCCTGGCACATCCTCTGCAAGATTTAGCCGGAGAACCAGTATAACTACGTCTTACTTTTGCACCGGTCAGGGCTTTCAGTATGGGAAGTTTTTTGCACTGACATCGACTCGCATTCTCTCTATCGATTTAGCTGGATTATATCACTGCTGTCATCAAGTCCTTTTGAACAGCTTGAGGAAACCCCGAACTGCCCTTGCGCGTGCTTGGTTTTGGCACTACTTTTGGCACTACAACTATTGATTGAACGAAACGGTTTTTCCATAGATGTATGTGCCAGCTTCACGTACGTGGCTTCGAATGATGACTCCCATGCTAAATCCTATACGTCCCAGGTCCTTCTGTTATACAGTGCACTAGAGGTTTTTTCCGTTTCTGCGACGTTATCGACTATTGACTTGTTCATGTGCATACAGCCGCTGGATCCGTATGTCTTGGTGCCCACTCTTGAAGACTTTACTTATCCGGTCAATATCATTTCTCAAGGGGAATCGGAAGGGTTTTATCGATGTGCATTGTTTCGGGCGGTTTATATTGATTCGGGCACGGGACTATACGTCGAGCGACAAACTTATTTTCCGCGGCAGCACCAAGTTCGGCGTCATCTCATTCTAGTATGGAACTATATCTTTGGCCCTAGGTAGAGCTATAAAATAAAACCCTAAAACCAGAGGATCATCCTCACGAAATCCACCATTTTTGTCATGTCATTCATCAATAAAGCTATCACCTTCGCCTCAATCTTCCTCGTTGCTGTCGAGGCGTCAGTGCTCGCTCAACGCCAGACCTCCTGCGCCACGTTGCTCGAGTCCTGCGCTGATAGCGCATGCTGCGACGGATTCACATGTGCCTCGTTACCGATTGTACGTCTAATTCAAGTTTTCCTTCAGGCTTTAGACTGAGTGGGTGTATCTGCTTCTAGCTCGGGTCGGTGTGCTCAATTGCGCTCCCTACTGGTACCAGTACTGTTAGCACTGTTAGTAGTAGCACTGGAACTGGAAGTACTGGCCTTCCTAGTAGTATTTGTGCTGCCTCGGGAGAACCATGCGTCAGCCTCGCTGGCGATAGTATTTGCTGCACGGGCCTGACTTGCTCGACGAGTTTACTCGGAATCTTAGGAGTGAGCTTACGCTGTCAAGTTGGACTCACAGAATTTGATGCTAACACCATGCGTTTTCAGACTTGTGCATAATCTGTTGGATCCGATTCTGGCCCTTCAGACTCGGAGCGCTGGGGTAGTCATGCTGCTCCCGGGGTTCGCTCCCTCGGTTAATCAAGATCGATAGTACATATCCATTCATTAACCACTGAGTTTGCCTATTCGTTTGGTAAAGTTGACGATGCGCGAGATGCTTTTTTCATTTCCTTCCTTGTAGTATCTGCCAATTGTGGAATCCAAATTCCGTGTTACTCTTCCCAGTAAAGTACCAACACGGTACATATACATTCAAAAGGTCTCAGTTGAGAAAGTAAACACAAATACAAAAGTCAGTCAACTTCAAACCTTCTTTGAATCGCACTGGTATGCGCACGACTTACATTCAACTTGAAGCCATGCCATCCTATGTGACGGATTTCCTTCCGAAGTCTCTCACCACGACAAATTCGATACATTCTCCGTATGAATTAACCAGAGAGTCGTTGATCTAGTACTTGCATCTTGCTTCCACCGGTGACAACTTTCTGGTTCAGCATGGGAGGTTTTTCGACCCACTGCTTCTCCTCATGCTGACATCACAACCTTCTACAGGATTCCCCTGAATTTTAGTTCCCTTTTGCGTGTTCGATTTTAGTCGTGTCAAGAGCAGTTGTATTGAACGAGACAGTTCATCTACCTCACGTACGTTATTTCAATTTTCATACTGAACTTTATACATTCAGGACCGTATGGTGTTTGATGCAAGAGTTTCTTCTGCGATTCTATATGCAGCCACTGCATCCGTATGTCTTAGCCTAGTTCTCGCTAAGGGAAACCACGATAGTTTACTTATCTAGGCAACAACATTCTTCGAGGAAACCTGGGAGCATCTTACCCACACTCGCGGGCAAACCTGGACGTACACTGTGTTCTCGATCTTCTATATTCAATATATATTGGGCACGCGGATAATGCAGCAGACGTCAGCAAAAAAATCGTGTTCTGTGACAACGTCAAGTTTGGTGTCGTCAGTTACAGTGTACCATCGTTTAAGCTGCCGCCAATCTAGTAGAACTATAAAAGAACTTGCCTCAATATTCCAGTGAGCTCGTCAACAGATTGCTCATTTCCGAAATGCATTTCATCAGCAAAGCTTTGACCTTCGCTTCGATCCTCTTCATTGCTGTCGAGGCGTCAGTGCTCGCCCAACGCCAGGCCCAATGTGCTACGTTGCTCGAGTCCTGTGCCGATAGCTCATGCTGCGAAGGGTTCAGCTGTACTGATACTATGTTACCATTAGTATGTCTGTCCAAAAGATTTGGGGCTCGAAATTCTAATTTGATCTGTGTCTGAAGCTTGGTTCGGTGTGCACACTTTCAACGTCTGGTACTGGCGACATTTGCATTGACCTGGGCCAACCATGTACGAACCTTGGCCAAAACACTTGCTGTTTAGGCTTCACTTGCTCAGCTACTATACTTGGGATCGTAGGAGTAAGTTTCAACCCCTTCCCCCGTTGTTAAGTTTCACTAACTTTGAACTTTGCTCGATAGACTTGCGATTTAGCAATTTGAATCAAATAGTGCAACAATGTAGCGGAGCTGGAGCTTGCTAGTGCTCACACTGCCATCCTATCTCCTTTGCGTCCGTGAACAAATTTCGTCGAATTATATTTCATCGATAGCCATTCCTGTCAGTCTGATCAGTAAAATCTTCATTGCACGAGATTTTCTTCAACATGCTCCCACCTGAAGCGTAAGCAAGAAGACTTCACTGTCACACTGCCGTGGACCACACCTTGCTTGGTGGTAGATCATATACCTGAATTTTAGATCCCAGATGCGGCGCAGAGGTGCCGGTGACAAGCCGGCGAGCTTCGAAACGAAACAAGTCCAAAGTGTGTCTGTTCTCGAAATGCAGCGAAATGCATGTCGCAAATGTGGGTCCCTCTACTAAGTGTTACCGTCTCTTTCACGAGAGAAATCATATTCGACCAAGAAACAAAACCTCACGAATTCCATCTCGACGTCGTTATAGGACGAAAGTAGCGACTTTGTTCTGTAGCGAAATAACCTGCTTACAAAGTACTTTGGGCTTGTTGACGTTGTCCTAGGTTGTCCTTCAACGTTTAACACCATGCCCGATTTACCACAGGAGCTTATCGACCGCTTCATCGACAATTTCCTACATTCAATAGACGATCTCAAAAACTTATCACTAGTCAGCAAGTCCTGGCTTCCCAGGGCTCGATATTACATCTTTCGCTTCATTACGCTTGCACCTCAGGACCTAGAAAGGATCCGCGAATACTACGCTTATCTGGAGCACAAAGCATCGGCTATACGTAATGGACGTTATTATCATCATCCTTTCTCTTTTGCAGAGCAACGCCTGCTCCATTCCTCATTACTTGGAGATCTCCAGCCACAGACATTCTTCATATCTTCCCTCCAAGATACCCTTCATCTCGTCCAGGGTCTACGGCTGGAGTCCTTCATTCGAGTAGGCAGAGGACGAAGAATTTCTCCTCAGAAGTACTTCGATCAATGGCTTGGAATTCGGGGCCAGGAATTCGCAGAAGAGTCCATTCTAATGCGAGACCTACACGTTGATGATAAGTCTCATAAAAGGCAGAAAGATCGCTGGATTGCTGTTGATTTACCTTGGGGTCATCGAGTAGGACTTCATGCATTACCGTTCAGGTGCCTGCGGTACCTCCAGATTCGGTGGAGTGTATTTAGTTGGATACCACCATGTGTACCTATCGAGGGAGAAGAATCTTCGGCAGTTCATGTGGACCCCACCCAGTGGCCTGGATATCAACTCGCTATGCTTTTCAAGGCTAATGCAGACACTCTGGACCATGTTTCTATTGATGAGTATCCTGGCTTCCGTTCAGAAAATTACAGCTCTACTCAGACTTCAGATGCTTTGCTGCATCTCCTTGCCAAAAATGTGCCCAAACTTAAGTCGCTTTTCCTTGGGGGACCCATGCAGCGAGTGGATACTATTCCTATACCCGAAATTCCATTTGATCTTCCCCATCCCACAGATCCTGATGCCCTTCTTTTTCGAGATCGACCGCTCTATCCTTCAGGCAAGGAGGTTCCGTATGTTCATCCGAATCTGGTCAGCATAAGTACCCATGACTCGGATTGTGTACATTTGTCTCTTGATTGTTTTGTCATTCGAGGATTTGAATTGGATTCCACACTTTCGATTGAGGATGCCCTCCTAAATAGTGGTGCGGTCTCTGCTACGAAATATTTAGCTCTATTTGCAATGCCAGCGAACTTCAACTACATATTTTTTCTGTCTAGATTGTGTCAGTCATTGACACATCTCACTCTAGATTTGGACAAGACAAGTGTGTTTGCTGCTTTGCCTTATACCTTGTCTTGATTTCCATTTCACAGCCCTTCATCTCGAGCTGCAATTTCATTGCTTCCCTAATTTGGCATGTCTCCAGCTTATGATACACTCTATTCGCTCTACGGCCAACCTTGAAAATATGGTTGAAGGTTTGTTAAATGATGATGCCTCTGGATTCGATCAACCTATGGCAACTGCACCGAGTCTCAAATTACTACACCTAGCATTTGGCTACAAACATTCATATCTTGTGAAGCAATATCTGACATCATCCTCGGTAGATGATCTCCTTCGATCACTGGTTCAACCTGTACCGTCTTATTCAGACAAGTCAATCAGAAGAACAAAGGTGGGGGAGATCACGATTGACTTACCAGAAAGTACCATTGCAGATTCGTTGCCGATGACATTTCAGACGGGAAGTCTAAACTCTGGAAAAACAGATGTGTGGTGGTGGTGTCAGCCTACGTATCTTTGATACGTTCTTTGGCGATCTGGCGGAAGTTGCGTTGACGAAAAGGAGATTCTTTCTATAATAGGTTGTTGAAGAACTCGTGATTCCTATTAGAGATAGTCTGTACATCATAAATGGCTCACAATTGTCACTCCTCTATGCCGAAGCTCGATGAGATCTCCTTCACAATCCAGTTCCTCTACTCGATTTATTGAACAAGAGTGAAATACTTGATCTATCTATCTTGATGCGATGCGGACTCTTTCCATCGACCTTTCCGTCTCGTTTCCGCCTTCCAGTTTGTAGAGTCGATATTTGACGCACGTGGATGGTAATTGCATTCTACCCACGTGGGAAACCTCTCTCTTACGGTCGTCTCGGACGACGAACTCAAATGCCTTCTAATCATCTTACCCTCAAACAACGGCTGGCGGCCCTTTCAATAACTCCCTCAGCACCAAGCGCTCCATATAGCTCCCAGCCACCGCCATATACCAACTTCGACACTACCCTTCCTATATCCCCCTCAAGTCCGAATCCTAAAAGTCCTCGACGAAAGGGATTCACAATCAATGGCTTTACACCTCCCTGGACGAAGAAATCTCCAGGAAGCAGTGACAATTCCGATCGCATTTCCAATGCGGAGATTCAAGGAAGAGAATTAGTGCAGCAGACGATGGCCAAGTTGATTTTCCAAGCTGGTGTGGATTATGAGTGAGCCCCATGCGAGATTGTTTGCAACCACTCGCTTACTACTATTGAAATAGAACGCGTCCAATGTAGGAGGCGCCTCACTTGTCAAAAACTCGTGTACAATTCATTGAACCGAATACAATTTAGGGTTGTAATCAATGCCTCTGCACTGCCTGATCCTCGAGAAATAAACTATGATTTGCTGCTCTCGTACGTTGTCAGCTCCCTCCTTGAACTCTCTCAGCTTATAAATGGTCTTCTGGACCTGTCAGACGGATTCTCTCATATCTCGATCTTTATGGTAAAGAATCAAGGAATTATGTCCACACAAGATATTCACATTATTTGCTCAGTCGAATCAGACTACACTGTCGTCTTTCTCGCTGCCGGAGGAAAGCATTCGCCAGGCTGGAATTGGGTCTGGAAAGCTTATCGAAGTTTGAGCCGGAAGTATCGCAAGAATTTGAAACGACTGGCGAGTCCCTTACATTCAAATCACTGTCATCGTTCTCATGTTGGAATAGTATATCGTTCATTCAACATTCTTCACAAAGAGTACGTGTTTACTCATTTCTCGAGATAGTTACTTCTATAACATCCCGTTACAGTGCTTTTCTCACTCGCTGGTGCTATCATCAGGTATGTCGTTCGGATTCAGAATACAGAATACAACAAATTCATGTATCCACGACTCATTGTAGTCCCAAATTCTTTCGCAAGATCACCTACCTCGATACCCTATCCGAGCTTGCATATCATGTCCCACTCACCCAGATTGACATTCCTCCCGCGGTCTACCAGTACGTTTCATCAAATTGCCATATTTCTAAGCTAATGTGTCTCTCTCTGTACAGTGAAAATTCTAAATACGAGAAGAAGATCACCCTTCCCATCCCCACACCCTCCAGCACATTCGGCGTCCCACTCGAAGACCTCATGGGCTACCACGGCGAAAAAGGCGGGATCCCCCGTCCAGTCAAAGACGCCATTCAATTCTTACGGGACACAGGCCTAGAAGAAGAGGGCCTGTTCAGACGCTCAGCTTCGTCGTCCATGCTTCGCTCGGCCCAAGAAGCTTACGATAGAGGAAATGTTGTCTCGCTAGAAACGTTTGGGGACCCTCATCTCGCTGCGGTGTTGCTGAAGAAGTATTTGAGGGATCTGCCGACGCCGATATTTCCGGAGGCTCTCTATCCTGTCATCAGACGATGTCCGCTGCCTACGAGCGATCCGGGGGATATGGCGAGTGTGATGTATATTAGGGATGTGTTGTTGTCAGAAATACCACCATGCACGTATATTCTCTTAAGCCACGTCCTTCGTAAGTCCTCTAATTCTTTGTGGCGAATTTGAATGATTCTGACTCTTCTGTGTGTCTGATAGACTTGATGCATGATATTTCCCTCCGGTCTGCTTCAAACCGAATGGATGCCCACAACCTTTCCGTGGTCCTCTGTCCTAACCTCGTTTCCGGTTCTAGTCCTATTCGGGACGTTCAAATGTGTGCTGTACCCGGGGGACCTGCTCTCTTCGAGCAACAGGAACAACAACAACAACAACACTCTTCTCTACCTTCATCATCATCCATCCCATCCCTATCCATATCCAACAAAGCTACTGCTTCGGCTGAAGGTAAAACCACGCTTGGTGCTATCATCAAACTTTGTATTCAGCGGTACTACGAGGTTTTTGACGAGGTCATGGATCCTAGTGAGGCCATTGTAGCACATCCGATGTCTGAGGCAGACTACGCTGCTGGATATGGAGGCGGAGATAGATACGAGCTCCAGGATAGCACACCTGAACGAAGTAGGGACGCATCCGCGGAACCTAGCGACGATGAGTTGCAACAACATCAGCAGCGTGCATGGAAAGGAAACGCTGGTTTCCAAGGTTTCCCTCAACCTGGATCCGTCATCGGAAATGGGTTCCATGATCGCCCAGATTTTGTGCCACAATCTGGAATTGACAATCACAAGCGGAACAGCAGTGGTTTCCATACGAATCCCGACGACGATGAAGATATTGATGACGCGATGTTAGTCATGCCTATTGGGCCCAACCATGGACAGCATACCGGAAGTCATAATCTCAATGGTGGTGGTCCATCCCAGTCCTCGACATCATCTTTGTTGCCCAAACCCCATTTTCAACATCAAAATACACTTTCCAATGGTTCCAGACGCTCCAAGCCCGCACGCTCTGTACACACTGACTACGGCGTTCCACCATCTTCATTCTCATCCTCCTCCCTCGCCCAGTCCGTATCATACGCGACATACAGTCGGGGCAAAGCACGTTCAACCATTAGCATCGAGAAAGGCTCAGGGTCGACCATTGGACCTGGTAGGAAAGGCTCCATTAGTATCGGACGCGGAACGAACCGGAAGAGTACCGGTTCTGGGGTGGCTGCGATTGGGGTCACGGCGGAAGGTTTCTTTACGCCTCCTTCAGGAGTGGAGGTGCCGCCTGTTCCGCCGCTTCCTGGGAGGGGTATTGGTAATGGACCTGCTATTCCCGACGAGGAATGAGTAACGAGATCATAAGAAGGTGCAACCACCCACACGATTCGTTTTGTGTATCTCCAATCACGATTCCTTCAAACGCCGTATTCGACATCTGGAATCCGGAATCCTGTTTCACATATATTGCTCTGCCATATTTTCAAATTGATTTATTATCTGCTGTGTAGATTTTTGCTTTCGTTGGATAGTTGTCTTCTCTTTTTGGATTTTTCTCGTCCCGTCGTTGCATCGTGTCATACTCTAACTTCAAGGACTCAAATAGCTCTAATATAGTCCACTGCTGGTACGGTGTATAACGTCAATTGAATTGGCGTCTAATCCGAAATACGACCCGGACTCGAGTTTTAATGATTCATCAGCTATTTCAGTGACAGAGATTGACCAGGTGGGAGGCGAACACCATTTTCACTGGGAAGAGGAGACGTTGATGCCGGGTTCCGGCTGCTTTTGGAATAAATATTGCCAAACGGTTGATTGTCGCGAATTTGCTCTATCCTCCACGTTTTACTGTACACAGCTGGTACACTCACTGATCCTCAATTCACAGGGCATATCTTACTTTTCACTCAGTGATAATCTAGCATCGACGATCTCAATGATACTGCATGCCATTCCCATTATGTTTCTAAGGTGGTATGGAAATAAATGCAGGTAAACATTAATACTCTCGTATCTACAAATTCTGTTCTGGGGTAATCTGTTATCACCAAGCCGCTCTCTGCTCCCTATAATCACCTCACGATAACATATGTGAGCCTTTCATGAAGACCGATATCCCAGTTTGGCTATGCACGCGGCGGTTTCCCATCAAATGTGATGGAAAACAAGGGCATTCCCTCTCTATTATCACCCGCCGTCGTCCTCCACCCTTTGGCGAACGGTTTTGTCACTCAAGATTGCTCTGTTACTGGATAGATTTCTCCCATTACGCCAAAGCTTACAAGGCAAGATCAAAGGCTTCAGAGTCTCAACGACTTTGATTACCTTTTCAGCTTTGTTTCTTTCCCGGGATAACAAACGCGTAAGGCCCATCCGCTTTTCTCTTTCACTGTTCAAGCCACTTCAATGTTCGCGCTCAAACTCTGTATAAAACCTGTACGATGAAACGGCAAGTCCTCATCCTCAGCAACGATTCGGCCGCATTTTTTTTTTGGCAAACTCTCTGGATTTCCTCGACGCTCAATCTCCTCCTCGTACATCCTCTTCGAAATGTCTCACTACGTTAATCCTCTTCACCCTTCCGTCCACGCCGGCAATACTTCTAGCTATAGCACTCTCGGATCAGCGAACCACATGTCTTCTCCCGCTGCATCGACTTTCCTTATCCCGAATCGAAGACGTCTAGCTCAGACACCCTACTCTCCAAGCGGGAAATGGAAGAGTACTTCCGGTCGTATGCAGCCTCTTCACAATCCTATTGCCTTCGACCTCAAGGGCTACTCGAAGCAAGGCTTCCCCATGCAGGAGTTGTGCATTCGTGGTGAATACGCTCTGGAACAGATGATGCAAGGTGCTACAGATCAAGTCCTCGCTCATGCTCCCTACCTTCGGAAGATTACTATCCACATCAGGGTAAGTTTCCTTACTCCATCGTATCTTCCCTACTCGAACTCACGCGAATTGATAATAGTGGCCTGGTTATGAACACACAGAATGGGCACGTCCGATTGAAGTTGTTACTTCACGAGGCCCAATTTCTCGTGCAACACTTGCTCAGGCTATCGCACTCAATTTTGCTCGATTCTGTGAGGTCAGTGATACAAATTTTGGCTTCACGCACCCATGAAATTTAATTCCATTCCTTCATAGAAAGCACAAATGGAACGTCCTCAATCTCCGCATTGGCGGATTGGCCACGGCGGTATCACCTTTGAGAGACTAGTACTTGTCTCTCTATGGAACCCTTTCGAAGATGCCTGGCAAGCCGACGTTGCAGTCGACTTTTAACGTTTTCCGACCATATATGTCATCCCTCATGCATCATCATATCCTATGCTATCCATACGCATCTCATATCTATCTTTGTAGCGATAGCCTCGCTGTATTCAACCATTGTATATTGCTAACACTGTAGCATCTAGCACCTTGTATCGATACAAAATCACGACCATTATCATGATAACGATAGAATACGATATTAATACACATTAATACACAGCTCATAGCATATATAACCTGTCAACATCCTGGACTGGCATGTAATTCGTTGAACACAGAGCATCTATTCATCCCTCCAAGATCCTCGTTCATTGCTGATAGGAAAACGAGACGTTAATGACTCCGCGGTGGCATAATCGTATTCGAAGAAATGGAAAGTGTCAGAAAAAATTTCAGCTATCACCAAGACTATAAGTGACGACCGGAGGTGACCGAAAAAACAACATACAGTTACGACCATGGATTTCAACGAAAGGTGTGCGATAACCGTTAGCAACTGGCTTGCCATGTCGTATTGTCGTTATCTGGAGGTTCTCTAACTCTTTGATGTCCTAGTTTAACATATCTTAGTATCATAGTTTATGATCATCAAAGGATTTACCAACTTCCTCATCAGTTTTGTCTGGGTCTTGCGCTAATCTTTCATCAACCTCGACTTCAAGCAAACTTCGTGATCTGAGAGTCATCTGTGTCCTCGTCCCAGACTCCGAGCTTCGAGTTATGCGTCGTCGCTTCCTGGCTGGTTCACCTCCAACGGCTTCTTCGTAACAATCTTTGATATGGATTTGCCAGTTCTCGATTTGGTAAAGGAAGCGCGGGTGTAATTGAATGAGATTCTGACAATTTTTACAGATAACGCTGTGTTCTTCTACGGAAGAACCGAGGATAGCAGGCTGACTCCTCAGCCAGGCTTTGCGAGTAGCTGGTGTGGTTTTACCAGTCGCTGGATCCTTTCTTGGTCTGCGAAAGATCGGGCGATTGTGAGCATCACAAATCATGGTGCGCGCCATATCTTGAGAGTAGTTAATGGAAAGATTGTATAGCACCGTAGAATTCAACGGTAATGTCACTAATTAGGACGAGAGAAATTCAAGAAGGGGACTTAAATACCTCTGGGTAGTCTCTATTGTCCGTTTAATTAGGATCTTTGCCACTTCTCAAAATAGCAATGCATCTTTGGCCCCGGAAAACGTGATCGCGTTTTCTCAAATCGGGCACCCAGCTAAGCGCCAACGAATTGTTTGAATCGAGAGTGGCATTGTGATGGGATTCAGAGGAGGCACAAGACAAATCAATACCTACGTATTCAATACGTGGCACAGACTGAGAAACAATAAGGCATATTCCAAACATGTTCATGGACATACGAAGACATAAAGGCATATCAGTAGTAAAGGATCACAGGAAAAGGGAGTAAGTATCGTAAATTATCGTTAAGATATCAAGTACGTGAAATACAATTACAAGTGAGAGAACATGGTGAGCACAAATGCGAACAAAGTCCAATAATATTTAATGCAATGCGGGAATGATAAATATAAGGTATCCACTGCGGCAGTTCGTCCGTTTCGAAATAAAGAAGAATAAACAAACTCGTTAGAAGGATTGGCGTGATCATCATCCAGCTCCTGGAGGAAGCGACGGAGACTTTCACGAGAGGCGGAGTATCCAAGCACCAGAACCGCCATGACCGGAAGTAGCTAATCCCATGAAGCGAGTGTGGCCAGTCAAGAAGTCCACCCGTTTGAGTCCCTGCTGTTTCTCATGCTGAGACGCATGGCGATCACGAAGACGCCTGTACCGCGTCTCAAACGCCATCCGAACTTTCTCGGCGTCTTTCTTTGATGGAATTGCGTGATACTCTGCAGAGGTAACGTTCTTCCGCAGAGAGTGATATATTTCTGTGAACACATCGTTCACGGTCACGTAGTGACCATTGTACGAGGCTTGGATTGTTATGGGCCATGTGTGGTGGGGGATATGGAGCACAAGTGATGATACAGGAGGGTATACTGCAGGCTCGGAGAATGAGGTAGTAGAAAGGCCTGTGTGAGTTGTCGTTATGGCGGACGGGGGGAGGCTAACATCGTAATTTATGACCGGATGGTGAGAGTAAACAAGCAGATTATGCACCCGTGTAGGAGCGGGGTAAGACTGAGAGCGTTTGTGCTGAGAGCGAGAGGGGCCATAATGAGCTGAAGGTAAGCCTGAAGTATACGATGGGGGAGTCTGTGGCCCTGAGGACGACGGTGCAGACCCAATGGAATAAGATAAAGACGGTACGGCAGGAGGATAAGCAGTCGAGATACTCGCGAATCGTACGTGTTTTCCTGGCATATACTAGTTGTTCGGTGAACTGGGGTAAAAAGTTGTTATGTAGACTGAGTGGAGGGCGGTGGGGATTCTGAAAGTTTGAAAGCTAGACATAAAACGCCTTTATATCCACATAGCGCGTCTGTGACGTATCGGGAAAAAAAATAGATGAGATTGGAGATGGCGGTGCCGGCTCTTGATATTCGAATGTACAGCCACGACACAGATTCTCGGAGCCTGAATAGGAAGGGCGGAGGCCGCGTCTGATTGGTTCGGGTAAGCGAGATCCACGGAAACAAAATGCCTTCCCGGAAATGCTGACGAAAAAAATTGAGATGTACTGAACTCAAGCTCAGCAAATACAATATACTGCTACAGCAAAAACGAGTCAGAGTGAGTAGCCGCTATTGAGAGAAAGACGAAAGAAACCGGTACAATCCCCAAGTTAGATAGATTTGTTTTTATTCGGAAACTAGACGGAGTATCGGATACAGACAGTGTCTCACATACAGCTATCTTTTGCTTTTGTGTTTGAGCAAATACGCATTAGTTAGATTGCAAGCTTCGAGATTTGAGCGTGTTCAGGGAGTCCTGCGGCAGATCGTAGTCGGTATCCACGGAATTTTACAGCAAACTGACCTAATGTGGGGGGCGCGCCGCTAAGCGCTCTACAGCTATCACGTAGAGGACAAGCGCTACCTCTGTTGGTGGCGCGATAGATAGATGCATAATCATAATCTTGTTAGATGAAACTCTGGTGTATACAAGGCACCATTTTCTTCGAGTGTGCTACACTGGTGTGCCAACTTTTAGAAGCAGAAAGGGAGAAGTATAACAGCAACCGCAGACACTTTTACGTGTTAGATAGACACACCAAGTGGAAACCAGAATGCAGAGTGGACCTCTCGTTATCGTTCCCCTCGTTCTAATCCACTGATCAAGTAGTCTCCATCGAACTCGTGTACGAAGACAGGAAGTCAATGCCCACTGATTCTATCGTATTGCCAGCCTTCTCGGGCGATATTTCGCACTTGGAGTCGGAGGAGATGATCTTCCCGAATTAGGTGTATAGCATCCAGAGGATTGGCAGGCTTGAATAATTCCTATCAACCTCTCAATTGTATGACGGGAATTCAGAGAGAAAGAACTGAATAAGTTCTAAATCCAGTGGAGGTGGCGATTACACGTGTAATGATGATAGGAGGATTCAATGCGCAGATGCGAGGAAATTAGGAAAAAATAGAGCCAAGACTTTGAGTGTCCTTGGAAGAGTCAAAGTAAGTACATTGTACTACGTTGCAGTGCACGCCGAGCAAATTGTGCCACTTGGCCCAGAATTCGACAACGGTCATATAGTGGATTGCCCCAGATTGCCTCATGGATTTGTGTCTCCGATGGTCTTGTCGTAGGAGAACGTGTGAAGAGCTGCGGAGAGTCGGGACTCGGGCATCTTTTACTTCAGTAAACCAACTTACATAGTATGCTGTAGCTTGTGGAAGCCCCTAGAAACCTTGGTTGCTGTCCTGGCAGCTGCGCACATGCAGGTTGAGAAATCAGATGTCGAACATAAATGGGAACAAATAAGTTGGTAGATTCTTTTGGCTAAATATGTAGGACGCATGAAATGAGGGTTCGTCGAAAATCTGAATGATTCACGTTTGAAAGGTGAAAAGAATCCAATGAGCAGTCGCCATGGTGGGTTCGGTGATAAGAATTACACGTGTTATCATGGGCGCACACTGGGCGCACACCGCACACACGGTGCCTCGTTGCGCAGACTAAATACATACTAGTTTGTACTAGTCTGGGTAACAACTCCGCCTGCGATTCTGAGATAGAGGCTCTTCAAGCTCAACAAAGTTGGGGTAACAAATCGTACGATTAGAGGTTGACTATGAGGTTACAGTAATGTTACATTGTATCTTTACTTCTTTTGTGTTTGACAAATCTAATAGTACTGTAAAAAGGTCGTAGAAATATTGAAGAATATAACGATATGGGGAAAAGCAATTTACACAGCAATTTTTGAACGAGGATAGCAGGAGAAATTTTCGGAATCGAAGAGGAAGAACAGGCCTATATTCCCAACCCTTAGCCCAGGGGCAAAGCTGGAAAGGGAAATGTTCGACCAGCGGAAGACATACGCCAGGGAATGAGAGCCACAAAGGACTAGAGACGCGAATATGGTGGAACAAGAGAGGTGATGCGAGGATGGAATGACGTTGGTATGGAGAGCCACTAGTGTTTCCGCTCATGACACATTGAGCTCCCAAACCAATCCGTCGTCTCTCCGACGGGACTTTTTCGACAAGCCCAAGAACCGAGTTCTGCCAATTAAGAAATCGACCCTCTTAATGCCTTTAGAATGCTCTCCTTGACGTGCCTGTGCCTCCGGAATGCTGTTACATCGCGAATAGTAAGCTTCGTTGACATTGGCAACAGCTTCTGATGAAGGGAGCGCTTTGTACTCTACGGGATGGACGGCAATGCGTAAGCCGCGGTAGAGAGCGTACAACACGTCGATGACAGAGACACAAGAGGCTTTGCGAGACGACGTGGTGACAGGGAATTCCCACTGAAGATGAGGACACGTAATGATTAACGAAGAAACTGGTGGGTCTGTGGCGGGCTCCGATAGAACGTCGGCCGAGATGAATGATTTGGTTATAGATGGATGTGTAGAAAGGTGATACGGAATTGGAGGCATTTGGTATGGCGAAAAGGCCAATAAATAATGGATACGTGTAATGGGTGCCGGAATATCCAGCGATTTAGATCGTAGATGGGTCGTAAGTTTAGAGACGTGTCTCCGGCGTCTCGAAGATTTCAAGTCCTCTGGACGTGAAGAGTGGGAGCTCGAAGTGGATGTGGACGTGGTGGACGCGGTGAACACGTATGGCGTAGAAGGAACAGGGGAATACAAGGCGTTGATGCTGGAGAATCGTACATGTTTCATGAGTGCAGGCATTGGTGAACGTTAGAGGAGTTGGGTCCAAAACGCGGCCGGCTTTATAAAGGTCCTGCGCCCTAGCTAGCCCAGCAACAATTTATTCCGATGCAATGACTATGTTACCATCAACTTGATTGTCCTGGAACAGGTTATAAAGCGAACTGACCTAAAAAGGGAACAGTGGCCGTTGTCCCGGAAACGACTCAATCTCAATAGACCAGGTAAAGTCTTATTATCCTTTGCAGAAGTACAAGGCAGAACGAGGCAGAACGACGGAGATGAAGGTCCAAGCTGGGCTGGAATAACAATTCTCGTTGTCAAAGATCAACTTTGAACGTCGCTTTGTAACGATGTCACAATGATCACAACAAAGTATATGTCGTTATCGCGCCCAACGGTCAAAGAGCACATCCTGCCATGTTCTGTTAAAGTTTCGTCTGAGTTTCATCAGATATGCACTGATTCCCAGTGCAGATCTGTGAGGAGCAAACTCAGTAGAGCGACAACGCCAAGTAATAGTATCATACGCACTGAGATCATCCGTGCCATAGACCGTTCTGTATCTATCATTCCCAGGGGCAAGTATATTCATCCTTCGTGGAGATACCTATCGCGCAAAAGATGAAGAGTATTGCATTGAACAATGTTCGTCGTCAAAGAACAGAAGGAGATGGAGAAGAGACATCGGCCCGAGCGGTAACCGGTAATTAGTGAAAGAAAAGCCTGCCGAAAAAAAAGCATCCTTGTCGATAGCCTGCATGGATCTTTCTCTTTCCTTCATCGGTCGAACTGAGGCTGCGATTTTCAACTATACAAAAGCGTGAAAACTCTCTCACAAATTGGCCTTTCTCATCCTGTTATCAATATGCCAGTCTGAACACGCTGTAAAAATCTCCGGACTAGGAAATGCGGTGTTCGACTGTCGAGTGCAAAGAGGCCAAGCGCCGGCGCGCAATTTTCAGGGCTGTATAGAAGGAGAGGAGACTGTCCCACCAGTAAGCCCCATCTCTCCTTCCTTCTCAGCAAACACTTGACAATACTGTAAGTTCATGATTGCAATCGCCGACGGCGCTTTCAAGATGCGACTGATAGTCGGTTGCAGGTGAGGTCTCTATTTCCGATTCTTCCTCCTCTTTTTCGGCCTCTTCCCGGCCACATTGCGCATACGATGACGTTTCGACCGAATGCTTTAGGAAGTGCCGTCTGAAGAAATAATACTTTGCTCTGTCGATACTCGGTTCTCTGATTTTCCCCTTAAATTCTACAATATCACGATGTTCGCCAGATGTTCGCTAATGCAATTTATCACAGATCCCCTGTGTACAGGTTGTGACCTGTGGTGACTTGTCGCGACGCATCTTGTAATCGTATACATAGTAGGGTTGAATGGAAACTTCGTTTTCTTTGAAAATCTTGTATCATGATCGTGATTATGGTTATCCATCAATACCACATATGATCAGGTTTGACATAGCTGTCTATGTCTTCCAATATAACGCCTCTAGCTCTCCAGGTTGACACTGCTTGAAAATTCTGAATAGCCTCAGAAATGGGTTGGTCTGGGGCTAGCAGATTTTTCGGCGTCAATTTTTGCAGCCATGGTTAGTTCTCGTCCTTCTTACTAGTTGCATTGCTCAGTGGTCCCCGTTAGCAAACACTTTGTCTCAAGGTACAACACATCGTTGATACTTGATAACTCCATTTCATCATAACTCATAATTCAAACATTGAAGTATAATGTATAACGTCCAAGGCATAACTGTGAGAGGTGAGTGGGGAAAAGTACATGGGGTGTTATACATAGTGACTAACTATACGCATATTGTAGGATCACAAAACTAGAGTGGTGTGTAATAACGATATGCCAATAAGACTAGAGTTGAAAGGAGAAAATGTTGCGCAGCCATTGAACCATCATCGCTCACCGGACGTGAAGTCTGAGCCTAAAGTGATCATGATCGTTTGATACTACGTCAAATCCAGCGAAAATGCTTTGCCCTCCAAGGTAGTCAATTCTTCGCGGACCAGCTTCTTTCTCCCGGGACGCACGAGCAACGCTATGCTCCATCAGCTTCTCACACCTCTTTGCAAAGGTGTCTAATATACCCTTCCTAGTTTCCGGCTGCTCTCTCTCTAGGTCAATCGCCCGAACCTGCTCCTGGAAAAGCAGATGTAGTCGCTCCAGGAGATCGCCTATCGTGTTCCCCCTTCCCTCCTTTTGTTCTCTGATATGTAGAACAAAAGGGAGCTTGGAGCATATAACGCTTATGTGGGAGACGGGCGGTTCTGTCGCTGGCTGATCTAAATACTCACTAGCCAATGTTCCTTCTTCTGGTGTCTGCAGAAGGTCGTTGACGAAGCCGAGATTTCGTTTAAACCTCAACATGTCATGGATAGTGGCTACGTCAGGCAATGTCGGAGGCGGTGTCGTAGGCCCAAGAGACCCCGATGAGGATGAAGTCGGCGAGTTGGTAGGGGATGCATAGTAGAACTCGTTGGAGTCAGCCCAGCGTACTATCTTGTCGGACATCGGTGTAATTCTGAACTGTCACGAAAACGGCTGAGACTCGAGCATTAAAAGTCTTGGTTCGCCGCGATAAGCTAATCACCTTTGGGCAGATGCAAGATGCAACGAAGAACTGGGCGAGCGTGATCGAGGGCAAGTGCAGAAGGTAGTGGTGGCAGTTATAGTGTTCTCCAATGACAGGTGCACTGACTTTATAACGGGGGGATGGTTTCTTCAACACCAATTGGTTTCTTAATCCGATCTTGGGGACTATATGATATATAGGATATAAATTACACTGAGTGAGTCATACTTACTACACCTTTCAGCCCTAAATGATCACTCTAGCGAAGGTCTTTTTAGTTGAAGACGGTCTGTTCCGAAAGTTCAGCGTCTATCATGACTTCCTTCCAGACTTAGGTTTCTTGCACGAGCCACCGACGCGAGGTGTTGTGGAAGGCAGGGTTTCGACCTCCGGGGCCGGCTAACCCGCGTTCAGATCAGCCGCTGGATTCGAATAGAATATGTCACCACGGTGTCAGCATGATAAAAATGGACAGAATATTTCTCTTCGTTCATTGTCAAAAGGTACAAGATCATCTGAAAACCACTTGCTTTCATCGTTACGTTCCTGTAGTACTATCCCATGCGTCTAGGTCCAACAGCATTTCGATGAGCGCGACAACACTGCTTCATATTAATTCGAGGCGCTCATCTCCCAGCAGTAACTCATCATGTCTTCGACGCGATAGTCTGACTAGAGCGTGTGGCGTAAAATTTGTACACGCGGCTTTGTTCCCGTTATGGATGAAGCTATTGATATGGTTCATCATCTGCAAAGTGCGCTCCAGAACCTGAGATTCATTGCTCGTTAAACTCGCTAAATCATTCTTCTCAAGATCCGCCGTACACTGAAACACGGAAGTGGATTTACTTGAGCGTCGGACGAGATTCCGTGTATCATTCTTCACAGCTCGCGAAAATGTCGAGGACTGTAGCCCGATGCGGGCTGATGCAAGCCGAAATCTTTCCACTTTGACCGCCTGTATTGATACGATTTTCCTCGATCGGTAAACTTGGTCATGTCGCGGGATGTCGCGAATGGAGCAGACGTTTTACATCACGGTGATAGCGTCTCTTATCTGGAAAACCATTAACAAACGATCAGTGTGAGATGGTAAGTCCTCAATTTATGAGTCAAGACACGACGCTGAAATGAAGGGGCAATATCTGACCAGTGGTCGGAGTGGAATTTTCTTGATTTCTGATCCTACAGAATCCGACATATGCCTACTTGAGTCGAGATGTTCGTGTTGTAGTACATCCTCGTGGTGGGTATGTTGCTCTACCTCATAGCCTCATTATCCCATTATCAATCACTTCGAGGAGTAGCTGGATGAATACAAGATCTCGCTCAAAGCTTACTAGGTTTTTTCGTGAACGCACAAGGACTCAAGCGTCCAAATATAATTCGCTACGCCTACAGCTTTCTGAAAGATTGCTGAACCATCAAAGGATTCACGAGCTGTTCGCCCATCTCCTGTTTCATACGTGAAATGAGGGAAGAGTAAATCGGAAGCCACATCTTCATCTATTCGGGAATGAGGGTCAATCCAGTTCTCCTGTTGACGATCTCATCCTCTCATGTTATTTTCTATCAGAATGTAGCGTGTCAAGATCATAGTATTCTCTGATTCCCCTTATAGGTGTGTCAGACCTTGAAAGGTTCACTCACTATTTGAGACTTCATCTCGAAGGGGGAAGAATCGGCGTCAAGAAGATTTTCGAACTCATTGTTTCATGAAGCTGGCAAATAATGTCAAATCCTGGTTGACAGGCTACAGCTGTTATATCCTGATGATTTTGAAGGTGTGTGGGTAGTAGTGCTCTATGAATGAATTCAACAGCCACAAAATAGAAACTCTCTGCAATGCGATGGTTACGATCAAGGAAATGGAAGCTCTAACTGTGTTGTGGTTGGCATCTTCCATTCCCAAGTACTCCTGCCACTGGCTTGATAAACAAAAGAGTGAAATGCAGACCGATCCGTCCGCAGCTGAGATATACGGTCATCGAGCAGATTAACGCAGTCCTTCAGCGATCAAACTGAGGATAATGCGTCGTTAGTAGATCGACCATGAGTCAGACGGATGTGTTCAAACCCGTTTTTTTGGTACCTGCCTTTCAATTCGAGAAGCAAAAACTTAAAACACACGACTAGCATCTACAAGTTCGCATAATCGTACGCAGGCCTCCCGTTTTAGTTGGTCGCCTGTCACTTTGAGGTTGACTAACTCCCAAGGATTTTCAAGCTGTCAGCCACATTGCTCACCGAGATGGCCGAGCAGTATTAAAACTCTTGCTCTATACGTGGTGGCGAAGATTTCTTTGACAGAGTTGATAGTCTAATGGTTCAAGGAGCGCAGTGAGCCACACTGTTTGAAAATGCAATGTCAATATTTTCGCGATGGAAATCAATGCTAAATCCCACTGACTGTTGGAAGCTTATTTCGGTTGGCTTTTTCATCGCTACACTAAAGAGACGATTTTTTGCAGCAAGGTGTACAGACTCTGGCGATTATCAGCGCTCCTCAACTAGAGCTTCCGAATATCAGATACTAGTACCCATATGTGGGCTTGCCTCGTCCAGGTACAAATAGCAAGATGAGTACATTATGTGTCCTTCGAGCCCTTCATCCGGACGCTTGCGCGCCGCTGACGCACCCCGGCTTACCATCATGCAGTTTCAAACGATGCAAATGTACTTCGCACCAGTTGCTGTTATCATCCTTCTCTCCGTTGTCCATGCGTTGCCTATAGTGAGTACGACAATTCGATCCCCATCTTCCTAAACTCTGATCATGAGCTTTTTCGCAGATTCATCGCACCCGTGGAATACATACTGGTGAAGTTCCTAAAAGTATGTATTCGCCGCCCCAGGTCCGTTCAATGAATTTTTCAAGATCGTCGTCTTGGGTCCGATATTCCTCATCCTTTTAGGGTCTGCTCAGTGGAATGCTTCCTAGCCCGCCTTCCTGGGCAGACAAACCTACTAAGTCCCAGGACCTGTCGATCTAGCAGGAGGGCCTGCTAGTGGTCATATTGGAGGTCCAGTACAGGTCTTTTATCGGATATGCTCATCAATGCGAGAGCGGGAACAGGATTGTTACATCCAGTTTGACTGGCTATATGTATATCAAAAGATCTTGTGGATGTCACCTCAGTGAATGTCCAATCAGTGCTTATGCCACGAATTGGCGATTTCTTTGTTTCGCACTGACCGAAATATTTAACGGGAAAATGCCGAGGCAGACTCGGATACAGCAGTTTTCCAACTCCTGAGCTTTTGGAAGTAGACAGATCATCCCCCAGTAAATGATCAAGATGATTCTTCTGAACAGAATCATTCTCCTGCAGTTTCAAGAAATAAAATGGACAACTTGAATGATTTGCTCCAGCCATGACATTCACATCTGTGGTATTTATAGTAAAATCTTTCGAATGGAATTCCATGCGATAGATGCAGACAGCTTTCATGTCCATGGTCTTCCCGAAATATTTTGCGCTATTAAGACTTTCATAAGTTGCCATTGATATTCCCAATGCGCATATGCATCATTGAATGTAGAAGTTACTGAATCATTCCCAAAAAATTGGCTACAAACTACATGGAAGGTTCGTCTATTTCAGAAGGTATCTATAATAACAAGCAGTATTTTGCAAGCTCGATCAGACCCGATCCACTGTATCGGGGATAACTATCCTTCAGGGATCGGCATTCCTCTATCGAAATTAGACCTAGCCGTGATAGAGTGCCTGGTATATAGTTTCCCGCTATCTACCAGATACCGTACTACATAGAGGCAAGATAAAGACCCGACAGATTGACCGATAACTCTTGATAACCTGTGCTGTATTCAGAACATATTTCTCACACATAATCTTCTAAGTCGAGACCGACTGTTCCGCTTTTGGAACCACACCTTAGGGTGGCGCCGTGTAATAATCTATCTCTATTGACGCCGTAGCTACTATATGCCAGCCCTCTTGAGTGAAGTGTAATATGCGCGACTGCTTTCAAGGCGCGTCAAGAAATCGTAGACCTCGGCGCTTACAAGTACCACGTGCCCGTGGTCGCTTCGCTACGTTTACCGCCTTGAAGAAAATTTGCTTCCTGCTATCAATCTGCATGTAGCATCGCCGGGCCAGAATACACCGGAACTACTGCCAATGCTGCTTTACGGAAGAGTAATGTCTTCAAATTCAAAATGCGTTGCATCATATTCTGGCACGCGTTCTCCTCAAATCACCATCCTCATCCACTGCGGTTCTGGTCTATGGCTAAACACCGGGCAGCTGTTCTCAATTGATATATAGTTGGAAAGATGCATCGTGACACCACGAAAAATACGGTGAGTTTCCGTCTACGTTTTGAGGAGATCGATCTGCTAACGACTTCCAGGGCCGATAGCAAGTCTCCTTTTCGACGATAAACAATCAATATTGTTAGTCTCCTTGCCTTGCTCAGTGAACATTTAATATTCAACGAAATGTAACAATTTCCACGTAGTGCATGTTGTGAACCTCTTAACAATGCTCACTACTTGTCGTTATCTATCTTATAAGGAAGGGCATTCTGCAAACGGATAGTCGGTATATCCGACCCGTTGGTCATCCAACGTGGTTCCAGCTGTGTTTCCATACAGAGTGTGAAGGTCGATGGGAGTATCAGTAGCTTTTCCGTTCTGGATGCGTTTCGCCAGGTCGGGGTGCGATACCCACAACTGTCCCCAAAACACACCGACGACTTTGCCCTCTGCATTCGCGATTCATAATGAGAAGATTGACCCTCATGGAGGACCGCCGGAGCTCTTACCACTAACAGTTTGTGCAGCCTCTTCCGGCGTGAAGCTTCCATTAGAGAGCAATGTACTTTTCTTCACGAGGTGGCCATAGGCACCTATAACATCATGGTCGATTGCGCGGCGTTTACCTTTGAAAAAATCATCAATGCGACGTTAACCAGGAGGGAAGAACTTTGCTTCAAACCGTCGATGATTGGATCCAAAAATTGTGTATAACGTTGCAATACGATGTACGCAAGACCCAGTTTGTCAACTTGAGCGATAAAATAGTTGTATGTTTCCAGGGTTTCTTCGAGGGGCATTCTACATGGTTATCCGAATCCATTATTCCATGAGTAGATCACTTCAAACAATCTCCTACCCCATATCGTTGTAACCTCCAGCTGGGCTCAGCTTGATCCCGACTCGGTCAGGACCCCAGACTTCAGAAACAGCGTTGAGGACTTCCAACCCGAATCGCGAGCGATTTTCGATACTTCCTCCCCAGCTGTCCATGCGCAAATTGGATCCACTGTCAAGGAATTCGTGGACGAGATAACCGTTTGCACCATGTACTATGATTCATTTCCATCGTTAATGCCATCCAAGGCGATCCGCCAGACTGAGCGATGATGGAAAACGTACCCTCTACTCCGTCGAATCCTGCCTCCTTTGCGTTTATCGCAGCTTGTTTGTATAGGGCAACTAGCTTCATAGGATCGTCGATTTCGGTGGGCTGCACGAGGATCAGCTGAATGCGAGGTGCCATTATAGGCAATCCATACCGTCACATAGCCTGGGGTACCAGGAAGAAACCTGAATTTCCCACCTCGGGCAGCTATAGCTGAGGGTCCATATACCGGCTACGACCAAAGACATAAGGAATAAATCAAAAGGACAAAAACCAACGACTGACCTGGCCTGAGGCAATTTGCTCGGGAGCTTCGGGGTGACTTACCCTTCCTAGATGCCATATCTGGGCAAAGCTTTGACTACCTGCTTCATGGATTGCATCGTTGATCTTCTTCCATCCAACGATCTGGTCTTGATTCCATATTCCGGGAGCGTGAGGCCACTCCGTCCTGGCAAAGGTCGCCCTGATCTACGAGGAATGGTCGGAGGTGACGCGAAACTAGACGTACCCTTGCTGGCAGATGAGTATACCCTCTGACACAATGAGCCCAGCACTCTCTGCTCGCTGTCTGTAATATTCTACCATGAGGTCGTTCGGGACATTTGTAGGAAGGGCACGGTTTCGAGTCAAAGCAGACATGAGCACCCTGTTGCGCAAGGTGACCGCTCCGATTTGAAGAGGCTGGAAAAGTGGGCTGAAATCGATCTTAGCAGCCATATAACAAAGGTGAAATCGGTGAAGGATTTGAGGTGGGGATTTGTTGTTGGTCCTAGCGCAAATTTATACATTTCCAATGAATATACTCCCCAATCAGAAGGTGGGAGAAACATCAAGCAGGTTACTAGTAAGAGGCCAATATGGTAATTCCATCCGTCTTGAGACCGTCCACCCCCAAAATCATCAGCGCTGGGGATTTGATGCAGTGCGAGAATATTCATTGTCATTACAGGACTGTGATAGATGCAATACATAATCCCTAAGCAAGGAGACAATGAATTAACGAACGCAGTCCGGGTACCAATTATGAGCAGGTAGATTTACAGCAATCAATTCAGTAACTTGATGATTAGAGCAGAGCTGCTCATTTGGATTGACTACGTATTTATGACAAAAAAAACCATCCTCAGCAGAACCGAGCACGCAATAAGCATCACGGTCAACTGAAGTACAGGCTGCAAGGAGGTAGTATTAAAGATATGCAGGCTGACGCCACCACCACACATCTGTTTTCCTAAAGTTTAGACTTCCCGTCTGAAATGTCATCGGCAACGAATCTGCAATGGTACTTTCTGGTAAGTCAATCGTGATCTCCCCCACCTTTGTTCTTCTGATTGACTTGTCTGAATTAGGCGGTAGGGGTTGAACCAGTAACCGAAGAAGATCATCTACCAAGGATGATGTCAGATATTGCTTCACAAGATATGAATGTTTGTAGCCAAATGCTAGGTGTAATGTTTTGAGACTTGGTGCAGCTGCCATAGGTTCATCGAATTCGGAGGCATCATCATTTAACAAACATTCAACCATATTTTCGAGGTTGGCCGTAGAGCGTATAGAGTGTATCATAAGCTGGAGACATGCCAAATTAGGGAAGCAATGAAATTGCAGCTCGAGATGAAGGGCTGTGAAATGGAAATCAAGACAAGGTATAAGGCAAAGCAGCAAACACACTTGTATTGTCCAAATCTAGAGTGAGATGTGTCAATGACTGACACAATCTAGACAGAAAAAACATGTAGTTGAAGTTCACTGGCATTGCAAATAGAGCTAAATATTTGGTTGCAGAGAGCGCGCCACTATTTAGGAGTGTATCCTCAATCAAGAGTGTGGACTCCAAGTCAAATCCTCGAATGGCAAAACAATCAAGAGACAAATGTGCACAATCGGAGTCGTGGTTAATTGTGCTGGCGAAATTTGGATGAACATACGGAACCTCCTTGCCTGAAGGATAGAGCGGTCGATCTCGAACAAGAAGGGCATCAGGATCTGTGGGCTGGGGAAGATCAAATGAGATTTCGGGTATAGGAATATTATCCACTCGCTGCATGGGTCCCCCAAGGAAAAGCAACTTGAGTTTTGGCACATCTTTCGCAAGGAGATGCAACAGAGCATCTGAAGTCTGAGTAGAGCTGTAATTTTCTGAACGGAAGCCGGGATACTCGTCAATAGAAACATGGTCCAGAGTGTTCGCATTAGCCTTGAAAAGCATAGCGAGTTGATATCCGGGCCACTGGGTGGGGTCCGCATGAACTGCCGAAGATTCTTCTCCCTCCAGAAGTACACATGGTGGTATCCAGCTAAATACACTCCACCGAATTTGGAGGTATCGTAGGCACCTAAATGGTAATGCATGAAGTCCTGCTCGATGACCCCAAGGTAGATCAACAGCATTCCAGCGATCTGTCTGCCTTTTATGAAACTTATCATCAACGTGTAGGTCTCGCATTAGAATGGACTCTTCTGCGGATTCCTGACCCCGAATTTCAAGCCATTGATGAAAGTACTTCTGAGGAGAGATTCTTCGTCCTCTGCCTACTCGAATGAAGGACTCCAGCCGTAGACCCTGAACGAGATGAAGGGTATCTTGGAGGGAAGATATGAAGAATGTCTGTGGATGGAGATCTCCGAGTAATGAGGAATGGAGCAGGCGTTGTTCTGCAAAAGAGAAAGGATGACGATAATAACGTCCATTACGAATAGCTGATGCTTTGTGCTCCAGATAAGCGTAGTATTCGCGGATCCTCTCTAGGTCCTGAGGTGCAAGCGTAATGAAGCGAAAGATGTGATATCGAGCTCTGGGAAGCCAGGACTTGCTGACTAGTGATAAGTTTTTGAGATCGTCTATCGAATCGAAAAAGCCATCGATAAAGTGGTCGATTAGTTCCTGTGGTAAATCGAGCATGGGTGTCTGTGACGACGTCTGATTTCGCCGGCGCTTCGCCGACAAAGTACTTTGTCAGCAAGTTCGGCAACATCCCGGTTATGCGGGTTGCTGGTGACCGACAATCTCATGGATGGGACTGGTTACATACTACTTAGGCCTATGTAGTACCAAGCCTCTTCTTCGATTGACCACTTTTGCTCGTTAGAATTCATGTGAATTACGGATTGGTGATGCAAATGTTTGAAAAAATATTTCATGAAACTGGCTCTCGGCACAAGTGATCAGGTTTGCAGGCTGGGGAATCCTGCGGGCACGGCGCTAAAGGATATTGTGAGAGTGCCTGACAGCGCTGTTCAGGTAAGTAGTACCTTGAACTTGTAATCGAAACTTCTCAACCTCCGCCCAATTGGTGTACCACACAAGAGGATTTACCACAGTTTTCAAATAAATTGCACCATGCGTTTACCAAGGCACAAGTAAGACACGTTCACAAAAATTTCTCATACTGATTGTTATCAAGGGAATGTGGAGCCTTTAAGAACCACTCATCAGCAATAGCAATTGGATACTTTATAAAAAACTGTTTGTTGTGGGTTGTAGCAGCTGCGAGGCATCATTTATCGGGAATTGCATTTAAGGAAGATGTTGCACTGAGTCTGTGCTGCCTCCTTTTCTCCACTCTCCATCCGTCTTTTTTCACAGTCTGTAATGACATCCAATCCTAGGACATATTCAGATTCCTGTCTAATTCATTTGGATCCACCCAATTCTGGTCATGCTCATGCCGAAATTGTGGGTTACCAGTATCCGCCGGTTTCGAAAGTTATTGAATTCTAAATGACTCAAATCCAGAAGACTGTCTTGCGCAATAAAATCATGATATATGCCAATGCTCCCCATGGATATTACATTGGCCGAGATCCTCAAGGCAACCAGTATCTATTCTCTTTTGTCAATGGGGAAGATGCCATGGAAGCATTTCATGATGCACTTATGAGTGCAGCCAAGACTCACAAAACCAACACATCCAGCACATCATCAGTAAGATCAAATTTCCATAATGCCATTACTATTCAATGATTAACTCGAAGCCCACATAACTCACAGTTCCGCACTATACCTATGAAGACAGGCCAGCATCCACATAGCAGCACTGGAAATCCCCCTACATTCAACACCCAGCCTCGAGGGCAACCTTCCAGAATGGCTGGACAAGAAAAAAAGACACATTCCCACTATATCCGTCAGAGTGACATAAACTCCTTGCTGCCCTTGCAAGAAATCAACATTGGATCCAATGTGTCATCTGCAGGACGGAGTAAGCTGATTGTTAAATATTCTCATCTTGCTTATAGTTCTACCTTTGTTGCATTTTTATGCAGAATATTTTTACTATCTCCGAGCTGTAAGTCTTCTGTCACCTGCTTAATCTCAGGACCAACACTACTGTTTAGAATGTTGATGATACAACTCCTGGTCCCCGAGGTTTGGAATTTGAACTTCCTATTGATACAGGTGAGTGGTTTATCTAGTATAAGTGAGCCTATCCGCTGAGGACTATGTCAAAGGGAGTAAGGTTTGATCAATACAAACACTGTGAAGAACACCAACTCATGATTTTTCTTGTACCCATTGTATTAGTTGGTTGTTTGTTAATGATTTCGATTGGATCAATGGATCCCACATGAATTACACTATTGAAAAGTGGCCTACAGCTTGGAAGCAGAATACTGACACAATCAAATGGCCTTTTACAGTTCAAGGCCCAACCAACTTGAAAGAAATGACATGCAAAATTTCGGCATACGGCTCGGATGTGTTACGATCACTTCTTTTTCATCTTATCTTTTCCTTATCTTGTCTTATCTTTTATCTTTTATCTTATCTTCTATCTCCCTTATCCTATATCTTGTCTTATCTTGTCACCTGACCTATTATTTATGCTTACTGATACAACATGCGCTTTTCATTTACTTATATTAAACAAAGCAGTCTCACAACACATATACAGCATGACGATCGAGCTTTCATTACTTACACATTGCTTTACTTATGTTCTACTCATGTTTACCACTAACCCAGGGCGTTGGGCATTAGTAGGGCGGAGGGTTGTTTACTCGTATATAAGCTGTAGTTACTTGCTGTATTTCCTTAGCTTTGATCTCGTCTATTCTACCTGGTTTAGCCCAGAACTTTGCTTGCTTCCTTTATCGTTCCGCCAACTGAGGTTTTCTTGAGTGTGACGCCTGGTGACATCCGTTACTAGAACCAGTCGCTGACAGAAGATCAAAGCTATTCTTACCACCTGTCACACGCTACGCAATCATATCCCTATCACAGTTATCCCCGCTCACATTTTTACCAACCCTTCACAGACTTCTACTCTCTCTTCGAGCAGTGTCGCCTATAGTACAAAGGTGTAACGTTGAGTCCGACACCGTACTGGCAGACGAAAGCGTCGACTGATCACTAATCTTCGGAGAAGGGTCTTCGCGTGCACATCGAGCTCCATTCCTAGACAGGGAGGGTGCATCTGTTCATCAATCGAGAGTGGAAGGCTGCTTCCCACATCATCGTACTCTTTTTTCGAAATCTTCCCCACATTATTCCCGACTTCTACGAATCCAATCATACATTTTCCCATCATCACCACCGAGTTGCATTAGTAACTCGTCTTCCTTACAACGGATTCTACCTCAAGACTAGGACGACCTAGGCTTTCGGTACAAACCGATCGTCCCCGCTCCCCCAACTCATCTGCTCCATCCACTTCATCTTCAATCGAACGAAACATCACCTCATTCATACCTGCCTACATATCACCCCACTACAGCATGTCTAACCCTACTCCCGATCCTATCCCCATGACTCCTGTCACTACTCCTCATGTTCATGGCAAGTCATTGCTCAGAGAACCCAGTATCTTTGATGGCGATAAAACCCAGTTCAAAGAGTGGCGCCGTACCCTCTTTGCTTACATTCGCGATCCAAGGAACAGAGTCACTACAGACAATGAGAGAATTGACATTGCAATCTCGTATATGCGAGGTCCCAAAGTCAGTAGCTGGGTCCAGAATTACACGGATGATAACTTCAACGATGATGAGGAGGAATGGGCTAGCACGTGGAAAGGATTCAAGGACGCATTGAATGCCTCCTTCCTAGACAAAGGACTCACAGAGAACGCACAGGAGAAGCTAGAACATCTCCGTCAGGGCCCCAGTGAAAGGGCAGAGGATTTCTTCAAGGAATTTGAAGTTATCATGCGAGACGCCGGGTATGCTAAGGACGCCCCCTACGTCATCAGGCTGATTGAAATGAACGTAAAGCCGAAGCTGATCGACCAAGTATATGGCACCAGTAATGAGCGAATCGAGAAGTTTGACGAGCTCAAACAGAAGATTATCAGCATCGATGACATGTGGTGGCGTCGTGAGGAAATGCGGCGCAACTGGTCAAACAGATACCAGCGGAATGCTGGGCAGGGACCTAGTAACCAGAAATGGCAACCACAGACACAGGCTCCAGTACCCAAGACTCCAACCCCTACGGTACCCACCCAGGATAGGAAAGATGGGACCGGAATTACTTTCAAAGGTGCAGGCAGACCAATGGACATTGACGCTGCGCGTCGTAACAGGGAATGCTTCCATTGTGGCAAGCAAGGCCACATTGCAAAGTTCTGTCCAGAGAAAGCGCCGAAACCGCAGTTTGTCAGAGGCATGTGGAGCCGGATGACACAGGAGGATCAGGAGGCTATGGCCAAGGAATTGGGTTTTGTCCTGCCCCAGCAGTAGACGCAGGTCTGCCGGGGCCAATCTCAGAATCAGTATCGGACTTTTCGTCATCGCCATATGTAGACAGTCAATTTAGTTTTGAAATTGGTAGTACTGGTACATCCAATAAAAATAACTTATCTACAATGACGACCCGAACTGAGGAAAAACCTGTGAGATATGAACCGAACACACCTGAATGGGTGGCGCAGCGGTTACAAATGGACAAACTCCCCATGGCTATAGGAATCCTTAGAGCCTGGATGCCTGAAAGTCGTGTCAGAGAAGCATCGGAAGAAACGGTATTGGCTATACGAAATCTGAATCATGCTACCGCAACTGAAGCAGTTACCAATCTCAAAAGTCGTAAGAGATTCGTCCGAGGTACCCGAGGACGTGAGCTAAAGTTGCGAACCACTATTGAGAATATCAACAATGGTGTGCAAATTGAAACGGAAGCCCTCTTAGACAGCGGAGCCACAGGATCCTGTATCAATAAGGATTTTGTAGAACAGCACCAGCTCACTGTTAAGGAGTTACCAGTCAAAATGCCGGTCTATAATGCCGATGGCACTCTGAACAAAAATGGTTCCATAGAAGGCTATGTACAAGTCCGAATGGTGATAGGAGATCATGCCGAACGAATAGATTTGGCAGTTACCAATTTAGGCAAGACGGATATCTTCTTAGGCATAGATTGGCTACGTTACCATAATCCCAGCATTGATTGGAAGGAATCCACGTTGACGTTTGAACGTTGTCCTGACAAATGCGGATATCTGCCACACTATGAATCACCTGAGGATGATGGTACAGGGGAAAAGCTTCTCGATGATGAACGGATCTTCTGGTTCGATTGGGATGGGTATCTTTCCGACCAAAGTCATATCAAAGTACAAACTGCTACTACAGATGCCGCTGCTCCATACCTTGCTGAGTATGCTGATGTATTTAGTAAAAAGGACTTTGACCAAATGCCAGAAAGACGCCCATGGGATCATGCCATAGAACTAACGCCAGGTTCCAAGCCAGTCGATTGTAAAGTCTATCCCCTCAGCCCGCCAGAACAGAAGGCTTTAGATGAATTCCTAGAGGAAAACCTTAGATCAGGACGAATACGGCCATCACGTTCACCCATGGCTTCACCTTTCTTCTTTGTCAAAAAGAAAGATGGAACACTACGGCCCGTACAGGATTATCGAAAGCTAAATGACATGACTGTCAAGAATCGATATCCACTCCCGTTAATCCAGGAACTCATCGATAAACTGAAGAATTCCAAGGTTTTTACCAAAATGGATGTCCGATGGGGATTCAATAACATCCGTATCAAAGAAGGAGACGAATGAAAGGCAGCGTTCCGAACAAACAGAGGCTTGTTTGAGCCTACGGTCATGTTTTTCGGACTTACAAACTCACCCGCCACGTTCCAAGCATTCATGAATCATATCCTTCGAGAACTCATTGATCAAGGACACGTCATTGTCTACATGGATGATATCCTTATCTTCACGGACAACATTGAGGAACACCGAGTCATTGTCAGAAGGGTCCTTGATATCCTAAAAGCCAACAAGCTGTACTTGAAACCTGAAAAGTGTACCTTTGAGGCTAGGGAGGTCGAATATCTTGGAATCATCGTAGGCAATGGACAAATCCGGATGGACCCGAAAAAGGTTGAAGCAGTCCGAACCTGGCAGTCACCACAGAAAAAGCGCGAACTACAATCGTTCTTAGGGTTTTGCAACTTCTTCCGCCGGTTCATCCGAGACTTCAGTAAAATTGCCAAACCTCTAACACGGCTCACAGGGAATACAGCTTGGGAATGGACATCTCTTGAACAAGATGCGTTTGATCGACTGAAACATCAGATCATTGAAGATGTTACTCTCATTATCCCAAGAGAAACTGGAAAGTTCCGGGTTGAAGCTGATTCTTCTGATTACGCAAATGGTGCCGTATTGTCACAAAACGTTGACGGAAAATGGAGACCGGTAGCCTTCAGGTCCAGATCACTCAATGAGGTTGAAAGGAATTATGAGATTTACGACAAAGAGATGATGGCCATCATGGATTCTCTATCAGACTGGAGACAGTACCTGCTGGGCGCAAAAGAACCTGTTGAGGTCTTCACAGATCACCAGAACCTCCAGTACTTCCGGAAACCTCAGAAGCTGAACCGACAACAGGCCAGATGGGTAGTCGAAATCGCTGAATACCATATCGAACTCTTCCATAAGCCTGGGAAATCAATGGGAAAAGCTGATGCCCTGTCACGGATGTCAGGTCTTGAGAAAGGGGAGAACGACAACACCAACGTCACGCTACTAAAACCGGAATTTTTCATTTCTCAAATAACGGATCAGACATCTGCCCCTGAAGACGATCTGCTTAATCTCATCCGAAGAAAGAAAAACCAGCGAGACAAGTTAGTACAGGTTGCCCTCGAGTCTAAAGACAAGGAATGGCTTGAAACTGAGGACGGACTAGCGGTTTGGCAAGGACGCATCTATGTCCCTAAGGACAAAGAACTCAGAGGACGAATCATACAGGCACATCATGACGCCCAGACAGCAGGACATCCAGGTCGCTATAAGACTATTGAGTTGATTACACGCAACTACTGGTGGCCAGGAATCAGTCGAGACGTCAGGATCTACGTGGAAGGCTGTGAAAAATGTCAGGCCACAAAGACACATCGTACCAAACCTGTGGGACCGTTACATCCACATGACGTACCATCTGAGCCTTGGGAAATCATAGGAACAGATATGATTGGCGAATTACCGGAATCTGGAGGGTATAACGCCATCAGCGTGTTTGTTGATCACTTCACAAAGAGGTTACGGCTCTTTGCCACGCATACCACGATAACATCTGAAGGAATGGCACGTGTCTATCATGACAAAGTATTCCCGGTCCATGGAATGCCCCGGAAGATTGTCCACGATCGCGGCCCTCAGTACCATGCCCGCTTCATGAAGGAACTGTACAAGTTGCTAGGAATTGAAAGCAACTATACAACTGCATACCATCCTCAGACTAATGGCCAGACGGAACGGATAAATCAAGAAATTGAACATTACATCCGTCTTTTTGTGAATCATCATCAGAGTGATTGGCACGAATGGCTTCCTATGATGGAGTTTGCATATAACGATCGAGTACACTCAGCTACGAAGGTTTCGCCCTTCTACGCAGACAATGGCAGACACCCATACAAAGGAACCACACCGAAGATGACGTCACAAAACCCAACAGCACAGGAATTTGCCGATAGTATGAAATTGATCAGGGAAGAAGTAGGATCGGCGCTGAAAAAAGCCGCTGAGGACATGAAGCGCCAATATGACAAACACCGAAATGAAGCGATAGAGTATAAGGCTGGTAATAAAGTTTGGCTTGAAGGAACCAACATAACGACAGATCGCCCAATGAAGAAACTCGGGGATAAACGATTTGGACCGTTTAAAGTTCTTGAAAAGATCGGACCCAGCTCATACAAACTCGACATCCCTCGCACGTGGAAAAGAATCCATAATGTCTTCAACGGAACACACCTATCCCCGTACCATGAACCCCAATTCCCGACACAACCCCGAAACACTGAACCACCTCCAGACGTAGTAGGAGAAGAAGAAGAATACGAGGTAGAAGAAGTAGTCGATTCACGCAAGTATCGGAATGGCATCCAGTACAAGGTAAAATGGAAAGGTTATGGACCACATGAAATGACGTGGGAACCTGCAGCTAATATGACGAATGCCAAGGAATCTGTTCAGGACTTCCACAAGAAGTATCCTAACAAGCCCAGGCCTCGAGTCCTTAAACGGATCGAGATTCCGATTGCTCAGTTTCCCACTGAATTATTCCGACCAGTCCCTACACCAGACATAGAACCGGTTCCAAGTAACATGCCAACTGAAGCACTTGTCAACCGACTTGCGCGTCATGGAATTCGCGCCTTAAGAGGGGGGTAATGTTACGATCACTTCTTTTTCATCTTATCTTTTCCTTATCTTGTCTTATCTTTTATCTTTTATCTTATCTTCTATCTCCCTTATCCTATATCTTGTCTTATCTTGTCACCTGACCTATTATTTATGCTTACTGATACAACATGCGCTTTTCATTTACTTATATTAAACAAAGCAGTCTCACAACACATATACAGCATGACGATCGAGCTTTCATTACTTACACATTGCTTTACTTATGTTCTACTCATGTTTACCACTAACCCAGGGCGTTGGGCATTAGTAGGGCGGAGGGTTGTTTACTCGTATATAAGCTGTAGTTACTTGCTGTATTTCCTTAGCTTTGATCTCGTCTATTCTACCTGGTTTAGCCCAGAACTTTGCTTGCTTCCTTTATCGTTCCGCCAACTGAGGTTTTCTTGAGTGTGACGCCTGGTGACATCCGTTACTAGAACCAGTCGCTGACAGGATGGATATGTTGGCAAGTCTATTTATGTTATCAAATTATTGGAAAAAAGTAAGCTTTCAACAGAAGTATGTGATGGACCTTTGAAATCCAATGTTGTTGTCATGCTACATGGGTGGGATTGGGCAAAGAAAGACCATTCAACAAAGGGATTCAAGATTCATGATGGGTTTGACTTTGTCACTGCAGCTAATGAACAAATCATATGGGAAGGGTATGATGGGAATATTGGCCTTGGTCCCAGACAGTAAGTTTGTCAATATGATGATTCAATGGCTATAAGTGAAATGCATTTGCTATAAAGAGGGGATTTACAAACTGGAACAAGCAGAGTTTGTTGTTCATTATTTCTTCATTATGAATACTCAATGGTTTTCTAGAACTTTCTAGCTTCCCTGACCACAACTCGGCAGATTATTGATGTAAGTTGGCTACAAGCCTTCAGTGTGGCAATCACTGATATTTTTACAAGTCATCCATCTTTATTATCCGCTTAGTCCATCCGGATGACTTGGATAATGCACCACTGGACTGTAATTTGTAGGAGTATTCATTCTAGATAATGTGATCATACTGATATCCCAGCACCACCAAAGGTTCAATATCATTTCTTTTGGCCCTGGTTTTCCATTCCAAGCCCCTGTGAGCCCTGATGCTTACTTCAGTTCACCAATTCCTACAATCAGTAAAGACATTGCTGGTGCAGCTAGACCCGAGAAATGGAGGGTCAAGCTCTTGAGGATTGGTATATGTTCCGTGGACCGTAATGACTACTCTTGGATTGACATGGACAATACCGAGACCAAGTCAATCCATGATTCAAGGAATTGACATACTCATGGACACTGGTAAGAAGCAAAGAATTGACTTAATAATTACTCTGAAACTCATACAGGAACCCCAATGACTGTTTTGCCAGATTATGTTGTGGCAAAGATACAGTCTGATGAGAACTGGCTTGGGTCATCCAGGCAAACTCAGCTTGATTTGTTGATGAATGACAAGACATATACAAGACTGGCCCATAAGAAGATCCGATTTGAATTCAAAGGTGAAGGACGCCATCCTGTAGGAGTTACTGTATCGGCAAAATCCTTCATGGCTTGGTACTCAAAAGTAGAAGCTGGAGATAATCCTAAATTACATCTTTGTTCAATCAAAGGAGCACAAAATCAGGATGAGTTTGCCTTGGGCCAAGTAAGTCATTGATTTTAAAAATAGAGCCAATGAATAATGCGGATTTTCAACTGGTTTAGAATTGGTATTGGGCCGCAATTGTTAAACATGTTTCACCTCGAGAAAAACGCAAATTCCCTTTTGTACAGGTCATGTCTAATGGATATTTCTTCGATGATGACACCAACAAAACTGTTCGGCCCACTGATATGATACTCAAACCATTGCCTCCACGTTTGGGTCCTATTGATTGACCAATTCATTCTTTTGTAATTGTGCCTCCATGTCATTCTAAAAGAATTTTATCTGGAACCCAGCCCTCTCCGATATTTCCTTCATTTTTCTTCCAAGAAAAAATACATACAGTTCAACTTGACCTTTGTAATATTGAATGTTTCACTGAAAAAATTCCTTCCGACTCCAGACATAACAGACATAAATCCTGTATGAGGTGAAGGGCATATCAGATGGAAGATATTGTAGATTTCCAAATAATGGGGGACCTAGCAGGTGTTGTTTCGAAGAAATGTCCGCTATGCATAGATGATGCTTTGTGCTTCGGGTAAGTATAGCTTTCCTCTCTAGCTCCTAAGGTGTAAGTGTAATGCAATGAAAGATATGATATTAAGCTCTAGAAAGACAGAAGTTGTTGTCTAGCGATTAGTTTTCAAGATTATTTAACATGGTAGTATAGGAAAGGATCAATGGCAAAGTGTACTAGTAGGTGAAAGATGGTACAAAGAAGCCTTTGGCAACAGTTAACGTTTCAGCCTGATTTCTGGAGAATTTACTCATGTATAATTGGTACAAGACCTAATTGTTTGCGATATGAATATTACACAGGTGGGCGCCACCACTCGTCTGTACTCCCGGACATTAAATGCCCCGTTTGAAAAGTCAGCGGAAATACTTTCTCCAGTTCGGTTTCTGGTAAATCTATTGTCACTAAATCTATCAAGTTCACCCTTGTTCTCCTCAGGGCAGAAGGCTTGGGCAACTCAGAGTGTTTTGTGAGTGGTGTATCTGCAATGACTGCGGTTACAGTCAGAATCTTCAAAAGATAATCTACAGAAGATCCAATGTATGATTGAATCCCATGGCCAAATGCAATGTGAAGTCTGAATTGTTGCGGACTGGTTTTTGATATATGGACTGACGAGGATGGTTGGACTTCATGTCGGACAAAAAGCCAAGAGCTTCTTCGGCGACCATCATCCATTGGGAAGGCGCCGTCATATAAAGAACAGATAATATGCTCGAGGTTTGCATGGGCATCTATCGTGGGGTCCATTATAACCTGTAGATATTTTAGACTGGGGAAGGTAGTGAATTCTAACTCGAGGGTGCGTACTATTAACACAGAAATCAACTTAGTGACATGGTAGAAGAAGGACTGAACCAACGCACTTGACTTGTCTAAATCAAGAGTGAGATGTGTTATCGACTGACGCAGCCTGGAGAACAAGAACATGTAATCAAAATCTTCCGGCATTGCTGATAGAGCAAGATATTTTGTATTGGACGAGAGAATGCCTCTATTCAGTAGTACGTCCTCAATCAACAGTGTGGATTTTGAATCGAATCCTCGGAGGTAGAGACGTTCCAGAGACAATATGATTGCTTGCCTAGGAGTTCTTCCATCATTGTATATGGGATCGGAATAGACCGGTGGAACCTCCTCGCCTGTATGGTATGCGGGCCTATCTCGGGAAAAGAATGGTCCGGGATCTGGACTATCAATATAATGATCATGCATAGGATGTGGACTCATTCGCCGAGGCACCATCAACCCTCCAAGACAAAGAGATTTCAGATTTGGAGCATTTCCAGCGAGAATGTCAAGTAGAGCATCTGTACCGTGTGGTGGGGTACCATACTGTTCAAGCTGGAATCCAGGATATTCATCTATGAAAACGTGATTCAGAGTGTCTGCACTGGATTTGAGAAGCTTCCCCAGTTGATATCCTGGCCACATGTCCGGGTTGACTGAATCTGGAAAATCACCATCGATGTCCTCAGCTACAGGCAATGAGGATATCCATCCAAAGGCACTCCATTGAATGTGAAGATACCGCAAATTCCTGAATGGCAGCTCATGGAGCCCAGCACGATGCCCCCAAGGTAGATCAACTGCCTCCCACCGCTCATTCTGTTTTTCAAGAAAGTTGTCATCATGAGATACCAAGTCCCGCATTAGAAGAGACTCTTCAGTGTATTCGTTTCCGTATCCAAGCCATCTGTGGAAATATTCCATAGGAGGAATTTTGCGTCCTCCGCCTATCCGGATAGAGGATTCTAGCCGGAGACCACGGACATAAGGAAGAGTGTCCGAGAGGGAGGATAGGAATTGCTTTTGTGGTTGCGGGTTTTGGGTAAGAGAGGAATGGAGGAGACGTTGCTCAGAGGACGTTAACGCATGATAATGGTTGCGTCCACCACGAGCTGGCATCGATACCCTGCGCCTGAGGTATGCATAGTACTCTCTAATCTCCTTAGGATCCTGAGGTGCGAGCGTGATGAGGCGAAAGAGATGATATCGAGCACGATGTAGCCAACATCGGCCTACAAGTGATAAATTTTTGAGATCTTCGATGGATTCAGAATGATCATCGACGAAACGGTCAATGAGCTCTTGCGGAAGATCAGGCATAGTGGGGTACACTGTATAGTGCATCACGAGTTACTTATACACGCCCTTGAGCTTAATCAGAGGACATCACCGATGATGTTGGCGACTGCCGTATCCCATGAAGATGTCAAACCCGGGTGCTTCGAAAAATCAGTCTTCATTATGTTGTGCAGGGGAGATCATCGATATCTCTCGCAACTCACAGAGCACTGAAAATGAATCGCCCCAACCCCATTGTTTCCGCCGATGGAAAAGACCAGAGTTCGGCATATGGGCTTGCCGACGTTTGTGTAGGTCGGGCCACATGGAGGGCACGGAATCACGATTGAACTTTCTTCGTGGCTAACGCACACTCTCAGCACTGACCACTCATCCGCCCTTTGAAACATGATTTCACATTCATCGACCGTACAACTCCTTCAAGCTCAGAGATATACGAACATGACGACGTTAGCTTCCTTCAGCTTCGACTTCAACAAGCTCATTCTTTTATTTTCCTGGCCTAGTGCCTTGAACCGATTTCCGCCTGAGCTACTTACTCAAACATTTGCCATTTATCCTCCCCAAACAATTCAATCACCTCTGAACTACACTCAAGTTTGCTCACGTTGGAGATCTGTTGCATATTCATCGCCCGAACTGTGCACAACGTTGGTCATCGAGCATCCTCCAGCTCTTGAAACTGAATCGGACGCAACTTATTGCGAGGCGGCACTGACAAGCTGGGTGCTGCGCTGTTCCGATTTGAGCGTGGATATCTCATTCCTCGGACGGTATTACCGGGGCACCTGGGATCTGCCTTCACAGTTCCAGATAAGTCTGTATGTAACGATCTGCAACAAACTATTGGTTGATTTCTCGAACAAATGGAGACGATTGGAAGCTCCATATATATTTCTGGAGTGCTCACTTTTTTTCCTTCCAGCTTAAAAAAGTTCACAGCTCTTGAAGAGTTATAGGGAATTGCTCACCACTGTTGGAGAATACTCCGTACATCTAGCTTTGATACTACTTGTTATGGTATTTCGTTTCCTATCTATACTTCCGTTCCTTATCAAACCCGAACTAGTGATTGATATATATATTTTCGTTCCATTAGCTTTATCCTCAGTTGATCTTTCCTGTTCAACTGAGGTATGTTCACTTATTTATATTTCTTCTATTCGTACTTGTACTCATACAGACTCTAGCTTTACATAGTCCTACAGGTACCAATCTAGCTGATCTTTCCTGTTCAACTGAGCTTTACATAGTCCTACAGATTATGAGACTGGGCTCTTCCGGAGCCTGAATATACTCCATCGTAATTCACAAACCTACTGAATCTCCATCGTCCAAGTATGTCGACAAATCAAGTCAACGTTCCGATATTCCCGGAGGAGAGTAAACTCACCGGAAAGGACAGCTGGAGCAGGTTTAAAGCCGCTGTTGAACTCACAGCTCAACTCAGGGGCTACACGGGTTATCTTGACGGTACCATCGTCAAGCCAGCCTCCTCTCTCTATTCATCTGCAGCAGGCAGCGTCTACCCATCAGTAACAGCTACACCTGCTTATAGCCCGACCCCTTATCCCGAGGAATGGTACATGCACGACCATTTCGTCGCAGCTACTATAAACCTTAACACCATTGATGCCACCGGCCTTGGAATCGATCTCGCTAAATCAGCTGCTAATATCTGGAAAGATTTGACGGAGAAATTCGAGCGGAAGGACGAACAACTCATCTATCTTGCTGATCATGCCCTAAGGACCGAGAAATTTGATCCTGACTCCTGTACGATGGAGGACCATGAGAAGAAGATGAAGAATTTGAAGAAGAAGCTTACCGATGCCCAGTTTCGGATTATCATCCTGGCATTTGTTCCCAGTGACTGGAAGCCCGAGACTAGGAACGTACCAGGGAAAGGTAGTGACGAAGCGTTTATCCACCTCTATACAGTCTACCTCGAACGTAAATCCGAGAGTAACGAGATTGAGCAATTGAACAAGGTTCGGGCATTGATAGCAAAGGAGATGGCCGCTATGTCTGCCCAAAGCCAACTTACTATTGCAGCAACAACCGGAACCCAACACGAACGCCTAATCTGCTCCAACCCTCCTTGCCCTAGCAAAATCGGTCATACTTTGAAGAAGTGTTGGGCTAAAGGGGGAGGTTGTGAGGGTAAAGCTCCAGCTTGGTGGTACAAGAAGCATAACCAGGAGCCACCTACTACGGTCAATTCAACTTCGCCTATTGACACCTTCACTCTTTCAGCACGTACGTCTCATTCTACCTCCACCCAAACGCACCCTGACTCCCGACGAAATAGAAATAGTCAACCCGTATTAAATCAGGCAATGAGTCAGGGTGACAGTGAGGGTTCGAGTAGAGACATACATGTATCTTTCCGAACGCCTATGTCCACGGATGGTTGTACCGTTTTTAGCAGCAATAGATTTCTTCCTTCCCCCACACGAGTCAGAACATATATCGATTCCGGCGCTTCGGAACATTGCTGGGTAGACAGACATGATTTCATTGTCTACCAGGCAGTGGTTAATCAAGTGGGTTTGACTGCTGTTGCTGGATCAAGCTTCCGGATCGAAGGCGTAGGAACAGTCGAATTCCTGACACAGGTAGGAGGAAAGAATAAAATCGTGCGATTAACGGGGGTGAAACACATGCCGTCGTTCGGACATAACCTGATCTCCCTCATGACATTGGATCACAAGGGTCTACGAGGCGATTGGGGTGGGCGAAGGTTAAATGTGGCAGATAGAGATGGGAATATCCTGTTGACTGGCACGGGTAGTGAAAGCACCAGTAGTGCTGCTGGTGGAAAAATGTACGACGTGGAAGTACTAGAGAAACACAACACATTAGTGAATTCCGCCCGTTCACATGAGAAGGCAGTCGATATCCACACCTGGCATTGTCGTTTAGGACACGTCAGAATCCCACGTATTCTTCGAATGTCAAGCAAGAATCTTGTCGATGGTTTGAAGATCACGTCGAAGAAGGTGGAGGGCATGTGTGAATCTTGCCTCTATGGAAAAGCGACGCGACGGCCATTTGATGAGAAAGTGGTGCACGAATCAGAGGTGTTAGAACGGGTACATATCAATCTCTGGGGCCAGTCTCGGACGAAGAGCAGGGGTGGTGCAACATGGATGATCTTGTTCACGGATGGCCGTTCGACGTTAAAGGTCCCGGATTTCCTGAGTAACAAGCAAGCAGCTACAACGCTGAAGCCATTCCATCGTTACTGCCTTAAAGCTGAATTGGAGACAGGCAAGAAAGTAAAATGTATTCGTATCGATGGAGGGAAGGAACTTGACAACATGCTGATGGAAAACTACTGCGGGGAGCGGGGGATCAAAATCGAAAGAATTCCCCCGTATTCATCGGCGGCTAATGGAATGGCTGAACGAGCTAATCGGACTGTTATTTCTGGAGTACGTACCCTGCTGGATGAATCGGGTTTAGGGCATTCCTTTTGGGCTGAAGCTGCTGCGACCTACTGCTACGTCGACAGTTTCGTGCCATCTTCCCGTTTCCCTGATGATATTCCTATCGAAGTCTTCACTGGCAAACGACAGGATGTCTCTCATCTTCGACCGTTTGGCTGCGAGGCTTGGGCAACGCTACCTGAGAAGTGCAAAGACGGGAAGCTGTCAAGACAGTCAGTGAAAGGTAAGTTGATCGGATATATGGATAGAAGAGGGTACCGTTTGTGGATTCCGGAATGGCGTGTGGTATTAGAAAATCGGGACGTATGATTTGAGGAAGGACAGGCTAAGAGGACGTTTTCGCGACAACTGGACAATGATCACGGGGTCGGAGATATCGACGTCAGTAATAAATCGGGTATCATTGAGGATTCGCGTGGTCTTGATGTCGAGGAGTCCGATGTTGATGACATGATTCCAGAACCTCAAAACCCTCCTGCTGCTGTGCCACCTTTTCCTGTATACGGCGACATTGCGCCAGAACTTCTACCTGCCAATGACAACGAACCTCGAAATTTATCTCCTCCTGTGACACCAGAACTGGATAACCAAGCTTTGCCAGATCTTCCACTTCTACCTCCTCCTGCTCATCCTCAGCCACTACATCGATCGGCACGTCTTAAAACACCAAGTAGTCGATATCTTGAATCCAAGGAATTCGAAAACAGAGGACGAGAAGCGAAGGATCAGGGGAAGGACTGGGCAGCTGAAACAGCCTTTGCGCGAATTTGTGCCGATCCTTGGTCGTTTGCTACAATTACTGAGGTTAACAACATTCCGTCGGGATACAAACAAGCCATGAAAGACCCACACCTCTGGAGAGAGCCGATGGAATTGGAGTACAAAATGCTTATGGAGAAAAAGGTCTGGACGTTGGTTGAACTACTGCCTGGGGCAAATCTCATGGGAGGAAAATGGGTTTTCGCTATCAAACGTGGGGCGTCAGGTGAAATCCTTCGACAGAAGGCTCGTTATGTCGCTCAAGGGTTCACACAAGTATTCGGTTTGGATTACGAGAAAACGTACGGAGGAGTAGCACGAATGGAATCTGTGCATATCGTACTCGCGATTATTGCCTGCCTGGGTCTTTCACTCTTCCAAGTCGACTTCAAATCAGCTTTCTTGAATAGTCCTATTACCCACGACGTGTATATGAAGCAACCCAAGGGTTTTATCCAACCCGGACGCGAAAACCTGGTTTGCAAATTACAGCGATCTATCTACGGCACTATGCAGGGTAGCCACGACTGGCAAGCTACCCTGTCGAGTGGTTTCAAAGAAGATGGATACACAACTTCCAGGGCAGATCCTTGCATACGCTCACGCCGTCGAGGAGGGGAATATGTGATTACGAGTACTTATGGAGATGATGTTTGTGGAGGAGCCTCTTCTGAACCAGAAAGGCAAGAGGCCATAAGAGAGCTTGGGAAACGTTGGGAGTTGGATGAAGTGGGGTCCGGAATGTTATTGGGAATGTCAATAAGTCAAGATCCTTCTACTCGCGCGATTACTATTTCACAACAAGGATATTTTATACGGATGCTTCAGCATTTCGGCCTACAAGACGTCCAGCCTCGGAAAACTCCACTCCCTGTAGGTATCCAACTTGAGCAGTCACCGGAAACTCTGCCGAACGATGAACAAATTTTCATGACGAACAAGCCATTCCGGGAACTCCTTGGTTCTCTCATGTGGGGTTCGACCTGCACTTGTGCAGACATCGCGTTCGCTACGGGTTACTTAGCCAGGTTTCAGTCAAATCCTGGGCGAGCTCACTGGGAAGGCTTAATATGGCTTTCTGGGTATATTTGCTGGTCGGTGCACTACTGCATCGTGTACCGGAGACCTGAAGTAGGGGAGGTATCCTCAGGGAAAGGTATTCAACCCGCGGGTTTTTCGGATTCTGATCTCGCGAATTGTTTGGATACCCGTTGTTCTACGTTGGGTTATGTTTTCTTCATGGCCGGGGCGCCCGTTGCATGGTCATCCAAAAGACAGGGTTCTGTGGCAACATCAACAGTTGCAGCTGAATACATTGCTTTAGCCAGAGCGAGCAAACAGGCAACATGGTTGGCTTCATTCTTGGTTGAGGTGGATCTTGCGCAAGATGGACCTGTGATCATATCAGCTGATAATACTGGTTCAGTAAGCCTTACCGAGAATTCGAAAAAGCTTGGACTGGTCAAACATATTGATACAAAACATCATCATATCCGGGAGAAAGTCGATGAGGGGAGGATTGCGATTAATCTGATACGTTCCGGTGAGAATGTGGCTGATATTTTGATGAAGGCGTTAAGTGGTCCCATGGTTCACAAGTTTGTCAAGATGTTGGGCTACTGTACGGAGTAGGGGAGGTGTTGGAGAATACTCCGTACATCTAGCTTTGATACTACTTGTTATGGTATTTCGTTTCCTATCTATACTTCCGTTCCTTATCAAACCCGAACTAGTGATTGATATATATATTTTCGTTCCATTAGCTTTATCCTCAGTTGATCTTTCCTGTTCAACTGAGGTATATTCACTTATTTATATTTCTTCTATTCGTACTTGTACTCATACAGACTCTAGCTTTACATAGTCCTACAGGTACCAATCTAGTTGATCTTTCCTGTTCAACTGAGCTTTACATAGTCCTACAACCACCAAAGAATGATCATGCACCATTCCCTAAAACTCCGCATTTATTCAAACTGAGGTTGGATCTCTCTAGGTTTCTCCGTTTTCACTGCATAAAAGACTTCATTCCTGAAACAGTCAGAGACCTCACAGTGACATCGGCTTCTGGTCCAATCGGCGTCAGTGGAGATTTTGCGATCGAATTTTTGCAGCCCAAATGGTTGCAGCACCTTACGCATATGGATATTTCCCAATTTGGCTGGACTACACCCCATGTTTTACCTTCCATCACCTTACCGCAATTACAACAGCTTACACTCGGTGGGACCATTGCTGCACGTTCTTGGAGTGTTCACACTTCCTTCACTGATGAAGCTGTCCTTATCAACATCGAGGTTCGATGGCAACGGCGAACATGGTCCCGTAGTCGGTCCCGCACTCATTGCTCTACTGAAGAGGCCTTATATCATGACCAGTGCGGTCTTGTTGCTCTTAGTTTGACGTCGATGTTAGCCAGCGAAAATTCAAATGAAGCGATCAGCTTGGAAGCCTTGCATTGCATTCTATCCCTTGCCATTACGATTAAGGCGTTGTATATCTGTTCAGAAGGATATACCAATACCGCTTGCCTCATGGAAATCCTCCGCTACGATGGAGTCAGCCCTGAAGAGTATATTCTTCCACTTTCAACAACCTTTTCTGTCGAATCCCTGATTAATCTCGACCAGGACTTCCTGGACTTCGTCCATTCACGATGGTGGCCAAATAATTCTTCGCCGAGGATGGTTGGAGTAGCTAAGCTGGAAAAATTGATAGTTTCTTATTGCGATCTCACGGAGGAGATTGAAGAACAGTTGGATGCATGTTATGAAGGGGCGCTTGAAGTGGAAGTGGAAGTAGAGAGTGGAAGTGAGCAAAGTTCCATATTAGAGTAGGGTATTTCGGTGCATATAGATAAATACTATTGATGATTATTATGCCTCACTGTCACTGGATCTAAACCACTAGTAACTACTTAATCTGCGAGAGTTAGTGTGATACAGATCATGGATCCGGTCTAGTCAACTAGGGTTTCGGCATCGGAATTTACTAAGTTCCAAACACACCTTTAAATTCCCCAGCCTTTATTCATTCTCGTTGGGGTCCTTCTGCTGTCGAGGGATGAGCCGCAAATGTGCAAATCCTAGAACTCGAACATTTTTGGGGTCTCTTATTGTCCTTTCCAAGCATCTGATTGCTCCATATACTTACATAAATATTCATTGCGAATTTATATAAAGGCCTGCTCAAGAGTCAAGGAGGTTTCGCTTTCTGAACTGACCAGACCACCATGACTCAGTCACTTTTTCAACCCATCCAGATCGGGGCAGTTACGTTGCGTAATCGAGTGCTGATGTCTGCTCTAACTCGGAACCGTGCTCTTCCAACAAACGTACCGAACAAGCTCATGGTGGAATATTATAGACAGCGTGCTGAAAGTGCGGGACTGATTGTGTCGGAGGGGATCCTGATTTGCCAGCAAGGGTATGCATCTGTGTTAGTCTCTTGTTAACCACATACTATTTATATCACTCCTGCCTCGTAGGACAGAATGGCCTCATGCCCCCGGAATTTGGAACAAACAACAGATAAATGGATGGAAAAATATTACTGATGCGATACATGAAGCTGGAAGTCAATGTTTTGCACAGATCTGGCATCTAGGAAGAGCCAGCCATCCCGATGCTCCTGAACAAATTGCTTCGGGACAGGTCAGTCAGATTTTACTTAGGCAATGTTGATCTGGATGGATCATTCGTCTGTATAGCCTGTATATGCCCCTTCAGCGATACCTGCTCGGGGTGGGAAGTTCAGGTTCCTACCTGGTGTTCCAGGATATGTGACGGTATGGATTCATACTATACGCGACAGTATCATGGGTATCCGCCGCTGATTCTCTTGTGCAGCCCACCGAGATCGACAATCCCATGAAACTAGTTGCTCTTCACAAACAAGCTGCTATTAACGCCAAGGAAGCAGGATTCGACGGGATAGAAGGTCATATCCAATTATTGCCATCCCTTTCCTAGACACTGAGCTAAATGAGCTATACTATACAGTACATGGAGCTGGAGGCTATCTCATCCATCAGTTCCTCGATAGCGGATCAAATATCCGCACAGACAGCTGGGGTGGGTCTTTTGAGAATCGCTCGCGGTTTGGGTTGGAAGTACTTCGAGTTGTTATTGATGTTTGGGGGGCCAATCGAGTGGGTATCAAGCTCGATCCAACTGGAGGGTATAATGATATGGGGTAAGTTCGTTGGGATGATCTTTGGATTGTCAGTTACATGCCCCATTCAAATTCATAACAGGATGCCCCTCGAAGAAACGTTAGAAACGTACAACTACTTTATCGCTCAAGTCGACCAGCTCGGGCCTGCATACATCGCCATACAGCGATATTCAGAGTTTAACGATCCGATAATCGAAGGTGCACAGTCCTACCTTTGACTATGTAGTAGGTCCCTTGCTGAAAAATTTCCGAAGGTAAACGCCGTGCAGTTCAGCACGATGTAGTAGCTGCCTATAGCCACATCATCAAGAAAAGCACATTGCTTTCGAATGGCAATTTCACACCAGAAGAAGCTGCTCAATATGTTTCTGGTAAGACTTCTCTATGTGATGTTACTGAAGTATGATACAAATTCTCCGATGGCAGAAGGAAAAATATCCGGCGTATTCTGGGGACGACTATGGATATCCCATCCCGACTTGGCGAAACGGATTCGATATGGAAAACCTGTGGATACACCTGTCGACATGCAGAATGTGTATGGGAATATGGATGGAATGACGTTGGATGACCAAAGGGTAGGGTATACGGATTATCCGTTTGCAGAGAACGAGGCTTAAAGCTTAAAGTTTGGATGGTTCGAAGAACAGACACTACGTACTAATTGTCAATCTCCGCAAGCCGCTATTGAGCCTGTCTAAAACACCTTGTCTGTCAGTCTGAAAGTTTCTCCATGCAACTCCGCTAATCAGCTAGTTGCTATATTTTAGCGGTCAGCTACATTCCTACCGATGAGTCTTGATAACGAGTACAGATTTTCGGGACACGAGTTTCAGTTGTTACTGCGGCATTGCAGGATCTTGAAGCAGTCGGACATTACAGCTAGAAGAGAAATCATTTGAGCCAGTTCGAGTACACCAACATTTGGAGCTGAGATAGCTATGGAATACGAGAGTTCTGTAGTTTCCTGAAGCGTTGGAGAACAAGGTCAGAGCAAGTCAAAAAATTGTTCGCACGATTGGGATAATCACGATTACTAACAACGGCCCGTTTGCCGAAACCCAACGCGTACCTCCACCTTCAGCCACCTTCGTTATAAAATGCCCACATAGTAACCATCGAACGAATCCTCCACAAATTCGTGACCCATGTCGTTCAACCTCGCAGGCCTTCCCACTAATCTCACCAATCTCCCTACACGCGCGATTCCAATCCGCATCGCTCTGACTGTATCCCTAATCACTCTCACCACCTATCTCTTCAAAACCCACCGCAGAGCATCGAGGTTAACCTCCATTCAAGCTCTCAATGCCCGAGATTCTCCTTCATATCCATCCAATGACCTCCCGATAGCGGTGTTCCTTGGCGGAACCGCTGGAATTGGACGCGGGATGGCAGAGTCGTTTGCGAGGCTGACGAAGGGTAACGCACATATTATTCTGATCGGACGAAACGCGACCACTGCCCAAACCATCATCGATTCATTCCCGAAACCCACTGTCCCAGGAGCCAAACACGAATTTATCCACTGCGACGCTACGTTAATGTCTGAATGCCAACGAACCATCGACCAACTCCTCGAACGGTTACCGAAAATCGACTACCTTGTTGTATCTGTGATGCTTCTGAAAAGTTTCCATCAAGAGGAGACAGTCGAGGGAAAAGAGCCGAAACTTGTATTGATGTATTATGCGAGGTTCAAGTTTATAAGGGAGTTGACCCCGTTGTTATTGAAGGCGACGCCGACAACTATGAAAGAGGGCGGTGGGAAGGTGCACATTGTAGGTGGAGCTGGGTTAGGTAAGAAGATTGATTATGGGGATTTGGGATTTAAGACGAAGGGCTATGGCTTTTGGAAAATCCGGGCACAATTCCCCGTGTATTTGGATGTCATTCTTCAGGTCAGTCTCTTTCATCCTCCGCTCAAAACAAATTCATTCATTCAGTTTCATATCCACAGGAATTCGCTGCTCGGAACCCATCAATAACGTTCATCCACGCCTACCCAGGACCCGTCCGAAGTGCACTCGCCGATAACCTTCAATCACCCCTCTTCCTGTTCATCTTCCGAATCGTTTTTGAATTCTCCTTTCCGTTCACGTTCTTGGAATCTGGAGATTACATGATGCATGCAATGATCACTACGGCGAGACGTCCTGGTGTGTGGAGTATTGATATGTTTGGGGAGAAAATGAGTGAAGGAAAAATCGTTGTGGCAACGGAAGATGAGAGGAAGATGCTTTGGGAGCATTCAGTAGAGGAGACGAGGGTTTTGGATTTGTAGTAATTTGGAAGATCTATGTCTGATTTCATTGTTATGTAACAAGGAATTAAAAGTGCTTCTTGAAGGACTACGTGTCAAGTGGTAGGTATCTAGAATCATCATCCCCATTCCTCCCCCCATACTTCATTCATCGTTGATGCTGGGGGAGGATGCAACTAGCGCTCCACACTACATTCATAGTTCAAGAAAAGGAAACATCGATGAAGTTTGGGGAATCCGAGGATTGTCTGCCCATCCTTCTTCGTGTAGGGTGAGAATTACATGCCGTATTGCTGAATGAGTCTTGTCCCGGTCTTGTCTGGAGGAGTGTTGAGAGGGGATAATGTTGGATAACCAATCTGGAAAATAGATGGTCTTCATTGCAGGATATCTTAGGAATAGTGTTTATGTTTGTCAAGGAGGGCAAAATGTTTCAGTAAACCATCATGAGGGGGAATATCTGGGTATGTGGGGATACATGAGAGGTGACTGCAAGAAGATTTGAGGCCCATCGAAAGAAACATATATGAGGGATACAAAGTAGGGGAAGTCTATCTGCAAGTAGTCAGGAAGACTCAAATACTATAATAGATAAATCCATGGAAACGACAGGATACAAACAGCAGCAGCCCCCCTAATACTTCCTAATTAAGTATCTCCTCCTCCTCATCCAAAGTTTCATTGTTCAATGGATGTCCAATACTTCCCAACATCTGGTGGGAAGCAAAGTTTAATGAGGAAAAATGAGTTCTCACTACCCCTTGGGTTTGAACTATATCCCCATTGATAGGAAATGTTCGTAAGTTGAGCATGAATCGGCTGATAAGGAGATTTGGCAACCTATTATGCTGAATGTCTTAGCAAGCATAATATTGTTTATGAAATGAATACTAGAATTTTAGCCAATGCTTGAGAACAACTGATTGCATTGTCAGCTGCTCTCAGGCTTTTGGCTGAAATCCCGCTTTTCTAAATCTTGGGGAAAGAAAGCTTTCTCACATGTTATAAAATGGAACAATAACCTCAAAAAAAGATATCTACATAATAGAGAGGGATCAGTAACATATTACTTCAGACTAATCACTCACTTCGATGTCCAGTTTCAAAGACACCTTGAGTTATGGCCTGAATATACATATATATATTGTGGGAGTTTAAGATTACTGACCACCTTGTAAAGGGCCTGCATCACAGATACCAATAACATGGCTCTGAGGTACTTTATCATGAGCATTGAATGTCCAAGCGGAAAGGATTGTCAATCTTACAAAAAATAGAAAGTCCCTGCAAGAAAACATTTCGGTTTCAATACCGACATGATGTGAACAAGTAGAGAAAATGCCTTACCATCACGGATAATGACTTGCACAATACTGGGCTCACCCATCCTCCGCATTTCAATTGCATGATGTATTGTTTTTTGAACTGTGAGGACAAAGATAATAAGATCATTTGCCAACCCCAGAAATGGCACAATAATCTGTACTGCAAAAGTTCAGAATTGCAAGACAAAATGAGTTTTTATAAAAGGGTATACTTACATCTGAAGAAGATGGTTTGTTGAATATGTAATATTAGTGCAACATCTGCAAAACCTGGGCAATGCTGCCCAGCTTTGCAAAGCATTTCCCAGCATTTCCCAGCATCCCCAGCACTCAAAGCAGCGAGAGCAAGGGTACTGGCTGGAGAGCACTGGAGAGAGCTGGGAAGAGCTTTTGAAATCTTCGGCTTATCTGACATCTCACGCTTACTGCTCCCAGAAGCTCCCAGCTGGGAGGGAAATTGCCGTATAACTTTCAGCTGCTTGGGAAAAAATATGTATATCCAATCATATGATCCATATTAGGTAGTATTTACAAACATAGGAGCTGATTTCTACTGTTCTGTCTGCCTGCTAATCCCGCTATTCCGCTGTCCCGCTGTTCCGCTGTCCCGCTGTTCCGCTGTCCCGCTGTTCCGCTGTCCCGCTGTTCCGCTGTCCCGCTGTTCCGCTGTCCCGCTGTTCCGCTGTCCCGCTGTTCCGCTGTCCCGCTGTCCCGCTGTTCCGCTGTTCCGCTGTCCCGCTGTTCCGCTGTCCCGCTGTTCCGCTGTCCCGCTGTTCCGCTGTCCCGCTGTCCCGCTGTCCCGCTGTTCCGCTGTCCCGCTGTCCCGCTGTTCCGCTGTCCCGCTGTTCCGCTGTCCCGCTGTTCCGCTGTCCCGCTGTTCCGCTGTCCCGCTGTTCCGCTGTCCCGCTGTTCCGCTGTCCCGCTGTTCCGCTGTCCCGCTGTTCCGCTGTCCCGCTGTTCCGCTGTCCCACTGTTCCGCTGTCCCGCTGTCCCGCTAATCCCGCCATCCCGTATCCGGCTGTCCGGCTGTCTGGCTGATCCTGCTATCCCGTTCCTGCTATCCCGTATCCCGTATACCACTATTCACAATCCATAATCTGACTATCCCACTGTCTGCTGTTCTGCTTTCCAATCATATGTACATCTTCTACGACTCCTGGCTTCTGTCATCCACCAATTCATGAAAGCCTTATATTATATTAGGCCCGCGAGGAGATATTTACAACCTCAAGCTTAGGCCAAAAGTCCGATGCAGTAAATAACTTTGAAGAGGATCTACAAACTTAATAAGAAACATTTAGAAAATAACTACGATTTCGTTACCTTGTAGCTTAGGAAAGATCAATATGTTGGATACGTGTCCTTCCTTTTTCCAAGTTCGCCTCCATACTAAAGTACCAGTCAGTTGAGAAGTTTTTGTATCAAAGAAGCTGACCTAAAGCTGGAGGCCCAAGACCTCATATTTTGTTTAAATTTCGAAGAATGATAAGGCTCCCCAAGCATAGACGTAATCATATCAGTATAGAGCTTGTAATATTCGAGATTTGAGGCTGTGGTAAAATCAACGTTTTTCGGTTTGGGACCATCCTCATATTTGGAAATGCAATGTTGTATCTCGAGTTTGAATAGTCAAATAGCTGGGGCAGCCACAAAACATGATTAACTCAACGATCATGGAAGCCAAAACAAGTGCTCCATGAGGTATTTCTGCCCTGAAATCGTTTGGAAAGGTTTTTGCCAAGGCTTTGCCACTCGTATAAAACAGAACCTTCACTACTTCTCTAAGACAAGGATGAGCGAAATTATTGACACAACCCTAGCCCTCAAAAATTAGTCTGTTTATTTCAGAAGAACAAAAAACACTTTACATTGACATCCCTTCCGTCTTGCAAAAAGAAACTCTTTTGCAAGAGTTTATCCACATAAGCTACTGTAAGTTCATTAAACTGAGCGGCGTTGAAACCTGTATTGGGTTCTTGGTCTTTTGGTAGAGGGAGCCCGTAATGACTAATAACCATAGGCTCTGCTAATCGCTTCAGGGTATTTCTGAAACTACTCTGGCTTTTATATAACTAGGTTACTCCACGTAAGTAAGTCAAGAATACAAACAAGTCAAAAACTTACAAACGTGATTATGTCTTCTTTATGCTCCTTGATATATTCTGAGCTGAAATGATAATCTTGACAAAGATTGAAGAATTGAAATACCCACCTTCTTCAATGTGAAGACCTTTCTCTCCTCTTTCCTTTATTGAGCATGTGAGACAGTCAAAAAGAAGGGTTTCATGATTCTCCATGGTAAGAAAAGGTTCTTCGAGAACCATCGCTCGATGCATAAACATCTGGGAGCCAGTGATTACTTTTTTAGCTTGAGGAGTATAGAAAGAAAGCTTAGTTGGGTCTTTCGAGGATTTTTCTGAATTCGCCTTTGATTTACGGACTAGGACTAAAACAAGTCAGCATATATAAAGACTTTAAGAAATAAGGTACCTTTACTAGTACTCGGTTCAGATTAATCTAAGAGGAAAAGTTATCGATAATCAAAATCAAATATAATAATAAACGAACCAGTTGTTGAAGGAACAAGCACAGGTAAAGCTTAAACAAGTCAAGAAGTAAGGACAACAAATAAAACACAACAATAACAGAAAACAGACCTGGTGAAACAGGGCGAGTAGGAGGGCGAGTAGGAGGGCGAGTAGGAGGGCGAGTAGGAGGGCGGGTAGGAGGGCGGGTAGGCAAATGAGAGGCTGCTCGAGAAACATTACGGGAGACAGAACGAGAGACAGGATGAGAGACAGGATGAGAGATAGAGCGGCTGTAACCTAAGGCTTCCTTTTGCGATATGGTCGCGGCATAGCCTAAGGAACAAGTCAACAATCAAAATATAATCAAGGTAAAAACAGTTTACGTTTATATTCACGAGAATTTGTTGTAGCTTCATCTTCTTCATAATCAGCTTTATCATTTTCGTCATCTTCATCTTCATCATTATCAGCTTCTGGGTCGTGCTCAAACTCAGCTCGTTCTTCCTCTTCCCAATTTTCTTCCACCATGTCCCGTTGACTTTGGCCATGCCTTTTAAGGATTTCTGGATTGGGAGGCTTTGGAAGGTAGCGTTTTTGCTTTTTGAGAATTTCTGTATCTGATGAAACCTAGTTTGAATTTAAAGAGGTAAGGTTAAGAAAGCCAAATAGATAGTCGACTCACGGAATTGCTGGTGTTAATTTCTAAAAAAAAACATCAGCTTCGAATTTCAGGCTAAGTAATTTGAAAAAACCTGTTCCTCCGGTGGTCTCCATGCGATCCTCTGAGGATCTTGGAATATAGCCTCCTTGTTCTCCAGCGTTATTGCTATCTATATTCCTTTGGTTTCCCACCAAGGCTCCTTCGTGCCTTTTATTACCCCCTATAAAGTTTTCTCCATAACCCCCGCCAAAAGCCCCACCGCTATCCTCATTTCCTAAATAACTCCCACCATAATTACCTTTACCGTCTTCCTGAACACCTTGAAAACCTTCTCTTGCGTAGCCACCCATATAACCTCCCCCTTCTGCACCACCTCCATGACTTCCCCCATAATTCCCTGCATGACCTGCACTGTAACCATGAGCATAGTCCCCTGCATAACCACCACTGTAACCACCTCCGCCCCCTCCACCCCCTCCGTAACCACCTTCTCTACCTCCATAACCACCACCTCCATAGCCATAGCCATAACTACCAACGCCTACACCAACGCCTACGCCATAGCCACCATAGCCACCTCCGCCATAGCCACCTCCGCCATAACCTCCTCTTCCCCTGTAGCCTCCACCATAAAAACTGTTGTACTCCCCTTCGTAGTTTCCAGGACCGTTATCAAATTTTCCAGAATGCTTACGAGCATACTCAGCCTGTTCCCCTCCTGAGCCTTGTTCATGATTCCCTCCATAATCAACGATATTTTCTCCCCCACTAATATCTTGAGGAAGGTGTAGTCCTGAATTATTGCTGGTAGTTTCATTTCCAGCAACGCCGTTGGTGTCAAGCCCATGCCTCGGGCCCCCACTGCGCCGCTCGGTCTTCCGAAGATCTACCTTTATTGTAATCTTCTCCTTATTGTCTTTTACTTTACCCTGCAGGACTACACGTATAACTCCTAGTAGTTAGTCTGGCGCTCCGCACCGTTGCGCCGCTCCGTAGATATAAATACTGCTTGTACGCTACTGTAGTTCCTCAGTTTAATTATCGACTTAGATCGACTTAGATTCCCTCCTTAGCTCTGTGCTCCTCTAAGTCTTCAGGCTCACTGCCTTGAAGTACTCTCTACTCTACCTTAGGACTTATACGTTCTTTGGTTCGCTCCTCGTCACCGGCGATACCGCCGCTCCGACGTGGCTGCTACTTAGCTCCTCCCTCTTATACTCTTGACCTCCGGGGACTAACGGCGTAACGGCGGTGTTGTTAATAACTTCACTACTGTCCCATTCGTCTTCCGCACTTAGACACTCTGTGACCTTTGGCACGGTTACACAGTGTGCATGATCTTAACAGTTGGCTTCAACTCCAGAAAAGTGAGGGACTTCCTTTTCATTCTAGTAAAACGTTACTCTTTTTGTTTGTGGGTTAGTCAGATATCATTTCACCATGTTCAATCCAGCTCTTTTGATTACATCTTCGATTGGGGCAGTGGAAGGTAAGGGAACTCTTCGAGTTGTAGCAGGAGGAGGAGGAGGATAACCAGACATAGGCAAGACTAGCGGAAGCATAGCCTGAGTTACAGGAGCAACTGAAGAAGTAGATTCCCTTTCGCTTTGGCTTTGTTCTTGTTTTTTATCTTTTTTTGTACTAGGTGCCCTACCGCCTCTTCCTCATTTCTAATTTTTGCTGAATAAGTTGTAGGGAATGATATACACTTTTTCACCAAGCTTACCGCTTTTGGAGGAGCTGGCGCCATAGGATTAGGCAAAGCATCTTCCGCTAATACTGTATTGGGACTCGGAGAAAACATTTTTTGAGGACGAGACATCTTGTCAGCTGTTTCGAGCATTTGATTGGCATGACCTCCTGTACCCTTATTGGAGCGGCTACTCGATCTCTGAATCAAAAGAGAGCTGAGTAAGAATTTCGTACAACAAGAAACTTATACCTCTAAAAAGCAAAATCAATAAAAGTATATAACACAACCTGGAGATTATGCTTACGAGGTAGAGAATGATCTAAATTTTTGTTTGATTTTTTGCTCATGGAAGGAGAAAGAAAGGCGAGAAAGTTTGGGCAAGGACCCACAACTAAATTCTCACCTCGAGGTATCCTGCTTAAATCCCTTTAAATTCCCGGAACGTTGAATTATCTCACTTCACAATTATTTTTGTTCCAGTTTCTTTCCGAAGATTTTCTCCTATAGTAAAAGGAAGCTAATTGTTTTCAAGACTTATATAGTACAATATCTCAACCTCTTTAATCCAGAACAAGACCTCCTGTAGCTCCTCGATAACTAAAAATTCTGACTCCTGTACGAGTATTTGTTGTTAAAGAAGTATTGTAGAAGGAGTCAAAAGGAATGACCTTGATCATAATAGCGTATTTCTGTCTCCTGGGATTTGTTAATTTCGAGAGGCTCCAAAGGAGCCTCCTCCATCTCCCCTGACTCTTCTGACTCTTCTTCCTCGTCAATATCTTCCTCATCAATATCTTCCTCAAACTCTTCATCCAGTTCCATAAGGGGAGGGGTGTTGGGTGTTCCGGCTTTACCCTTCTTCGAGGTACACTCTAAAAGGAAGCAAAGGGAGATGTCAGATGGAGTACTTTGTGAGACCCACGAGACCCACGTTTCTTTCTGATATCAAGTAGAATATCTTTCATTTTAGTCACTGTTTCTTCCGCTTTGGAGTTTTCGAACTGAATTTGATTGATACGATGTAGATGTAATTCCAGTATAAGCTTGGTTAAAGAGATCTTTTGATCTAAAACAGCTTTTTCGGAAGTATACAGAGTCTTTTGAATCTCTGCTATTCTGAGGAGGTAATTGGCTTCGATTTCGGTCTGCAATAGAGGAGTTAAGGGAAGAAAATTTGTACTCTGTAACTCTCACCAGAGAATCTGAAGTCTCTCCTTCGCCGTCCAACCAGGGATGATGCGCGGAAAAAAAGGATAGAGCTTTGATTTTTGTCATCGGATACTTTAGGTTACAATGGCTCATAGACTTGCACTTTACCTTGTTCATTTTCTTCCATAATATTCAGTAAGAACCAGAGTTTGAAGAAGAGAAAGAAAAGCGGTAAAGCGGTAAAGAGGTAAAGATTAAAACCAACACTTATAAACAAACAAATAAACAGAGGCTGCCACTCGGCTTGATTTTCCACTGAACTCTAAGTAAAATAAATATTCTTGAACCAACCAAATCCATCCTTCTGATAATCTACTCCAGTTTTATCCCCATGTATAACAATGGATCCTCTAGTGCCACTGTAAGGTAGGTTGAAGTGAGTATACTTATGAGAAAAAAATACTACCACATCTCCATTGCGTGTTTCTATCAGTAGTTTAGGCTCATACATTCCTAGTTCCCCCCCTTTAGGATTACCAATAGTAACACAGATACAGGCGTATCCATCGTTCTTGTCCCTGTGGGCCAAAGTGCCGACGTTGATGTTCACCACTATGCTGGTAAAAGGCGAGGCAGGAGATGTGTCATTTAAAGGAAGAAGATCTGCTGTAGCAAGAATTTCTTGAAACATATCTGGATGAATACGCAAAACCTGCAATATATTTAGAAAAAACTAAGAAGAAAAATATTGATTTACTTTTTCCACTATCCACTGTAGGACAGCCTCCAGAGCTTCCTTCAAAGTAGCGTATCCCTGGGATAGTTTCTGAATATCTTCTGAAGGATGGCATAGAAATTGGCTATGATTCGTCTTTCCCCCATCAGCGTTTCGGAGATATAAAGGATGAACGTCCTCAGGAGCGTTGTAGCCCTGAGAAAAGTAAGATTGGAATCTAGGCAAAAATGTTTCCTTGGAACTTACGTGAGTTAAATACCGAGTTTGGTTGGTGAAATGAATACAGGAAAATGATCTAGTTTTGACCGATGTAGAAGGTTCTTGATATCTAAACTGCGCAGTAGTATCTGATAAACAGGCCTGTACAGCAGTCTCCAAGCCTTCCCTCAGATTAGCCGGCATGGTGGTGTCCAAGGTGTACAGAAGACTTTGATTATCATCGTAAACTTGAAGGACTTTCCTGCACATTTGTCAGAGATACTTCCAATGTCAAAAATGAGGTTTAGAAAACTTACCCATTGACCAAGTTCCTGTCAAGTTTGAGGTACCTGTTATCTGAGAGCCGTCCTAGAGAATCAAAGCGTTGATTCATCTGATATATATCTACTTCAATTCCGTATTTGAAACAGAGAAGAAAACTTACCTCTTGTGCGTACTTGTCAAGAGAATCTGGTTTGACACAATTAATAGCTGCCCTCCTTTCTTGCTCTGTCCATTTGCTTCTTCTCCCAATATCAGCGGGAAAAGGTTCCACTGTTTTCTGAGGAATGTAAGGGGTGCGGAGAATTTGATGAATACCCTCTGCATCCTGAGATTGGAATCCCATTCTCGAAAAGATCATAGATATTGGAAGAGGAGGTTTGGCAAGAAACCTTCTAGCTAGAGGCTCTTCCTCAGAAGAGGATGTTTCTGATGTTAGTTCAGAAATTGGTGAGCCAACATCTACTGGAGAAAAAAGTAAAAATCTTCTTTCTAACAAGGCCGTGCTCAACAGCTGGTCTTCCGGGATAGCAAGAAACTGGTTCCAGGCTTCCCAGTCTCTTGGAAGGGATCGAAAATCATTAATTTGAAGCAAAAGCGTAGACTTTAAATACTCACTGAAAAAAGAAAGAGCTGAAGTAGTTGTCACTTTCGTTTAAGTTTCCGCTATCAAAGGAGGACGAAAGACCCAAATTTTTGAAGAGTGAAGGATGATAAAGAGTTGGCATTGAGATCGGAATATCCTTTCGAAGATTGGCCAATACCGGTATCAAACATGACTTGACCAGATCACCAGAAACTATAACAGAAGCCTGATCTTAGTACTGTTTTCTGAGAATTGTGAACAAAAAATTCACCAGATGATATAGGGGCCCTAATCTGATTACACAACGCCTGGATGACTGTAACAGATGCCTTCTTTCTGAAATAATTGTCTTCACCCATGAAAGCTATTACTAGTAGCAAGTAAAGTGAACCTAAACCTGAATCTTAGCTTAGATCATGGAAAGAACATTTTGAGGTACCAGAGTTGGCTAAAAATGCCCATCGACTACCTGCCGATAAGAACTTGCGACTTTTCTGTATCGGTATGTCATGGCTCTGGAGAGTTTGAAAAATTGCTGTAGGTCTGGGTCGTAGACTGTTCTCCTTGATTTTCATTAAATTCAGACGGCTGAAAATTTATAAATTAATTCCATACCCAATATACTTTCAATATGACATACCTATTGACTTTCGCCGCGAAGTAAAGCTCATTGAGCATATGCACAAACCTGGCAGTACCATCTACCTTTGAAGCCAAATCACAACGCCTAGCTATACTTACTAGGGAAGATACTGCCATATCTCTGACGTTATTCAAAGTTCCCTCCATCATACTTTTCAAAACCGTCACCCAGCTCAAGTATTCTGCAGAACCTACGGAGGTCTGGGTGCCTAATGTTATTCTTCCCAGCTCCGTAGTGATGTCCGTAGTGACGTCCTTAGAGGGCTCTGCTGGCGTGTTGTCAATAGAGAAACGATTGATAACCTTGTTAGCTGGATCATACATAGCAGTTCTGGGTCGCTTCTTTGTCCTAACACTTTTACGTGGACAGCTTATGGGTACAGGATCTTCCTGTCCCCCCCCGGAGGTCCCTGCGCGTTTTTTCCGTTTTCTAGGAGGCAGATTCAAAGGCTGGGGAGCTACAGGATGACAGGGAGAAGGGGAAGAAAGATGTATTTCCATCCGGACTTCCTCCCCTTCCAGGAAGCTACTGCTAGTGTCCACACTTGCTTCTTGGTACTTGGGAGCAGTTTTCTGCCCAGGAATCCGAGGGCCAGGCAAAGGATAGGTGGAAACGCCGCAGTGCGTGCAATGCCTGCAGCGCGCTGTGGTCGTGGACTCGGACATCAACAAAGAGGATGCGGATGTTGTGGTTGATGTCAACAAAGAGGATGGGGACGTAGATGTGGATGGGAACGTGGACAGGAATGGAGACAGCGGAGACAATGGAGACATAGCGGTCGCGGATGGGGTTGCGGTAGTGGTCGTGGTTGCCATTGCAGTCGTGGTAGTGGTTGCGGATGGGGTTGCAGTCGTGGTCGCGGTTGCGGTCGCAGATGGGGTTGCGGTAGTGGTCGCGGTTGCCATCGCGGTTGCGGTAGTGGTCGCAGTTGCGGTCGTGGTAGTGGTCACGGTCGTGGTTGCGGTAGCGGTCGCAGTTGGGGTCGCGGTTGCGGTTGCGATCGTGGTCGCAGTTGCGGTCGTGGTAGTGGTCGCAGTTGTGGTTGCGGTAGCGGTTGTGGTTGCGGTAGCGGACACAGTTGTGGTCCCGGTCATTGTTGCGGTTGCGGTCGGAGACATGGAGGGAAATTTCAGCGACTTTGTGGATGTGGACGTGGACATGGACGTGGACGCGGACACAGATGTGGGTGTTAACAGAGATGTAAGAGTGGGTGGAGGACTGGTGAAGGTATGGGTAGATGTGGGGAAAAACTCAGATTCCTTCCTCTTGGTGGATGTCTAAAAAGAAGATAGCAGAGAGGAAACAGGTGATTGAACAAGTATCAAGTAACTCCCAAAACTTACCTCTGAAGATAAGTGAATTCCTGATAAGTGAATTCCTGTGTCAAGATCCCTACTGAGAGGAAGAGCTGCCAGCACTTCTTGCAGGGCAGGAGGCAATTGCTCCTCTCTGTAGAGCAAAGCCTAGAGAGCCAAAGCTTGAGTTTCTGTCAATTTTAAGGTAGACATATAATCAGATTGGTAAACAGTAAAGTAAAAGATTTCGGACAAGCGGAGCGGAAAAGAGAACCACAGGAATATTAAGCACCTGCCGAATTTGGAGCAATGCTTCCTGGGGGCAAGCGTCGCTCCAAATTCGGCAGGCGCTTAAACCCACCCGTGACCAGTCTCACAAGCGCATATCCCTCTTTACTACCTCAGACAACTACTGGTCCTTCAGAAACCCCACCAACTGAACCCACAGCTCCCTTCTTCGATCCAGAAATATTTCGATCGTATCTCCTAGCACTTTTGCCACCAGTAATCGGCGCTTGGCCATCAGACCTTGAGAGAATTTTTGATGCCGATTTTGACAAGCGCGATTTTCTGGAGAAGGAGGCGATGTATTGTGAAAGCCAAGGATGAGGTTAAAGGTAACCAGGTTTTTTTATTGCACTACATTGTTTACTGAATAATTGACAGATGATCCCGAACGGACGTTCCATTACCAGCTCACTCAACATCTAACATATCACCCCTCACACATCCTTACCCTCGCTCTTATCAAGCGTGGTACCACTCTCGATCCCACAACTTCCCACAACTCCGCTAGCAACCCAGCCTCACTTTCTAACCTATTCGGGGGCGAGGAAACTCCGTACGAAAGCTTACATGCTGTGGTGAGCTGCGGTGTCAAGCCCTGGTTTGATGCCTTTGTTGGCGCAAGAGGCGGCGGAAAGGATGGTGGAGATACGAAGATGGGGATTTCCATGACGAAGAAAAAGTTTGCGGAGCTGGAACTTTCACTTCTGCACTTGCAGCAAAATGTTGAAATACCGGAGACACATCTAACTATCCATCCGATTATCCAACGGGCGGTTGAACAGGTGTGTTGTTGAGTTGAACTTATTTTTTCATTCTAAAGTTCAGTCATAGGCGCAAGCAGCAGGGACCCGGCCAAATTTATTGTATATACCTACCAAGACTCTAAACGATAGTACATTCCTCAACTCACTCCACGCACAAGTCAATTCGTGGATTAAATCGATCCAAGCCGTCACTAAACTCGCTTCTGGAACAGCCTCGCAGGAGATCAATTTCCGGTTCAGTTTAGAATGAGCCCTCGAAGGTATCGAGGCTGAACTCCGGAGCGACGAAGTAACTATGGTAATGGACTGCCTGCGGAATGCCAAACGGTTCCATGCAACTGTCAGTTTCATTGCCGATACGGGTCTGAAAGACGCCACGGATCTTGTACACAAATACAATCAGCTCATGAAAGACTTCCCTCTCCGCTACCGACCTCGACAAGATCCAGGAATCATTAATATTGATATTTAGTCATATCAACCGCAAACTCCGACTTTCGCCGTACCCGATTCGACGTGTGCTTCCTCTAGTGGAAGCCATTTCACGAGACTTCAATGACCAACTACTCCGTATCCTCACCTCCCATCGACTTCCTTATGCCCCTTACGATACCTTCGACCATCTTCTCTCCCAGACTACGAGCATTTTCCGAACATGGGATGATCAAATAAAAGAATTCTACAATGTTGCTCGAGATGTGACGAGGAAACATTCAGAACGATTTATACCCATCAAAGTAGTCCCGGCGCATGCCAAACTCCAGGAACAGACCCGCTATCTTCGAGATTGGAGAAAACAGCCCGAGCAGCTAGCAATAATGACTGGTCCGACCAAGGGTCTTGGTTCGGTAGGGATGGAAGTTGGTGGAATGGATATGGAGGAGGAAGTTAAGGAGGCGTATGAAGTAGTTAAGCGGATAGATGTGTTGGATGTTTCTGTGGAGGGTACGGAGATTTTGCGCAGCTGAAAACGCATACAACGAGCGGGTGTCGAGAGTCAAAAACCAGATTATTGCACGGTTAAGGGATCGGCTGGGCACTGCAAGAAATGCGAACAAGATGTTCAGGGTGTTCTCAAAGTTCAATGCGTTATTTGTCAGGCCGAAGGCAAGTACCTATGACTGAGAGTTTTTCTTTGAATGAATCTTGCACAGATCCATGGGGCTATCCAAGAATACCAAACACAATTGATCGACTCTGTCAAGGAAGATATCAAACATCTACATGACAAAGTATGGTCATTCCTACAGCTACATTCTCTTCATCTTGATCCTCATATTGCTCCAGTTCAAAACTCAATACCGCTACTCCGAAGCTTACCATATGTCGCAAATGCGGGACTTACCCCCCATCGCAGGCGCCATAATCTGGGCCCGTGAAATCAAACGCCAACTCCTCACTTACATGAAACGTGTCGAAGATGTCCTCGGAAAAGGCTGGGAACTTTATGCCGAAGGACAAAAACTCCAACCTGAATCCAGCACTTTCCGCAAAAAACTGGACACTCGTCCTGTCTATGAAGCCTGGCTGCATGACATCAACCGCCGAAACATGGGCGTCGACGGACGACTATTCGAGATTGTGCGCTTACGTGGAGGTGGATTCCAACTTGCATCGAACTTCGACCCGCAGATTATCACGCTGTTCAAGGAAGTGAGGAATTTGCTGTGGTTGGGCTTCCAAGTGCCGCATGCGATTACGAACATGGCAAAGGATGCAAAGAGGGTGTATCCACATGCGGTTAGCTTGATGGAGACTGTAAGGACATATGGGCTGACGTTAGATTTGGTAGAGAATAATAGGGGGATTGAGTGTTTAGTAGTGGAGTATAGGAATGAAAGCCAGAGGATGATTTCAAAAGGTAAGTGAAGTGATGCATGATCGACGACGCTTATCCATATGCCTGTTAGGTGTTAACATTCGATGGGATCATTTCGTCAATCAATACGATACCGGAAGGTTTGTTTCTAGTGTGGATGGGAGAGATAACCGCCCCATTCAGTTCGTTCGGGAATTTGCCAGTGTAGTATCTGTACTACAGGTGCGTTGTGTTATCCTGTCTGAATCATTCTTTCAAGCTCCTGATATTTCTGAATATAGGACAAGACAAACAGTGTCATTGGATCTCACTACCTTCCCCACATTCCCAAACCCGTTGTCCTTTGACCCGTTCAAATTTTCCTCCTCCCCTTCCCTTCCTGATTTTAACCTCGATGAAGGGTTCCGGATCTCCTTCTGGACCCCCTTGTAGATCCGGGGTTTGTGCTCCGATGAGGTAGCGGATGAGGTAGTGGACGGATGTGGTGGTGGCAGTAGCAGATGAGGTGGCAGTAGCAGACGAGGTAGTGGATGTGGTGGTGGTGGTGGTAGCAGACAAGGTAGCGGTGTGGCGGTGGGGGTGGTAGCAAACGAGGTAGCAGACGTGGTAGGGGATGAGGTTGGGGATGAGGTAGTGGACATGGCGGTCACGATTGTGACAACCTTGCTGGCGGTGGAGGCAGATAGGGTGAAGGAGGTTATCTCCTCAACAACGAAGGAGAATGATTCATGGTACATTACTTCCCGTGAAGTTGTATCCTGTAGTATGACCTTTGAAATCAGAAAGGGTCACAATGTCGGACCGGAGAAGGATCACATCTATCTTCCCTCAGTTGCCTCCCTCCTGAAGTGCTTCATGAACGTCTACCTGATAGCAGTTTTTAGTGATCTCATTTAGTGATCTGGATGAGACACAGGAACTGCGCAATATCCTGCAAAGTGTCACACAGAACATTGCATCCACTTGTAAAGAATCCTGAGACTCGCAGGAGGACAACTTCAGTGGTTTGAAAAAAGTTCTCACGAAGTTTTAGTCTGACCCGCTTCCTACAGGCTCTATTATATCTTATGTCTTTCTCATGTCCTTATTGTGGACATCTTTATAAAACTGAAGCTGGACGTCGCAGCCATGTTAAACAAACACTATGCAACTATAAACCTGGCTTAGTACCTCTGTCAACCTTGTCCTCCCTGTTCTCATCTACTTCTTTGTCGTCAATTTCACCTTCCTCTCCTCCACCACCCTCTTCTAACTCTGAATTAGACCCCTGGACCGCAGAGGAGAACTTTATGGATGTCGATCAAGCAGAAACCGACTCTGGGCCTTACCAGATTCCTTTCCCTAACGCCAGCCAAATTGTGGGCCAGGGTGCAACCTTTATGGATGATTTTAATGATGATCGTTTTGCCGATGAACGTGGAACGAACCTCTACTATCCTTTTGCATCCAGACCTGAGTGGGAAACTGCCAGCTTTTTGCTTAACTCTTCTCTCTCCATGCAGGAGATAGATATTTATCTCAAGCTTGATTTGGTGGGTAATTTAGTACGCTAAAGTTGTCATATTGAGATTACTCAAATCACATATAGACTAAAAAGAATAACTTATCGTTCCAGACAGCTCAAAGGTTACACGATCTGGCGGATCTACTACCTCCGGTCGCTAGTTGGAAGTCGAGGAATATGAAGACTTTACCCCTCTACAGCTCCAAAACTCCTCTGGTCCTCTATTATCGTGATGCTATAGAAGTACTTCAAGACCTCATGAAAAGCCCTTTGATATGCGACTCTCTCCATTTCACTCCTATGCAGATATTTGAGGATTCACGTAAATTAGTAAGAGTCTACGACTCTTGGCTTTCCGGGGACAGGGCATGGAAAATGCAGGTGAGCAAGCTGCGGTCATGATCTTCATTAACTGACTGAAGGACACAGAGCCAATATCCTGAAGGTGCTACCCTATTAGGTGTTGTTTTATCTTCCGACAAGACTACTGTCTCTGTTATAACTGTAAATCGGGTAGCTCATCCTCTATTAATTTCCTTGGCCAATATTGACTCGGATTTATTATCAAAAGCTTCGTTACATTTATTCTGCTTACTGGCGCTCCTTCCTGTACCAAAATATATTGAAAGAAAAACTTCTATAAGGTGTACTGGAAAATCGACTGTACCACGAATGTATGGACGTTGTCCTGGAACCACTCAAAGTCACTGCACGTATTGGGTGCATGATGAGTGATCCAGTGGGACAACTTAGGGTTTGCTATACCCCACTTGCCAGTGCCATTGTGGATACTCCAGAAGCTTCCTTAATTGCGTGTACCAGCGGAAAAGACTCTCCTTTCACGGAAACAATATACAAAAATTATGGAGACTCTTTACGACATCCTTCCCGTTTATCTTCGACAACTCTGGACGCTATAGACAGCATTCAGGCAAGGAACATTTTCCCTCAGGATCTTCCTGTGTATCAACGAGCAGCAGTAACTGCCCGCACCAATGGAGTTGTATATCCTTTTTGGAGGGATTGGGCGTTAGCAGAGCCTTGCGAATTCCTTATGCCTGAACCTCTACATCATTGGCATAAGATGTTTTGGGATCACGATGCAAAATGGGCTATCCAGGCTGTTGGGGCTAGTCATATCGACTTCAGGTTTTCAATTCATCAGCCAACTGTGGGATATCGTCATTTCCAAGAAGGCATCTCTAGTCTTAAGCAGGTCACTGGACGTACTCATCGAGACATCCAGAGATACTTGATTCCCGTCATATCTGGAGCTATTTCTGCCAAGTTCGTTACGGCTCTACGTGCTCTCCTAGATTTCCGCTATTCAGGCCAAGCCCAGCGTTTTAGCCAAACTTCTTCCCTCCGAGTCCAGACTGCTTTGAAGGAGTTTCATGAGAACAAATCGGTGATCTTAGAGCTAAAGGCGAGGGTCAATCCTAAAGGTAAACCAATAGACCATTGGGAGATACCAAAACTGGAATTCATGCAAAATGTGGAGCCCAGCATTCATGCTTCAGGTCCTATCATGCAGTGGACTGCCGACATCACGGAGCATGCTCATATCACTCTAGTTAAGGATCCAGCCCGATCTGGCAACAATCACGACTTTGAAATTCAGATTTGTCGAAGTCTGGATCGTCTTGACCGTGTTAGAAGGTTTGATTTGATGACTGCAATGAAGGATGCTAGCGTAGACTTCCGTCTAGAAGATGTTGAAGGAGATGAAGGTCAAGAACAGGGAGCTGAAGGGTTACAAGTAGACGAAGAAGAAGATACAGAATTGGAGATCACAAAAATATCGTCGACCGAAAAGCTAGTCACCCATCTTAATCCTGTCTCAAAAAAGTTATTCAGATCTTTTCGGCCTAAACAGAACTTTTTTCTAAAAGCTCGTTTGCTTAAAAGAGCACCCTCAGCACCCCTTCCTCATCGTTCTTTTGTTGATAATGTTACAGGCGAAATCTCTGCCTTTAGCTTAGTCCGTGATCCTGACCTAAAGACACAAACAATCGAAGAAGCGAGTAGGCTCTATTCTCTCTCAGATTTTCATGGGGCTTGTTCAGACTTAATTGACCGCATAAAGTCGGGAACGAAGATTTTCACTGTAGGAGGTAGAAGAACTGGGAATACACAGTCACCTTTGCCCTTCTACCGGGTCAAGCTTTGGTCTAGGCTGCGAATCCAATGCAGAACATATTTTAATCTGGATTTGCTTACGGATCCTCACACCATATTCTCAGCACCTCCAGGGCCTGGCTGGGAGTTTGGTCGCCAAAACGCAGTCATCGTTAATATAGATCAAAGCTTTCAGTGGCCAAGAAGCTCTTTGGAAGGTGAGTTGTCCTTTCATTGCTTCCTTTTATTGCTTTCAAATTCTCGTATTCGTTAGGTCATGCTATAGTTCTAGTCAAAATGATTTTTACTGTGGCTCAGCCAAGAAGACCTTCACTACCCATCGAAGGAACTCATTGTTTTTTGGCTTATTGTGAACGCTTAGATATAGTGAATCAACCACCCCCTCCACTGCAGTATCAACATCTTCCCTGTTATAGGGCTTGTCCTTTTCGCTATCCAGATTATTCCACAGGATGTTACGTCCTTAAGAGAGCTCGGAGAGCAGATGGGACTCCTATGGGAGATATTATTCCTGTTTCACAATTCCGTTCTTTTGCAGATATTTGTCCTCTCTATCGAGGAAATCCTCACCCTTCTTTAACGAAAAGTACAAGTCAGTATCACAGCGATGAATTTTTGCTAAACAAATACTTCAATAAAGAAACATTTTTTGCTTTGGATAAAGTAGACTTTTGTGTTACTCCTAGCATAAAGTAATGCAGGGTAGTATAACTAAAGACCATACTACTACTGACTATTTGTTGTTTTCTTGTAATTCTTGTTTCGATGGATGAACTGTACTATTAATATATATTGAACAGTCGGAAAGCAGCTGGAGCAGCTCCAGCAATTCCCAGCAGCCCAAGCACTTGACAGATGTGTCACTTTTTTGCTACTATTAATATCTCAAACGGTCTGAGAGCAGCCAGAGCAGCTCCAGCAATTCCCAGCAGCCCAAGCACTCGACAGATGTGTCAAATTTCATCTTGCTCTGGGAAACACTGGGAGGAAATCCATCAAAAAACCAGGATTTGCAGATGAACTTGAAAACAATATGCACTGACATGGAATAGGTCCTGACATCTATGTTATGCAAAGTCCATGAGAGAGAAGTTGTGCCAACTCATTGGAAACTCACGATTGAGCTCAATGCCACACATTGAAAAGCTTTGGAATTGTGTTCCTGTTGTTGAAATTGCGGTTTGGAACGTCATATTCTATTATAGTGAACATCCATAAACATTGAACATTCATTCAAAAAATAGTCAAACCCACGAGGACATTGATCACCAAATTTGTAACTATAGATACAAGGGTTATTGCAAGAATTGTTCTGTTTTGGTTATAGATTGCATAAACCCGTAAAGAAATCAGCACTTGATAAATATCAATCTTTGAAGTGAAAGTAATTAAGATGCTAGTGACTTACAATTAGTGATGATATTAGCCAATGTCCCTAAAGAACCAGTCATCATGTTTAGCACTTGACACCTTTATTGGGGTAAGAAGTCTAGGACAGTTGTATGACCAAGCTTAAAATGCTCGCTTATGCTTCATTGGTCCCAGTCACTGGGAGACAAACCATTGCCTGTAAGATCAAGCTCAGGAGAAAAGTGTATCTGTTCACAAGAAACAACATTGAGGTTCCTGAAACATTCTTTTTCCACATGGATTTGACTTCCATAGGCAATGTTGCAATCAAATCCGTGATCCAAAGTGCTACAAATAATTGTTTTCAGAGCCAAATCCAAGTATGAAAGTTCACTACCTGTTGTTGAAACAACAGCATAGTTTGATACAATCCTGAATCAAGTGCCATTTGAGTAAGTAATGCTGTGTCAGTAAGATGAATGTAAGGAATTTTCCCACCAAATGTTGTCTTCGGATATTATTTGATCCATTTATGCGCACTATGTTTGATTTACTGATACTGGGGAAGTGGATGTTTCTGTGTCTTGAAGGGTGCTAGTTATACAAGTCAAAATCTGGTTTTTGATGACTGTTTGGAGTTCCAACAGCAGTTGAGAAGACATCCATGAGTGAGAGGAGTTGAAACAGCAGTTGCAAAGTCATTGACATCTTTGAGCAGTAGAGGTGAGCCAGCAACACCCACAGAGGACGGTCTTTTTAGAAATTGTCTTCAAGAACCAAAATTTGTTATACATGAATTGGAGATGGGTTTTGGGATGCGGTTCACATTGATGAGGCTACTGGTCCATGATACAATGAACCCTACTTAAAAGTTGTTCAATTGATGTGAATCCATAAGCATTGCCTGTGTTGCTATTCTACCATGACATTGTGGAACATTTGCATTCTGTTATGCAACTTCCCCAATCTGAATGGGCTGAAAAATAGTGTCGGGGTAAAATGGGAAAACCATATGATGCAAGGAAGGGTGTTAGCATGTTGTAGTATGTTTGAAGAATCTTTACCAGTCCAATCTCCCATTTTTAGCCACTATGATTGAAATCCAGGAGAAAGCACTGAAAGAAATATCTTTATCAAATGATCAATATTATACCCCTGTCAGCTGCCGGTCTTTGAACCTCGTTGCCCCGCAATGCTTTCTTACTTTTTGTCAAGAACATGCTGCGGCACCTTGCTTCGGCACTTGGGACTCCGAGATCCACCGTTTATTGGAATCTCTTCCTTACTGTTCTTTCTTGCTACACATTCCCTTTTTACCTAGTCTCTCTTTATTGTCTTATTTCCTACCCTGAAGGCACCATACATATAGCCTTAGTAGCTTGTCTGGCATTCTGCCCAATATGCTGATTAGTAGGTATAAATACTCCTGTACTATACTGTAGTTCTTCAGTTTAATGATCAACTTAAATCACCCTTATCCGGTCTCTCTCTGTCCTCTAAGTCTTCAGGCTTGTTGCCTAGAAGTATTCTCTACTCTGACCTCAGGACTTATAAGTTCTTTGGTTTGCTCCTCATTGCTGGCATTACTGCTGTTATTGGCTTGGCTGCCACTAGCACCTCTCGCCAGGGACTTGTAAGACCTGGGTCAGAATAGGTCTTAGTGTCACAAAGCGGCAGTGGCGGAGTGACTAAGCGGAGCAGGGAGGCGGAGCAACTTAAGCAGAGTGATAATGCGGAGCGACTAAGTGGAGCAGGAGCGGACTGGTCCCAAGATAATGACAGAGTTATATTAGTATCGTAGTTGTAGGTACTAGTAAGTAAGCGCGTACCTGGTCCCAAGATAATGACAGAGAGGTCAAGATAAGGGACCAGGTAGTGGGGGCTGGCTTTATATACACAATCCGGTTTGCAAGAACTGACAATGTAATACTGTACAGTTTGAGAATAAAGAAGGTGGCGGAAGCCGGTAGAAGGAGAAGGGTAACTGATGGATCAGTAATCGATGAAGGGGGTCAGGTGGATCAGTAATCAATGAGAGTTCGACAATGGTGGGACATGAAAGTGATGGAGTGATGTATCATACAAATAAGGGCGTAGAGACGGTGAGAAAAGGAAAATGATAGGGGCTACGTACTTCATGACATTACCCCCCTCCTTGTGACCATTGCCCTCGATGGTCAAGCTTTAGCTGCTGAGGGGTGTTTCTTGTGGAATGCTCGAACGATTTTTGGCGCGCGGCTGAGGTTGGGTGCTGGTTCCCATGAGTTATGTCCTGCATCGTAACCCTTCCACTTAACCAGGTATTCCAACCTCTTCCACCGAACCCGACTGTCCAAAATCTCCTCAACTTCGTACTCCGGCTCATCTTCATCTTCTAGGTAAACCGGCTCTGGTGGTGTTGGTATTTCTCCATTGATGGTGTTACCTTTCCAGGGATAGAGTTTGTCGACATGAAAGACGGGGTGGATGCGGTCGAGGGAGATCGGGAGGTCAAGGTGGTAGTCCAGGGGTCCAATCTTCTCTAAGATTCGGTAAGGTCCAAGCTGCCGATCCCCTAACTTTTCACTGGATAGTTGGAGGTTGATGTCCTCCGCGCTGAGCCAAACAAAATTTCCGACTTTAAACTGGTGAGCTTTCCGTTTCCCTCGTTCGTATCCCTCTTTTTGCTGCTTTTTTCCTAAGTGCAAGGCGGCCCCTGCATCCTGTCGGGCTTCTCGGAGTATCCGTATGCGGTCATCTACAGCTGGGATTCCGCTGCGTTGTCCCACTGGGATGTTGAACAAGGGGAGGTATCCATAGGTTAGCTCGAATGGGGACATGCCAAGTGCAGAGTGGGTTCGCGAATTGATTACGAACTCCGCCATGGGGAGGTGTTCTGCCCAGTCATCCTGTCGACGACCTACGTAGAGTCGAATGTATTTTTCTACTTCTTGGTTGGCGCGTTCGGTTTGTCCATTAGACTGAGGACGATACCCAGATGTGAGGTCTGATTTTATTCCCAGTCTAGCCAGTAGGGATCGCATGAGTTTAGCTGCAAACTGAGGCCCGCGGTCAGACTTGAAGTGGAGCGGGAGCCCATGGAGACGGAAGATTTCCCTGTAGTAGATGTCAGCAACGCCTTCTGCAGTGATGGAGCTAGTACATGGGAGGGCATGAATTTGTTTCCCATAGAGATCCGTGCAAACGACGACTGCGTCGTATCCTTGGGAGTTAGGCAGTTGCGTTATCAGGTCCACTCCTACCTCTTCCCATAGGCCCGAAGGTACGTCTAATGGCTGCATTACAGCTCGTGGGTGTCGTTGGATCTTTTTGCGTGCGCACGTCTCGCATCCCTCTACGTATTTCTCCACGAAGGAGCGCAGCGTTGGCCACCAGAAGTGGGTGCTAACTAGATCGAGTGTTCCATGGAGTCCAGGGTGTCCAGCTGTGGGGTGGTCATGGCATTGACGCAGTACTTCCGTGCGTAGGTCATCGTCTGCGGGTACGTATACTCGTCCTCGGTAGTAGACTAGACCATTGTCCTCCTCCCATTCGCCGATCCCGTTAGCCAAGCGCTGTAGTCCATGCTCTTTGACTGTTTTGAGACCTTCCAGTACCTGTGCTTCCCGCTGTGAGGCTTTCCGGATGCGATCCTCTAAGGGGTTCCGTAGGATAGAGGCTGCAATTTTGGTAAAATGGTTGGGCTTAAGGACCATCTGCTGTTGATTATCCTCATTGTCTAGTACCTGGTGGGCTGCCATACGAGAGAGAGCATCCGCCTGAGTGTTTGTTCTACCGGGGCGGTGGATCATGTGGAAGTCAAACCGTGAGAGGTATAGAGCCCAGCAAGGTTGTCGCCGGGTGAGGTCTTGCGCTGTGCGCCAAAACTCGAGGTTGGAATGGTCAGTGATGATGTCAAATGGCTGGGGTAGTCCCTCTAGGAAGTTCCTCCAGTCCTTCAACGCTTCTATGATGGCTAACATTTCCCGGTCATAGATCTCATAGTTCCGTTCTGCTGGTTGCATTGAGGCTGATCTAAAAGTGACGGGATGCCACTGGCCATCCTCTTGCTGCTGCATGAGGGCACCGCTGGTGGCAAAGCCTGATGCATCTACCTCGATTCGGGTCGGTCTGTCCGGAGTCCACAGGGCTAAGATGGGTGCGGAGATGAAGGCTTCTCTGAGGGTGTCAAATGCTTTCTGCTGGGTGTCCATCCAGGTAAAGGATATGTCTTTCCGAGTGAGGTCGTTCAGGGGCCTGGCTATCCTCGCAAAGTTCCGGATGAAGCACCGATAGAAGTTAGCAAATCCAAGGAACCCTCGTAGCTCTCGGAGGTTAGTGGGGGCTGGCCAGTCGCGAACTGCAGCTACCTTTACCGGGTCCATTCTCACCTCCCCTTCCGATATAATAAGGCCTAGGAATTCAATCTGCTGTTGTTCAAATTCGCACTTCTCCGGTCGTAGGTACAGGTCATGCTTCTCCAGCCGGGTTAGTACTTCCCGTACCACTTGTCGGTGCTCCTGAAGGTCACTGCTAAAGATGAGGATGTCGTCCAGGTAAACTGCTACCTTTCTGTCGTGAAGTACGCTGCCCCTATCATTTTCCTTTTCTCACCGTCTCTACGCCCTTATTTGTACGATACATCACTCCATCACCTTCACGTCCCACCATTGTCGAACCCTCATTGATTACTGATCCACCTGACCCCCTTCATTGATTACTGATCCATCAGTTACCCTTCTCCTTCTACCGGCTTCCGCAACCTTCTTTATTCTCAAACTGTACAGTATTACATTGTCAGTTCTTGCAAACCGGATTGTGTATATAAAGCCAGCCCCCACTACCTGGTCCCTTATCTTGACCTCTCTGTCATTATCTTGGGACCAGGTACGTGCTTACTTACTAGTACCTACAACTACGATACTAATAGAACTCTGTCATTATCTTGGGACCAGTCTGTCTCTGCTCCGCTCAGTCGTTCCGCACTATCACTCTGCTTAAAGTCACTCCGCCTCCCTGCTCCGCTTAGTCACTCCGCCGCTGCCACTTTGTGACATTAGGTCAAGATCCATTACTGCACTGACAGTTGACCGATAAGGTTGTCCTTGCAGGATCCATAGACACCACGTCTTCCCCAGTCCCGCCTGATTCTGAAACACCCGCTGCCATTGTAGACTGCTCCACACTCCCACACGCACTTGACCCCAGAGACCATGCCCACGCCCACAACAACAACGAGAATTGGCGCGATTGCCAGTCTCAACCTTGCCCCAACGCCCTTCCCAACTCAATCCAAGAGCCACTTACTGTGAGCAATATAACCTTCCTGCCCATTCCCCAACCCCGATTGCCTACTCCTATCATGTCGACTCCTATCCCGCCTGCCACACCAGCCCCACCCGCCTCTGCAGAAGATCTCATGACTCAGCTCATTAAACAAGTAGCCAATCTTGCTACAGCCATGGAGGAACGCTCATCCTCCAAGTCCAGCATGAACAAACCCGAGGTATTCAAGGGTAAAGACAGTAATGAAGCACGACGTTTTAGAGCTCAGTTCCAGAACTGGGCATCAGAACAACCTGATCTTTCCAACAGTCAGGCAAAGCTTATCAAATCGGCTTTAGGCTTCTTCACAGAAGGTGCTGGAGACTGGGCGACTCCCCATTTGTTGAATTTCAATGCGGAGAATCCCCCTTTTGAAGGCGATTGGCAGAAGTTTCTCACAGAATTCAGCCAGCGGTTTGAATCGATAGACCCAGGTATGGAAGCTCGTAACGCGATCCAATCCCTGAAGCAGGGTAAAGGGCAGACGGTAGCAGAATTTGCTCAGAAATTCCAGGACATCGGGAGTCGGACTGAGATGTCTGACATTGACTTAAAGGAACACTTCTACTATGCCCTACTTCCGGAGATACGACAGAATCTGATTATGGTAAACATTGGTCAAGGAGCTGCTCAAACCCTCAAGGAGGCCATCACACGGGCTGTATCAGTGGACGTCTACTTGCATGACCCCACCCTGACTGGTCGAAGCACTGGACCTACCCGCTCCTATGTGGCCCCTGCTGACCCCCATGCCATGGATATTGATGCCACCCACACCAGTAATGGGAATACGAGGGAGGCTTTCCTGGCCCGCATGCGGGGACGATGCTTCAGCTGTGGTGCTCAAGGTCATGTCAAGCAAAACTGCCCCCACTGAGAAACTACCTGCCGCTACTGTGGACGTTGAGGACATCTGGAAGCAGTCTGCCAAGACAAGTTCATGGGACTTGGACGAGACCAAGGCCGACGCCAGCAACCTCGGCGCCAGCAGATATCAGCCACGGGATCCGCGTCATTCTCCCTGTTCCCAAATGAATCCGTCCAGATTGCCGCCTCGACCCCAACTCCCGTACTGGCTACTGTACCTGCTACTCCGAGTTCCCCTAACCAGGACTTCTCCAACCAGATTGGTCAAATAAGGGAATTACTTGACCGTGCTAATGCTATGTCCTCCTCGTCCTCTGGCTTTCAAACACCACCAGAGCCGGTTTACCTAGAAGATGAAGATGAGCCGGAGTACGAAGTTGAGGAGATTTTGGACAGTCGGGTTCGGTGGAAGAGGTTGGAATACCTGGTTAAGTGGAAGGGTTACGATGCAGGACATAACTCATGGGAACCAGCACCCAACCTCAGCCGCGCGCCAAAAATCGTTCGAGCATTCCACAAGAAACACCCCTCAGCAGCTAAAGCTTGACCATCGAGGGCAATGGTCACAAGGAGGGGGGTAATGTCATGAAGTACGTAGCCCCTATCATTTTCCTTTTCTCACCGTCTCTACGCCCTTATTTGTATGATACATCACTCCATCACTTTCATGTCCCACCATTGTCGAACTCTCATTGATTACTGATCCACCTGACCCCCTTCATCGATTACTGATCCATCAGTTACCCTTCTCCTTCTACCGGCTTCCGCCACCTTCTTTATTCTCAAACTGTACAGTATTACATTGTCAGTTCTTGCAAACCGGATTGTGTATATAAAGCCAGCCCCCACTACCTGGTCCCTTATCTTGACCTCTCTGTCATTATCTTGGGACCAGGTACGTGCTTACTTACTAGTACTTACAATTACGATACTAATATAACTCTGTCATTATCTTGGGACCAGTCCGCTCCTGCTCCGCTTAGTCGCTCCGCAGTTACCACTCTGCTTAGTTGCTCCGCCTCTCTGCTCCGCTTAGTCACCCCGCCGCTGCTGCTTTGTGACAGGTGGGGTCATGCAAGTAGACGTCCACTGATACAGCCCGGGTAATGGCCTCCTTGAGGGTTCGAGCAGCTCCTTGCCCAATGCTTACCGTAATCAGATTCTGTCGTATCTCTGGAAGTAGGGCATAGTAGAAGCATTCCTTTAAGTCAATGTCAGACATCTCAGTCCGACTCCCGATGTCCTGGAATTTCTGAGCAAATTCCGCTACTGTCTGCCCTTTGCCCTGCTTAAGTGATTGGATCGCGTTACGGGCTTCCATACCCGGGTCTATTGATTTAAATCGTTGACCAAATTCTTTAAGGAACTTCTCCCAGCTGCCTTCAAAAGGAGGATTCTCCGCACTGAAATGTAGCAAGTGGGGAGTTGCCCAGTCTCCAGCACCTTCTGTGAAGAAGCCTAAAGCTGACTTGATGAGCTTTACCTGACTGTTGGCGAGATCAGGTTGTTCTGATGCCCAGTTCTGGAATTGAGCTTTGAAGTGACGTGCTTCATTACTGTCTTTACCCTTGAATACCTCGGGTTTGTTCATGCTGGATTTGGAGGATGAGCCTTCCTCCATGGTTGTAGCAAGATTGGCTACTTGTCTAATGAGCTGAGCCATGAGTTCGTCTGCAGAGGTAGTCTGGGCAGGCGGGACAGGAGTCGACATAGTAGGAGTGGGCAATCGGGGATGGGGAACTGGCAAGAAGGTTGTACTGTTGTGTCAAGTCCATGCCTCGGGCCTCCACTTCGCCGCTCGGTATTCCGAAGATCTGCCTTTTATTGTAATCTCTCCTTATTGTTCTTTCTCGCTACACATACCCTTTCATTCTAGTCCCTCCTTATTGTCTTTTACTTTACCCTGCAGGACTACACGTATAACTCCTAGTAGTTAGTCTGGCGCTCCGCACCGCTGCGCCGCTCCGTAGATATAAATACTGTTTGTACGCTACTGTAGTTCCTCAGTTTAATTATCGACTTAGATTCCCTCCTTTACTCTGTGCTCCTCTAAGTCTTCAGGCTCACTGCCTCGAAGTACGTTTTACTCTACCTTAGGACTTATACGTTCTTTGGTTTGCTCCTCGTCACCGGCGATACCGCCGCTCCGACGTGGCTGCTACTTAGCTCCTCCCTTCTATACTCTTGATCTCCGGGGACTAACGGCGTAACGGCAGTGTTGTTAATAACTTCACTACTGTCCCACTCGTCTTCCGCACTTAGACACTCTGTGACCTCTGGCACGGTTACATGGTGTGCATGATCTTTACACGTTGTGAGTAACTGGTTCTTGGACTGAGTTGTGGAGAGCGTTGGGGCAGGGTTGAGAGTCGCAGTCGTACCAGCTATCGTCGGTGTTGTGGATGTGGTTTTGGTCTCTGGGGTCAAGTGCATGTAGGAGCATGGAGCAGTCTACTCTGGTGGCGGGAGTTTCAGGGCCGGGCGGGGCTGGGGAGGATGTGGTGTCTGCGGGTCCTGCAAGGACAACCTTATCGGTAGGCTATCAGTGCAGTAATGGATCTTGACCTAATGTCACAAAGTGGCAGTGACTAAGTGGAGCAGGGAGGCGGAGCGGCTTAAGCAGAGTGATAATGCGGAGCGACTAAGCGGAGCAGAGACAGACTGGTCCCAAGATAATGACAGAGTTATATTAGTATAGTAGTTGTAAGTACTAGTAAGTAAGCGCGTACCTGGTCCCAAGATAATGACAGAGAGGTCAAGATAAGGGACCAGGTAGTGGGGGCTGGCTTTATATACACAATCCGGTTTGCAAGAACTGACGATGTAATACTGTGAAGGTGGCGGAAGCCGGTAGAAGGAGAAGGGTAACTGATGGATCAGTAATCAATGAAGGATTGGTAATCAATGATAGGGGTCAGGTGGATTGGTAATCGATGGGATTTGGTGGTGATGTAATCTTACAAGTCAAGGCGTCGAAACAGTGAGAAAAGGAAAATGATGGGGGCTACGTACTTCATGACACTAACAGCAAGCTGGAGCTTGAAGGGAGCTATGAGAACTGCGACCAAGGTCAGGAATGACCTAGTAGTAGTTCTGAGTACGAGATGTGACCTTTGTGTCAGCGACTGGTTCTAGTAACGGATGTCACCAGGCATCAAACTTCAGGAAAGCTTAGAAAGCAGAGCAATGGAGGAGACAAGCAAAGATTCTGGCTAAACCAGGTAGAATAGACGAGATCAAAGCTAAGGAAATACAGCAAGTAACTACAGTGTCAAGCCCATGCCTCGGGCCTCTATTCCGCCACTCGGTATTCCGAAGATCTGTCTTTTATTGTAATCTCTCCTTATTGTTCTTTCTCGCTACACATACCCTTTCATTCTAGTCCCTCCTTATTGTCTTTTACTTTACCCTGCAGGACTACACGTATAACTCCTAGTAGTTAGTCTGGCGCTCCGTAGATATAAATACTGCTTGTATGCTACTGTAGTTCCTCAGTTTAATTATCAACTTAGATCTCCCTTCCAAACTTATCTCTTCTCTAAGTCTTCAGGCTCAACGCCTTAAAGTACTCTCTCTATAGCCTTTGAACTTATAAGTTCTTTGGCTCACTCCTCGTCACCGGCGATACCGCCGCTCCGACTTGGCTGCTACTTAGCTCCTCCCTTCTATACTCCTGATCTCCGGGGACTAACGGCGTAATGGCGGTGTTGTTAATAACTTCACTACTGTCCCACTCGTCTTCCGCACTTAGACACTCTGTGACCTCTGGCACAGTTACCCGGTGTACATGATCTTAACATACAGCTTATATATGGGTAAACAACCCTCCGCCCTAGTAATGCCCAATTCCCTGGGTTAGTGGTAAACATGAGTAGAACATAAGTAAAGCAATGTGTAAGTAATGAAAGCTTGATCGTTATGCTGTATACGTGTTGTGAGACTGCTGTGTTTAATATAAGTAAATGAAAAGCGCATGTTGTATCAGTAAGCATAAATAATAGGTCAGGTGACAAGATAAGACAAGATATAGGATAAGGGAGATAGAAGATAAGACAAAAGATAAAAGATGAGACAAAAGATGAAAGATAAGACAAGAGATAAGGAGAAAGATAAGATGGAAAAGAAGTGATCGTAACACCTTGAAGGGGTTCCTAGATGGTCCAGGGAGGTTTCTAGGACAATAACCAGTGAAAATGGATGTAACCAGTGACACGCCTAAATTTTGGCTAGACGTCTATACTGTGAATTGTGACATTTTCACGTATAGATTCGTATCAAGAGGACTGTAATTGAGACCCAGATTGACAGTCAAAGTCAATACTGAATCAGTCTAATAAGTTGAAGGGACCATATACCCATACTACCACAAGTTGGTTAGTTTACCCATCCCCGATACTACCTTCGGATAGCAGTCTACCTGTTTGTCAAGCAGGATTATACCAGACTCGGACTACATCCGAAGGATGACCATTCACGTATGACATACCAAGGGTATTCTTATTGGACCTTACACTGGCAGGAGTTTGGAAGAACTTACTCAAGTGACCATGAACCGAGGATTGACTCGAAATGACTTTCTAGAACTCAGGAATTATCAAATACCCCTTCTAGAACGAGATCATGCATTAATCTAAAAGACTGTGATTTAGTCTAATAGACCAATCAGGTTGCATGGTTGAGGAAAATGACTAGAAGAACGATCGAAGTACTGCGAGGCTCCGAAAACATATCAAATGAATGTCAAAGAGTCCTGGCGTAGAAAATATTGAAGAATGCAATTAAATGAATACTATGCGTAACTCCCTTGATAGAGTATAGGCACACTGGGTGTCTATTGAAAGAGAGAAACAATTAGTTTAATCCAGATGAATCAGATTGATAGGATTAGAATTGAGGAGAGCTGATTTGCCTCCGGACGAGGTGACAAACAATCAAAGTAAGTGTTGAACAGCAATGACAGTTGAACACCATTCGAGTCATTCTCCAAAACAATTAAATTAAATGAATAACGAAGTACCTACCTATGTTTGGAGGTATACTTGAATCTTGGAACTATTATGGACCAAATAAGGACAGGTAGATTCAAATTAAATGATATCTGACCGAGTGTAGAAGTTTCCTTGTGGTTCCGAACGTTTATTGTATTAAATTAATTGTACTGTGCGACTCTATATTCTGTATGTATAAATAGCAATCCGATGTATCTGGAATACAAGTGATTTTGGGACGACGTTGCAGTGCTAATCCGTAAAAAGGAAAGACACACTCCCGCCAGACTGAAACCTCTTCGCTAGCAGCCATTCGGGCCTGGCACTTGTGAGTATAGGAACGTCGTGTTCTGCTCCTTGTGACTGCAAGAAGTATATCCAGTTGTTGGGTATCCTTCGAACTTAGGATCAGTTGTTGGTCTTAAGGGCAAATCACGCTGTGTGGTTGTGCCAGCACATAGTTCTAGCCCTCCGTAGGGGTCTGTGTGTTTCGGTTTTAATTTACTTTGATTCAAACCCCCCAATTCTTGATATACCCATATCAATACAATCAAAGCACAAATCGTGCTGAACCTACCTTGATCAAAGGAATATACCGAATCCTTAGAACGATTCAAATTGATTGATCGAAGCTTCGTACTTAGCTCTCAAAAGCTTTGCGGAACCTTTGCCAACGCTACCCCTTGCTATTAAATAAATTTGATAGCAGTGAACTCGCATATTGTGTATTAGATTGGTTGGTTGGAGTGCCCATTTGATTCCTTCCTTTCTCTTTCACACAAAAACGAGGCAAGCTTGTTACCGGGGGCTAGGAGACGTAAAGGTGTTGTGTAGTATGAACTGTAGTAGCTAAGAATGTCAACTTAAGATCATTATAACTAGTAGGTGTCAGTACGTAGCCCCTATCATTTTCCTTTTCTCACTGTTTCGACGCCTTTACTTGTATGATTACATCACCACCAACTTTCTGGTCAAATTGCTCCAAGGGGTAACGCACTCGGGAAGGGCACGGTTGATTTTTCAAATTTGATGATTTGTTGCCGGTTTATTGCCGGTCCGTCGGATTTGATATCTCACCACTTGACATTTTTAATGCATGCAGTAAAAGTATTTTTGTGGCCTTCAAACTCTTCAGTGAATATACTGTCATTTTTCTGCCTTCTAAGTACCTCAGGAATGATAAATCCCTCAGGTAGCACACTCAGGAGAAGGCACAGTGAAACTAATAAGGGCTGCTCAATTCTAATTGTTTTGAAAATGATTTAAATCACTCGTGAAATTTAGGAGCAGCCGATGATGCTGACAGTGCTTACATGAGGCACAACGTCTGGAGGTTCTCGGTCTCAGATTCGGATGCCTCAAGCAGCAGCCTCATGTGCTCAAAACAATGATGGACCATTGAAGGTAACTCCAGTCTCCGTCGTGTTGGTCAGTGGCACTATACATATACATGTTTTCCAATAAAAGCAATGCATCATTATACACTCTGGAACTAAGTCTGTTCGAGTCCATAATCTGAACCTATCTGAACAGTGAAAAAATACACTAAAAAAGTCTGTCCACCCGACACTTCTATTGTTTCCCGGACATTGTGCCTCAGGGAAGCACCATTGCCCGGACATTGTGCCTCATGTAAGCACCGTCTGTCAAGCCCATGCCTCGGGCCTCCATTCCGCCGCTCGGTATTCCGAAGATCCACCTTTATTGTAATCTTTCCTTATTGTTCTTTCTCGCTACACATACCCTTTCATTCTAGTCCCTCCTTATTGTCTTTTACTTTACCCTGCAGGACTACACGTATAACTCCTAGTAGTTAGTCTGGTGCTCCGCACCGTTGCGCCGCTCCGTAGATATAAATACTGCTTGTACGCTACTGTAGTTCCTCAGTTAATTATCGACTTAGATTCCCTCCTTTACTCTGTGCTCCTCTAAGTTTTCAGGCTCACTGCCTTGAAGTACGTTTTACTCTACCTTAGGACTTATACGTTCTTTGGTTCGCTCCTCGTCACCGGCAATACCGCCGCTCCGACTTGGCTGCTACTCAGCTCCTCCCTCTTATACTCTTGATCTCCGGGGACCAACGGCGTAACGGCGGTGTTGTTAATAACTTCACTACTGTCCCACTCGTCTTCCGCACTTAGACACTCTGTGACCTCTGGCATGGTTACACGGTGTGCATGATCTTAACACCGTCGGCATTATCGGTTGTTCCTAAATTTCATGAGTGATTTAAATCATTTTCAAAATGATTAGAATTGAGCAGCCCTATAGCCTATCATTGCATCATTGCCCATTGAATGTCACAGTGTCCTCCAACCTTCAAATGCATTTCCCTTTATGGATTATAAAAGATGCTGTATATTCCTTACATGAGCTAGAGGATTTGGTACAACAGCTCTCTGTGTTTTTGGACTCTTCATCTGTGAAATCTGTATTCTTCAGGTCAGCTAAGAGCTCGAAAGTGTCAAGGTTTAACTCAGTAAAGTAACTGAGGTGTTCAAGAGGCATTCCATTGTTGTCTACCTAGATTTTGTATAGTATAATGTAATACTGCTGTCTTGTAACTTTACATACAAGGAGAAGTCTCAGGTACATACAGAATGGGCTTGAGCACACAGAGTATCCCTCAACAGAAAGCAGCTATCCAGCTGGGAAAGTGCTCCCAGCAGCACTGAAGAATTGCTGGGAGCTGGACAGTGCCTCCATTGCTCTAGCCTCTTGTGAACATCCAGGTTTTGCAGATGTTATTGAGTCTTAATAGCTATTCAAGTTCTTTGTGCTTGCTTGTTCTTCTTAGAAGAAATGCTTATGCTGGAGTCTACCATATGAGCTCTGAGCTCAAGTAACAGGCACTCTGTATCACACCCTAAGTAGGACTGCATAACCCCCATAATGTGTGAAAGTGGGCCATCGCGCTGCGCGCATGGCAAGAATGAGTCCGAAAACCAGAGTCGCATATAAATAAGTGCAGATGCTGTGTAATCTCTGCAACAGAGTAAATCTACGTGAGTGATTGCGTTGGCCTCCAAAACCATATTCCTCCATCTTGCATCCCATCGTGTACCTCGTATTGAGGGTGACGGATGAAGAGGAAAGCGCTCAAGAGGGGCGGCAATTCCCAGCCCAACATGGGCACCAGTGGATGCAGCAAGCCAGGTGGCAAAACAAACACCATGCAAACGCGAGGAAATTAGTGGCCAGGAGTGCAAAAGTTATTGAATTGTGCAGAGTAAATAGATGCAGTACGTAGCGGGGTAAACATGGGGTAGATACAGAGATAAGTAAAGCACCAGCATTTGGGAATAAAAAGTGGGCCGACCATGTGAGAACAGTACAAAGGAAATACACTGAAAATGGTGTTTATGGTGCTAGAAGATAGCGCAGAGGTTGTGTACCGCAGGCGGCAAAGGAGAATGCGGACGAAGTTGGAAAAGATATTGGCGATGAGAGATAGGCTGGTGAGCAGTCAAGTACTTCATTGTGGTGCCAAAGACCAAGCAATATACCTGTCGTTCCCATCTTCAGCTGCAGCCCTGGCGCACGTGGACAAGAAGAGGAACACACCTCTCTCCCCTTCGAACCCTGTCCCAAAATCAAACTGTTCTCTCCAACCCACCTCCCCCTTGGTCAGCTCCATTCCCCTCCTCGAATACCCCAGAAGATGTGGCGAATTGGCCATCCTGATTTGGTCATTGTTTTCAAGACCTTTGTTGACGAGCTGTGGCAGAGGCTTTTGCAGAAGAATGCCGGAGAAGTAGGACGAGAGGGGGATGTAGTGCAGCCAAGAATTCGCAGCAAGATGTATGGCGCAGATGATGTTGGAGGTGGGGGCGCCATAGGTAACACAGAGTGACAAAAAGGTGACGAGTGGCGCAAAGCGTGACAGTCCAAGTATGGGGAAAAAGATCGCTGAAAGAGGAAGGTCAAAAATATAAAAGGAAGGTGAGGTAATGAATTCCCACGTTGGAACCCACCATAAGACGAATCCTTCATTACATTTCGGACTCGTAAAGAGTCTACCATATGAGCTCTGAGCTCAAGTAACAGGCACTCTGTATCACACCCTAAGTAGGACTGCATAACCCCCATAAATTGAGGATAGAGGCATGAATTCCTTCAAAAATTGTAAATTGAGATAAATTGAGTGGAGACATGGATACTCAGAGGGGAATATTCATCATCCCTGAGATAACTAGAAGGCAAAAGATGATTGTGTATCTACTTAAGAGTTTGAAGGCCACAAAAACACTCCTACTGCATGCAGGTATGGCGTGAGAAAGCTGAATCAAATATCCGACGGACCGGCAATAAACCGGCAACAAATCATCAAATTTGAAAAATCAACCGTGCCCTTCCCGAGTGCGTTATCCAAGGGGAACTCCCCTGCACTTTCTGGTTCGCATTGAACCATATACGAGGTTCCCCGATTATCCGCGACCAGTCTGCGACGGAATTCTAAGGCCCTTTCTAGATTTGATCCAGAAAGTTCCTCCGACAGCATCAGAGTGTCTGATTCCGCTAGTAATGTCCGGTGTCGGGTCTCCTGCGAACAAAACATTGCTTCAGACTCCTCACCCCTCACCAGAAGTTGGTGCATATGCCTCATGGGCGTGTACGTGTACACCGTCTGGCCGCTACGGACCCGGACAGGACTATCCTGATCGGGCATCGACTCCACTGGGGCAAGGAGGTGAGCTTCTTGCGCCCTCCTCAATATGTCTTCCTCATCCTCCTCCAAGTCTTCGTCCTTGGGCTTGACGGGCTTGACGGGAGGTGGTGGTGCTCGGCAGGACCCCAAAGGACCGGCGGTAGACAAGGTGGTGGCAGTTGTAGTCTGAGTACAGCTAGCAGACATTTATGAACTTGGGAGTTTTTGGAAAAGCTAGGGCCATAGCAGCAAAACCTGGCCCTTTTTATAGGGACAAAATGGCGCACAGACCAGATAAAATTTTTTTCTTCAAATTGTGTCTGGTTTACGGGGAACCGGAAAATTTCTTGGATGACTAACAGTAATTCCCGATACCAATGGCTTTTGGAAAATTTTCTTTGATGACTAATGGTAAAGCCCGATACTAACGGCTTTCGAGGGCTCAAGCCTAAGAGGGGAATACTGTCAAGCCCATGCCTCGGGGCTCCATTCCACCACTCAGTATTCCGAGATCTACTCTTTATTGTAATCTCATTCTTATTGTTCTTTCTTGTACCCTTTCATTCTAATCTCTCCTTATTGTCTTTGACTCTACCCTGCAGGTACTACACATTACTGTAACCTTAGGACTTGTAAGTTCTCTGGTTCGCTCCTCGTCACCGGCAATACCACCGCTCCGACTTGGCTGCTACTCAGCTCCTCCCTTCTATACTCTCGTCCTCCGGGGACTAACGGCGTAATGGCAGTGTTGTTAATAACTTCACTACTGTCCCACTCGTCTTCCGCACTTAGACACTCTGTGACCTCTGGCACGGTTACACGGTGTACATGATCTTAACAGTATAATTAAACTCAATCTGTTAACGTCGTACTGACATATCATTTTTTTATGCCTCCGAAAACCCGAGCTCAATCTAGAGCTAACTCCGAAGAAAACACTTTCTTCAACACTGCCCAATCCTTCGCCCCTTTCTCCGAATCTATCTTGGCCATCGGTCAACCACATCGCCGTAATCGCGGTTTCGGTTCAGGCACAGTTCCTACTATGTCAACTCTTCCTGAAGCCATGGAAGAAGAACAACAATTTGAGTACAGTACCTTGTTTACTAGTGACGGACAACCTGTCCAAGTTCTGACCCCTCGCGTGGACAACCCCCCGTGGTCGCTCCGGCTCGGGGCCGTTCAACTACTCGAATTGATTCTCCAACTCTCCAAGCCATCGCTCGCCGTACGGGGAAACAACCTCAATGTAGAGCTGCTTCAGAATCTCCTCGTGACCCGCCTCCTCACTTCGAGTTGGATACTGGCGATCATGATGATCAAGACCTTCCTGTCGACCCCGACGATCCGGGCGCCGACAACAATCATGACGATCTGGATGACGACTCCGGCGGTTTACCGCATGGTGAGCCTGGTGACCCCAGTGGACCTGGTGGACCTGGTGGACCTCGTTCCCCAATCTCTCCTGACCTCCCCAATGAGCAACGTGCTATGTTGGAGCTTCTATCAGGATTTAAGGTTTACATGGAAACCCTCGGTACTGTTCTTGCCGCCCTCGGCCGTCCCTCTGACAGCTCTGAATCCAAGAGCAAGGTCAAGGAGCCGGAGGTATTCGACGGCTCGGACCCCCAAAAACTCAAGACGTTCTTTGTCAATCTCGCCCTGGTCTTCAATGACCGTCCCAAGTATTTCACCGACCAGCGGAAGGTGAACTACACGCTTTCTTATCTCAGTGGATCAGCCAAAGAATGGTTTGTCCCTGACATCCTCGACCCGGATCTCGACTTGCTGCCGGCCTGGACGTCCTCCTTCAAGGCCCTTGTAAAGGAGCTGCAGGACGATTTCGGCGTTTACGACGCCCAAGGCGAGGCCGAAGATTCTCTCAGTAATCTGAAAATGAAGGAAACCAAGAACATCCGGAAATACAACATCCGGTTCAACACCCCAGCTGCTAGCACCAACTGGGACTCTGCTGCCCTGAAATGGGCTTATGGACAAGGTTTGGCTGAACGCATCAAGGACGAAATGGCGCGGTTGCCTGAACCGGCGACGCTCGCCGAGTATCGTCAAGAAGTTCTTCGTATTGACAACCGTTACTGGAAGCGCGAAGAAACTCAAAAGCATGAGGCTGGTAAGCCTTTTATTGCTCGGAACCCGAAGAAGGGTTCCTCGGACTTCAAGACTGGTTCCACTAACCAGCAAAACGATTCTCAGCCTTCGGGCTCTTCGGTGCCATTCACGCCGAAATCTAAACCCTTCTCTGGTGGTAAGCCCCAGAACTCTTCAAATTCCGGCCAATCCAGCGGTCAGCGCCCCGCGTTCAACCATCTAGGAGCAGATGGTAAAGTACTTCCCTCCGAACGGGAAAGAAGGATGAAGAATGATCTTTGTCTCTTCTGCGGTGGTAAGCATCAGATTGCTGACTGCAACAAGCAAAAGGCCCGAGAATCGAAGGGCCATGCGACCGAGGTTGAAGAAACCCCCAAAGCAACTATCGAAGTTGTGGAAGAGGAATCGGAAAACTAATCCGCAGCTCTTGTTTCCTGGTACAAAATGGGAGCTGCGTTGATTAGGTTAATACCTCACCTGGGGAGTTATATCTCAACGCGTCCGCGCTTTCTTCCATTGAACGATCTCTTGTAATATCATTAACTACTGAATTCTTGTTATCCAATTCAGCCACGCCGGTGTCATGAAGTACGCTGCCCCTATCATTTTCCTTTTCTCACCATCTCTACGCCCTTATTTGTACGATACATCACTCCATCACTTTCACGTCCCACCATTGTCGAACCCTCATCGATTACTGATCCACCTGACCCCCTTCATCGATTACTGATCCATCAGCTACCCTTCTCCTTCTACCGGCTTCTGCCACCTTCTTTATTCTCAAACTGTACAGTATTACATCGTCAGTTCCCGCAGACCGGATTGCGTATATAAAGCCAGCCCCCCACTACCTGGTCCCTTATCTTGACCTCTCTGTCATTATCTTGGGACCAGGTACGTGCTTACTTACTAGTACCCACAACTACAATACTAATATAACTCTGTCATTATCTTGGGACCAGTCTGTCTCTGCTCCGCTTAGTCGCTCCGCATTATCGCTCTGCTTAAAGTCACTCCGCCTCTCTGCTCCGCTTAGTCACTCCGCCGCTGCCGCTTTGTGACAGCCGGCCGAACCTATTTCTGCTCTTCTCAAATTTCCTACTCTTGTTGATTCTGGCTCTACTGACTCTTTTATTGATACTCGTTACGTTTCACAAAATTCTATTCCTATGACCAAAATCTCTCCTGTTAATCTTTGTCTTTTTGATGGTTCATTGTCTTCTAAACCTATTACCGATATGGCGAATATCGCCATTCAGTTCCCTTCCGGCGAGCTGCTTCTATTACCATTTTATGTTACTCATTTAGATTCATCTTGTAAAGCAGTATTAGGTTACAGTTTCTTATCCTGCTACAATCCGTTGATTGACTGGGCATCTCGAAACATTACGTTCCGTAACACTTCACATCTTGATTCTCCACAGATGTCTGTGCGTTCTGCCACCAACACCGTTGATGCAAAGGTCGCTGTTCCGCTACCTGTTAAGATCATGCACACCATGTAACCGTGCCAGAGGTCACAGAGTGTCTAAGTGCGGAAGACGAGTGGGACAGTAGTGAAGTTATTAACAACACCGCCGTTACGCCGTTAGTCCCCGGAGATCAAGAGTATAGAAGGGAGGAGCTAAGTAGCAGCCAAGTCGGAGTGGCGGTATCACCGGTGACGAGGAGCGAACCAAAGAACGTATAAGTCCTAATGTAGAGTAGAACGTACTTCAAGGCAGTGAGCCTGAAGACTTAGAGGAGCAAAGAGTTAAGGAGGGAATCTAAGTCAATAATTAAACTGAGGAACTACAGTAGCATACAAGCAGTATTTATATCTTGTCAAGCCCATGCCTCGGGCCCCCATTCCGCCGCTCGGTATTCCGAAGATCCACTGGTTATTGTAAGAGCGGCGCAGCGGTGTGGAGCGCCAGACTAACTACTAGGAGTTATACGTGTAGTCCTGCAGGGTAAAGTAAAAGACAATAAGGAGGGACTAGAACGTAAGGGTATGTGTAGCGAGAAAGAACAATAAGGAGAGATTACAATAAAAGGCAGATCTCCGGAGTACCAAGCGGCGAGATGGAGGCCCGAGGCATGGACTTGACACTACCGGAACTTTCGCCATTGGTTACACCGACAATTCTGGAGACCCCTCCTGGGGACTCACTTTGCTCTCGCTCTCGGACTTCACGGGCTAAGCCCCTTTCGTCCAAATTTCCCTTTGAACCCATCTATTCCTATCCTACGGTCTCTCAATTCGCTGCTCAGCTGGAAACTCCCGAGGTTGACATTGCACTGGTAAGTGCTGCAGTCTTTAACAGGGCTTGCAAGGAAACTGGTATGGAACCCATTCTTCTTTGTGCTATTCACTCAGAGGTCGCGGCCTGTGCCGCCGACTGCTCTTCCACTGCTCCTACTGTCCCTCCACTTCCTCCTTCCATCCCAGCAGAGTACGCAGAGTTTGCAGATGTCTTCGACAAGATTGCTGCAGATTCACTCCCTGAACACAGACCTTACGACCTGAAGATTGACTTGGAAGAGGGCGCTTCGCCGCCCCTTGGCCATATTTATCCTTTGTCTGAAAAGGAGTTAGTTGCCCTTAAAGACTTTATTGACAAACAGCTGGCTACTGGTGCCATCACCCCATCATCCTCTCCTCACGGCGCTCCGGTCCTTTTTGTCCCGAAGAAAGACGGCAAACTTCGCCTTGGCATTGATTTCCGTGGAATCAATTGTATTACCAAAAAGGATCGTTACCCACTCCCACTCATCTCAGATCTTCTCAACGCTCCGAAAAGAGCTAAAATATACACCAAATTGGATCTCGCTCACGCTTATCATCTAGTCAGAATCGCTGAAGGTGATGAATGGAAGACCACCTTTCAGAATCGCTGAAGGTGATGAATGGAAGACCACCTTTCAGACCCGTTATGGCTCTTACGAATGGAAGGTTATGCCGTTCGGCCTTACAAACGCCCCTGCGGCTTTCCAGCGGTTTGTTAATGACATCTTCTCTGACATGCTCGATGTTTGTGTTATCATCTATCTTGACGATATTCTGATCTACTCTGATATGCCAGAAGAACACCAAGAACACGTCAAGGAAGTTCTTCGGCAACTTCGCCATCATTGGCTTTACGCTAATCCTGAGAAGTGCGAGTTCAATATGGATACTGTTGAGTATTTGGGTTATATTCTTTCTCCCAACGGATTGACTATGTCCAAGGAGAAAGTTCAGACAGTTCTAGGTTCCGAGGAAGGTTAAGGACATTCAGTCCTTCCTGGGTTTCGCAAATTTCTATCATCGTTTTATTTATAATTACAGTGATATTGTTGTGCCGATGACTCGGCTTACCCGAAAAGGTGCTCCCTGGATTTGGGACAGCAGCTGTCAAGAGGCCTTCGAAAATCTCAAATCTGCTTTCACTTCTGCGCCGATACTGGCCCATTGGGAGCCGAATCGCCCACTTATCGTGGAGACCGATGCTTCCGAGTACGTCATTGCGGCAATTCTTTCCATCCAATATGCTGACGGTGAAATTCATCCTCTAGCCTTCCTTTCCAGAACGCTTCATGCAGCTGAACTCAACTATGATACTCACAACAAAGAGCTACTGGCCATCTTTGAGGCCTTTAAAGCTTATCTGGAAGGCTTGGGTGATCCGGTGGACGTTGTCACCGATCACAAGAATCTTGAGTATTTTTCTACTACCAAGGTTCTCACACACCGACAGGTCTGATGGTCAGAATTTTTGCATCAATTTAATATGGTCATTCGCTTCCGACCGGGGAAACTCGGCGAGAAACCCGATTCGATAACTAGACGCTGGGACGTCTACCCTAAAGAGGGGGATATTGGCTACGCCCAAGTGAACCCTCATAACTTCCGCCCTATCTTTACTAACAAACAACTCACTGCGTCTCTTCGAGCTACCTTCCTAGAAGGCCCGGTTTTACGAGCCTAGATTATCATGGATATTGAAGCCCTACACCAGGCAATCATTCTCGCCCTTCCCGCCGACCCAAGCTCCGTTGTTGGTTTGGAACTTGCAAAAGATCCTTCCAATGAACGTTGGAGCTTAGGTAGTGACAAACTACTACGCCTTGACGACCGTATTTATGTTCCAAATCACGGCGATCTTTGCCTTCAAGTTCTCCGCTACTTTCACAATCATCCACTTTCTGGCCATTTCGGCCAGAACTGAACTCTAGAGGCAGTATGTCGTCAGTATACCTGGCCTAAGGTCAGAGACTTTGTTCGTGACTACGTTACTTCCTGCACCATCTGTGGTTGCAACAAACCCCGCCGTCATCAGCCTCTGCTGGTTCCGGTCCGACCATGGGATTCCATCTCCATGGACTTCATTGAGCAATTGCCAATGTCGAATGGTTATACAGCTATTCTAGTCGTCGTGGATCGATCTTCCAAGCAAGCTATATTTATTCCAACTTACGACACCATTACTTCCGAACAACTAGCTGAGCTTTTTGTTATTCATGTCTTCTCTAAACATGGTGTTCCTAATCATGTCACTTCTGATCGTGGTTCCGAATTTGTTCCGGCGTTCTTCCGGGCTCTCGGTAAAGTGCTCTCCATGGAACTTCACTATACCTCTGGATATCATCCGGAAGCCGACGGGCAGATTGAGCGTGTCAACCAAACCCTCGAACAGTACATCAGGATCTATTGCGCCTACCAACAAGTTGACTGGTTGCCTTTACTTCTGATCGCCGAGTTCGTCTATAACAACGCTCCTAATGCTTCCACAGGTATTACTCCATTCTTTGCTAACAAAGGATACCACCCAAATATCACCATTCGGCCCGAGGTCGACATGAAGTCTGATCTAGCTAGAGACTTCGTCGTCAACCTCGATGAACTCTACGTCTTCCTTCGAGAGGAAATCCTCCTGTTACAATCACTTCTTTTCCATCTTATCTTTCTCCTTATCTCTTGTCTTATCTTTTATCTTTTGTCTTATCTTTTATCTCCCTTATCCTATATCTTGTCTTATCCTGTCACCTGACATATTGTTTATGCTTACTGATACAACATGCACTTTTCATTTACTTATATTAAACACAGCAGTCTCACAACACGTATACAGCATAGTGATCGAGCTTTCATTACTTACACATTGCTTTACTTATGTTCTACTCATGTTTACCACTAACCCAGGGCATTGGGCATTACTAGGGCAGAGGGTTGTTTACTCGTATATAAGCTGTAGTTACTTGCTGTATTTCCTTAGCTTTGATCTTGTCTATTCTACCTGGTTTAGTCCAGAACTTTGCTTGCCTCTTCTATCGCTCCGCTTCCTAAGCTTTCTCTAAAGTGTGACACCTGATGACACCCGTTACTAGAACCAGTCGCTGACACATGTCTAGCCCTACTCCCGATCCTATCCCCACTACTCCTATCCCCATTACTCCTGTCACCACTCCTCATGTTCATGGCAAGTCATTGCTCAGAGAACCCAGTATCTTTGATGGCGATAAAACCCAGTTCAAAGAGTGGCGCCGTACCCTCTTTGCTTACATTCGCGATCCAAGGAACAGAGTCACTACAGACAATGAGAGAATTGACATTGCAATCTCGTATATGCGAGGTCCCAAAGTCAGTAGCTGGGTCCAGAATTACACGGATGATAACTTCGACGATGATGAGGAAGAATGGGCTAGCACATGGAAAGGATTCAAGGATGCATTGAATGCCTCCTTCCTAGACAAAGGACTTACAGAGAATGCACAAGAGAGGCTAGAACATCTCCGCCAGGGCCCCAATGAGAGGGCAGAGGATTTCTTCAAGGAATTTGAAGTTATCATGCGAGATGCCGGATACGTCAAGGATGCACCCTATGTCATCAGACTGATCGAAATGAACGTAAAGCCTAAGCTGATCGATCAAGTATATGGCACCAGCAATGAGCGAATCGAAAAGTTCGATGAACTCAAACAGAAGATCATCAGTATCGATGACATGTGGTGGCGTTGTGAGGAAATGCGGCGCAACTGGTCAAACAGATACCAGCGGAATGCTGGGCAGGGACCTAGTAACCAGAAATGGCAACCACAGACACAGGCTCCAGTACCCAAGACTCCAACCCCTACGGTACCCACCCAGGATAGGAAAGATGGGACCGGAATTACTTTCAAAGGTGCAGGCAGACCAATGGACATTGACGCTGCACGTCGTAACAGGGAATGCTTCCATTGTGGCAAGCAAGGCCACATTGCGAAGTTCTGTCCAGAGAAAGCGCCGAAACCGCAGTTTGTCAGAGGCATGTGGAGCCGGATGACACAAGAGGATCAGGAGGCTATGGCCAAAGAATTGGGTTTTGTCCTGCCCCAGCAGTAGACGCAGGTCTGCCGGGGCCAATCTCAGAATCAGTATCGGACTTTTCGTCATTGTCATATGTAGACAGTCAATTTAGTTTTGAATTCGGTAGTACTGGTACACCCAATAAAAATAACTTATCTACAATGACGAACCGAACGGAGGAAAAACCTGTGAGATATGAACCAAACACACCTGAATGGGTGGCGCAGCGGTTACAAATGGACAAACTCCCCATGGCTATAGGAATCCTTAGAGCCTGGATGCCTGAAAGCCGTGTCAGAGAAGCATCGGAAGAAACAGTATTGGCTATACGAAATCTAAATCATGCAACCGCAACTGAAGCAGTGACCAATCTCAAAAGTCATAAGAGATTCATCCGAGGTACCCGAGGACGTGAGCTAAAGTTGCGAACCACTATTGAGAATATCGACAATGGTGTGCAGATTGAAACGGAAGCCCTCCTAGACAGCGGAGCCACAGGGTCCTGTATCAATAAGGACTTTGTAGAACGGCACCAGCTCACTGTTAAGGAATTACCAGTCAAAATGCCGGTCTATAACGCCGATGGCACTCTGAACAAAAATGGTTCCATAGAAGGCTCTATGTACAAGTCCGAATGGTGATAGGAGATCATGCCGAACGAATAGATTTGGCAGTTACCAATTTAGGCAAGACAGATATCTTCCTAGGCATAGATTGGCTACGTTACCATAATCCCAGCATTGATTGGAAGGAATCCATGTGGATGTTTGAACGTTGTCCTGACAAATGCGGATATTTGCCACACTATGAATCACCTGAGGATGATGGTACAGAGGAAAAGCTTGTCAATGGTGAAAGGATCTTCTGGTTCGATTGGAATGGGTATCTCTCCGACCAAGGTCATATCAAAGTACAAACCACTACTACAGATGCCGCTACTCCGTACCTTGCCGAGTATGCTGATGTATTTAGTAAAAAGGATTTTGACCAAATGCCGGAAAGATGTCCATGGGATCATGCTATAGAATTAACGCCAGGCTCTAAGCCAGTTGATTGCAAAGTTTATCCCCTCAGTCCACCAGAACAGAAGGCTTTAGACGAATTCCTAGCAGAAAACCTTAGATCGGGACGAATACGACCATCACGTTCACCCATGGCTTCACCTTTCTTCTTTGTCAAAAAGAAAGATGGAACGCTACGGCCCGTAGAGGATTATCGAAAGCTAAATGACATGACTGTCAAGAATCGATATCCACTCCCATTGATTCAGGAACTCATTGATAAGCTAAAGAATTCCAAAATCTTCACCAAGATGGACGTCCGATGGGGATTCAATAACATCCGGATCAAAGAAGGAGACGAATGGAAAGCAGCATTCCGGACAAACAGAGGCTTGTTTGAGCCTACGGTCATGTTTTTCGGACTTACAAACTCACCCGCCACGTTCCAAGCATTCATGAATCACATCCTTCAAGAGTTAATCGATCAAGGACATGTCATTGTCTACATGGATGATATCCTTATCTTCACGGACAACATTGAGGAACACCGAGTCATCGTCAGAAAGGGTCTTGATATCCTAAAAGACAACAAGCTGTACTTGAAACCCGAAAAGTGTACCTTTGAAGCTAAGGAGGTCGAATATCTCGGAATCATTGTAGGCAATGGACAAATCCGGATGGACCCAAAAAAGGTTGAAGCAGTTCGAACCTGGCAGCCACCAGAGAAAAAACGTGAACTACAATCGTTTTTAGGGTTTTGCAACTTCTTCCGCCGGTTCATCCGAGATTTCAGTAAAATCGCCAAACCCCTAACATGACTCACAGGGAATACGACTTGGGAATGGACGTCTCTTGAACAGGATGCATTCGATTGGTTAAAGGACCGGATCATCGAAGACGTCACTCTCATTATCCCAAGAGAAGCTGGAAAGTTCCGAGTTGAAGCTGATTCTTTTGACTACGCTAATGGTGCAGTCCTGTCACAGAATGTCGACAGAAAGTGGAGACCGGTAGCTTTCAGGTCCAGGTCACTCAATGAGGTTGAACAGAACTATGAAATTTACAACAAAGAGATGATGGCCATCATGGACTCCCTCTCGGACTGGAGGCAGTACTTGTTGGGCGCAAAAGAACCTGTTGAAGTCTTCACAGATCACCAGAATCTCCAGTACTTCCGGAAACCTCAGAAGCTGAACCGACGACAAGCCAGATGGGTAGTCGAAATTGCTGAATACCATGTCGAACTCTTCCATAAGCCTGGGAAATCAATGGGAAAAGCCGATGCCCTGTCACGGATGTCAGGCCTTGAGAAAGGGGAGAATGACAACACCAACATCATGCTACTAAAACCGGAATTTTTCATTTCTCAGATAACGGATCAGACATCTGCCCCCGAGGATGATCTACTTAATCTCATCCAAAGAAAGAAAAACCAGCGAGACAAGTTAGTACAGGTTGCTCTCGAATTTAAAGACAAGGAATGGCTTGAAACTTAGGACGGACTAGCAGTTTGGCAAGGACGCATCTATGTCCCTAAAGACAAAGAACTCAGGGGACGAATCATACAAGTACATCATGACGCCCAGACAGCAGGACACCCAGGCCGCTATAAAACCATTGAGTTGATTAAACGCAACTACTGGTGGCCAGGAATCAGTCGGGACGTCAGAATCTACGTGGAAGGTTGCGAAAAATGTCAAGCTACAAAGACACATCATACCAAGCCTGTAGGACCATTACATCCACATGACATACCATCTGAACCTTGGGAAATCATCGGAACAGATATGATTGGCGAGTTACCAGAGTCTGGAGGGTATAATGCCATCAGCGTGTTTGTTGATCACTTCACGAAGAGGTTGCGACTCTTTGCCACACATACTACGATAACGTCTGAAGGAATGGCATGTGTCTATCGTGACAAAGTATTCCCGGTCCATGGAATGCCCCGAAAGATCGTCCATGATCGCGGTCCTCAGTACCATGCCCGCTTCATGAAGGAACTGTACAAGTTGCTAGGAATCGAAAGCAACTATACAACTGCATACCATCCTCAGACTAATGGCCAGACGGAATGGATAAATTAAGAAATTGAACATTACATCCGTCTTTTTGTGAATCATCATCAGAGCGATTGGCACAAATGGCTTCCTATGATGGAGTTTGCGTACAACGATCGAGTACACTCAGCTACAAAAGTTTCACCCTTCTATGCAGACAATGGCAGACACCCATACAAAGGAACCACACCAAAGATGACGTCACAAAACCCAACAGCCCAGGAGTTTGCCAATAATATGAAACGGATCAGGGAAGAAGTAGGATCGGCACTGAAAAAAGCCGCTGAGGATATGAAGCGCCAATATGACAAACACCGGAACAAAGTGATAGAGTATAAAGCTGGTGACAAAGTTTGGCTTGAAGGAACCAACATAACGACAGATTGACCAATGAAGAAACTAGGTGACAAACGATTTGGACCATTTAAAGGTCTTGAAAAGGTTGGACCCAGCTCATATAAACTCGACATCCCTCGCACGTGGAAAAGAATCCATAATGTCTTCAACGAAACGCACCTATCCCCATACCATGAACCCCAGTTCCCGACACAACCCCGAAATACTGAACCACCGCCAGAAGTAGTAGGAGAAGAAGAAGAATACGAAGTAGAGGAGGTAGTCGACTCACGCAAGTATCCAAATAGCATCCAGTACAAGGTAAAATGGGAAGGTTATGGACCACATGAAATGACGTGGGAACCTGCAGCTAATATGACAAATGCCAAGGAAGCTGTTCAGGACTTCCACAAGAAGTATCCTAACAAGCCCAGGCCTCGAGTCCTTAAATGGATCGAGATTCCAATTGCTCAGTTTCCTACTGAATTGTTCCGACCAGTCCCTACATCCGACATAGAACCAATTCCAAGTAACATGCCATCTGAAGCACTTGTCAACCGACTTGCGCATCATGGAATTCACGCCTTAAGAGGGGGGTAATGTTATGATCACTTCTTTTCCATCTTATCTTTCTCCTTATCTCTTGTCTTATCTTTTATCTTTTATCTTATCTTTTATCTCCCTTATCCTATATCTTGTCTTATCCTGTCACCTGACCTATTATTTATGCTTACTGATACAACATGCGCTTTTCATTTACTTATATTAAACAGAGCAGTCTCACAACACGTATACAGCATAGTGATCGAGCTTTCATTACTTACACATTGCTTTACTTATGTTCTACTCATGTTTACCACTAACCCAGGGCGTTGGGCATTACTAGGGCAGAGGTCGTATATAAGCTGTAGTTACTTGCTGTATTTCCTTAGCTTTGATCTCGTCTATTCTACCTGGTTTAGCCCAGAACTTTGCTTATTCCCTTTATCGCCCCGCTGTTTGAGGTTTTCTTGAGTGTGACGCCTGGTGACATCCGTTACTAGAACCAGTCGCTGACACCTCCTAGCTCAATCCCGTTGTAAGGAACAAGCTGACAGGAAAAGAATCTCGCATCCAGAGTTCCTGATCGGCTCCGAAGTATTTGTTCTTGCTAAGCACATTCACTCTAGTCGCCCTACTGAAAAATTCTCAGAAAAATATCTTGGTCCTTTCAAGGTCATCAGTCGACCTCGTACTTTGTCTTATGAGCTCAAGCTCCCGGACTATCTTCGCCGCATCCATCCAGTTTTCCATGTCTCACAACTGGAGCCGGTTACGCCAAATCCGTTCCCGAATCGTACTCAATCTCCTCCACCTCCAATTGAAGTTGATGGTGAAGAGGAGTACAACGTTGCCGAAATTCTGGACTCCAAGCTGGACAGAAGGTATAAACGTTGTCCACTATGTTATTATATTCGGTGGGCCGGTTACGAAGGTACTGTTAAAGTCATGACTGAAAACAAAGTGGCCAAACTGGGGATTGAACCCAGGACCTTCTGGTTATATCCCAGATGCTCTAACCAACTGAGCTATCCGGCCTTGGTTCAACTAATGAGGACTTTACATATGGTAACAGTGGCCATCCAATCAACACTTCTTAAGGACTTACTATCTACTTTTGCCTTGGTTGATGGAATTTTGCATGATACCATTTACACCTCATTAGGGTGTCAGGATTGAATCCTAACAGGTACCGACAATGAATTCTCCTGGGTTGCTGCTGATGAGTTACATGCTGATGAACTTGTACCGGCATTCCACGCCCGATACCCTCACAAGCCTGGACCTTGACCACAAAAAATCATTTTACTCCACTTTCCGAAATTCCGCTCTCCGCCGAAGATTTCTTTGTTGTGTCGAGAAGGTAAACACAATGATGGCAAATTGAGTGTTTATCTTCTTCCTTCTATTGCTTACTCTCTTTTTCTTAGTCATACTTTACTCACACTTAAAACTACTTATACTTCATAACTAATTAATTTTCCCGCCGCTTCGCAGCCCATTTGCTTTCCGGTTCAAGATGCGATAACATTTTTTATATACAAAACGCAAAAAGAAAAATATGTAGAGAGGGCAGAAGGCTACAAGAAGACTACAAGAAGTACAAGAAGGGCTGATAGGCCGATGTCCAATGTCCGTTGCATCCTACTCCTCTCTCTCCTTCCCTTTCTCCGACCGGGTCTTCTTCGGCGCCGGTTCCTCTCCTTCCTCTTCTTCTTCTACCTCTACTTCCTCCCGCTCCTTCTCCATCTCTTCTTCCTCATCACTATCGACCACCCTTCTCCTCTTCTTCGACACACCTGACGGCCCGGCCTCTGGCATCTCAGGTGGAGACTTCCTCCTCCTCGCAGCATCCGTAATCAGCCAATCCAACTTGCGGTTAAAGTGTCGGTGGTAAGTGTTGGCCTTGACGTGGTCATTGCGAAGTTGCCGATTATCGGCGAGTAGCTGAGCCACCTGGCTCTCAAGGACAGCCAGGCATTCGCCGGTGGGGTTGGAGCCTCCTTCTTGTTTCACCGTGGACGGCCGCCCAGAGTACGAGCACTTAACTTTTGCATCGTGACAGGGTTTACATATGATGGAACTTCTCTTGCCAGCCTGCATCTGACAAGAGATCTTCTTGCTCCTGCATCTCTCGCAAGGAGCCCATTCGTCCTCGTCTTCCTCGTCGTCGTCGCCGTCGTCGGGGTCCCCACCAACAGCTTAAGAGACAGGAATTATTAGGGATTGTAACTGAGGGAAGCAGTACTCACCTGAGCCTTTGCCTTTCCCTTGCCTTTTTCCCACCAGATCTCTACCACGGGCCTCCGAGAGGACGCCGAAGCCCCTCCTGGCAAAGACCCCCGCTGACTGCGGGCTGTGGCCGCTCCTCCAACTCCTTTGCGGCAGCCTTTTCCTGTGCCCTTTCTACTGCCTTTCAAGCCTCTTCCTCCTCCGCCTTCTTGCGAGCGGCTTCCTCCGCCTTTTGCGCCTTCAAACGCTCAACTCTGGCCAGAGCCTCCCGCATGATGAGTTCCTCATTGTCATCGAGTGGGGCGCGGGGGCTTGAGGGATCGGCAGGACGAGAAGAGGTGCTGGCTTGGTTTGTGACAGTGGTGGTGGTAGTATGGCTTGTCGTTATGTTGGTGGACTTGGAAGATTTGGAAAAAAAGTTAGGGCCATAGCGGCAAAACCTGGCCCTTTTTATAGGGACAAAACGGCGCACGGACCAGCGAAAATTTTCCTTTGAATTGTGTTTGGTTTACGGGGAACCGGAAAATTTCTTGGATGACTAACAACAATTCCCGGTACCAACGGCTTACGAAAATTTTTCCTGCTGACTGATAGAATGAATCCCCGATGCTGACGGCTTTTAAAATTTTCCTCTGGTGACTAATCACAACCCCCGATATTAACGGCTTTCGAGGGCTCAAGCCTAAGAGGGGGATACTGTCAAGCCCATGCCTCGGGCCTCCATTTCGCCACTCAGTATTCCGAAGATCCACCTCTTATTGTAATCTCCTTCTTATTGTTCTTTCTCGCTACACATACCCTTACGTTCTAGTCTCTCCTTATTGTCTTTTACCTTACCCTGCAGGTACTACACGTATAGCTCCTAGTAGTTAGTCTGGCGCTCTGCACCGATGCGCCGTTCCGTAGTTATAAATACTGCCTGTACGCTACTGTAGTTCCTCAGTTTAATTATCAACTTAGATCTCCCTTCCCAACTTAGCTCTTCTAAGTCTTCAGGCTCAACGCCTTGAAGTACATTCTACTCTACCTTAGGACCTCGACGTTCTTTAGTTCACTCCTCGTCACCGGCAATACCGCCGCTCCGACTTGGCTGCTACTCAGCTCCTCCCTTCTATACTCTTGTCCTCCGGGGACTAACGGCGGTGTTGTTAATAACTTCACTACTGTCCCACTCATCTTCCACACTTAGACACTCTGTGACCTCTGGCACGGTTACACGGTGTACATGATCTTAACAGTCCTTCAAAGCTCTTGTTAAAGAGTTGCAGGATAATTTTGGCATTTACAATGTGCAAGGTGAGGCCAAAGATTTGCTTGGTAACCTGAAGATGAAGAAAACTAAAAACATCCGAAAGTACAACATTCAGTTCAACACTCTAACTGCCAGCACCAACTGGGATTCTGCTGCCCTGAAATGGGCTTTGGAGAATGCATCACGGATGAAATGGCTTGTTCTTCCCAAACCGGCAACACTCACCAATTACCACCAAGAGATCCTTCAAATTGATAAATTTTGTTTGGCTTAGTGCAGAGGACATCAACCTTCAATTATCCAGTGAGAAGCTGCTGCTCGGAACCCATCAATGACATTCATCCACACCTACCCAGGACCCGCATGAAGTGCACTCGCCAATAACCTTCAATCACCCCTCTTCCTGTTCATTTTCCGAATCTTCTTTGAACTCTCCTTCCCGTTCACATTCTCAGAGTCTGGAGAATACATGATGCACGCGATGCTCACTACGGCGAGACAGCTAGGAGCTTGGAGTATTGACATGTTTGGGGAGAAGATGAGTGAAGGAAAAGTTGTTGGGGCAACAGAAGATGAGAGGAGGATGCTTTGGGAGCATTCATTGGAGGAGACTCGGGTTCAATAACTGAATTGACGTTATTAGGTGACTGTACACTAAACCCTTTGTCCTCTCCTCCTCCCTTAAACCCTCCTTGGAGCTATAAAACTTGTCCTCCTGCTCCACTCTCCATCATTTCCCATATCTCTTGTTTCCAGTTTGCTACCTGCTTGCAAGAACTTTACAACATCACTTGACTCCACTCAATCCTGAGTGACTGGTAAAGCTTTGATCTCAAGCTGATGGCCTTCCTGTATTATGGATTCACTAGGAACATGAGGAGTCTCGGGCAGATTTGTCCGCACTTCCAAGGACTGCGCAGTGGTACCAGGGAGCTATATCCCCAAGATATCTCAGTTAAATTTGCACAGCAAAATTAACATGAAAAAAACTCACTGGAATTGTGATCAGCTCTGTAACTGTAGTTACCTGCATATCACGGAGCCTCATCCGCGAATTCAAGCTAATTGTGGTACACTTCATCAGATTCAGAAATTAGCTTGTATGTGTGGTTCATACTTTGCCAGCATTGCATTGGAAGAGACTATTGTTAAATGTCAATTTGTATAAGAGAGGTTCTGACTAGACATAATTCTTACACTTTGGAAGAACTGCATAGAATGCAACCCATAGGACTATATTCCCAGAGTTCAGAAGAGATAGTCATTGGAAGTAAAACTCACAGTTTGTTGGATTGATCAGGAACTAATCATAAGACAGTTAATCAGGATTCCGAAATTGGAAACAGTTTGATGCTTACACATATCATTACAATAATGCTAACTGAGCTGTGCATTAATGAGGAACTTTTATCGTGACATGAATTATGGAAATAATCACGGACCTTGTTACAACTCCGGTCTCTGAGCATCATTTCAGGGTCAAACACTCAAACTATAAGCAAGAATTACCAATAGCCCATTGGATCAATTTATCGATGATAACATATGTGCTTTATTTCAGAGGGTATGTGTCTGAGTTTTTTGGTGACAAGATATGAACTCTCACCTGCGGCAGGTGGTATTGCTCCGGTTTTTGATCAGATTGTATACAAGGGCTGTAGAGAGTATGATATCGATAGCAATGGGAAAAAGACATGCAATAATGATTAACCATCTCCACTGATCCAAGAAATGGTAAGTGTTCCGTTCCGCAAGAACTGCAGCTGATAATCCAATCGAAGCCACCATTTGGCAAACCATGAGAATACAACAGACAATGGGAATGGTGTATGGAGAACCCGTAAATTTCGCGATTCGGTGTGTAAAAAATCCTTGCACTATAAGTCAGGATGTTAAAAAGGTATCTGCTTTACAGAATAATATTTACCAATTATTGCAATCAATCCATCGAATAATGGTACCGCAGCAAGTTCATGTGGAACGGCAAGAAAGATTGTGGGATCCCCATAGTGGAACACAGTCACATAGTAAAGTCCATAAAATTCACAAATGGTATGGGCCAATTCAAAAAACCTATAAAAACAGAGGCAATATTATTTTATGAAGTTGTTCCAAAGAACAATCCAACCTACGTACCACATGCTATCGACCTGCATAAAAGGTTGGTAACTTATCATTTAGATTTGAGAACATACTCACTAGGCCAAATTTAATCCAACCTGGATTGTTTGGAAAATTTTTGTGATAGACACAGGGTGCAAATCTCCATAAGTTGCTGCCACTTACTGAAGACTTTTGAAAAATTGATGTAAATTTCTGATAAGATAAGATTTGTGACATATGGAAAGTATTATGTAGAGCTTATGGAGTAAAATTTCCATAAAAGGAAATTTATTTGCATAAGTTCATCATAAACAACAAGATAAGTAGACAATCTTATGCTTTAGCCATTTCATGTTAATTCACTGTAAGTTTCTCATAAGCCACAAAAACTTATGATAATTTGCACCCTGTGAGATGTAAACTTGCATTGTAAATATCCCGAACAATACTCCGGAGAGCAGGGCACCGATTTCCGGGTAGCCTACATCCGGATCAAGATTGAATAGCATTTGGATCAACAATGACAAATTACACACCTAAGCTGGAATCTATATCCAAAATCATCCAGTGTAGGTGAAGAGGATATAGTAGGCTTATAGAGAATTTTAAGAGCTTTATATAAGAGGTTTGTTTGGCTGTGTCTTGTGACGGGATCCTTTCTATTGAATCTCGAGACAATCCATTCTTTGCATCAACAAATCATGCATGGAGTGGGAGCGGCTGAGGCTTCTTTTGCATCTGAGGATGCCATGCAGTGCAGAAAACGACACTGTGGTCATCGCGATTGTGATGAAGTGTCCGATGTTTCACGAAAGAAGAATGAGGGCCTTCAGACTTCCGACCTCTTGTCCCAAGCTGTGATCTAAAATGGATGAGTGGGCAACAAGGCTGGAGCTTTATATCAGAATTTATCTTGATTTACTGTGAGCAAACATCTCAGAGATACTGTCTAAAGCCGGCGCAGTCTCAAGTAATTTTATTCCACAGTCTACGGAAACACATGCACTGTTTCCATGACATGTCAGATGAATGCAGTTTGTATGATTCAAAAAGGCTTACCTCTACCTGACATATAAAATGATTTCCATGTCAGCTGGAATGGTTATTTGGACAGCTGGCTTATAACTGTAACTACGATACTTCAATGACAGTAAATGCCTCGTAGAAAAAATTTGATTGCAAAAGACCAGATACGCAGGAAACTCACATCTTGAAAGACAATATGTATACTGCTTTGTTCGGAGCTTGAAGATAACTTGACATCTCTCAACGTAGCCTCTGTGTACGTAGTGTAGCATACCGAGAAAAGATCACTCTTGGTTGTCAAGGTCTTTCTGCCACCGACAGTTGAAGACCTGATGTCTTTTTGTACACATGTAGATAAATGTTTCACAATAGGTGTGCACTTTTACCTGCGTTGTTTAGCTACACTGCAAGTTCTTGACTTAGGGAGAATCAGGGAGACTCATAGGCATCTGCAAAACCTGTATTTTCGGCTAAGGGTCCGAAAGCAGGGGGATGATGATAACAATCATAAAAGCCCTCAAAGGCAAGCCTTCTGATTCATGTGTGCAGTCCAAAATCAGTGTACTATAAGAAGTCTAGGACTGTTGCTTCCTGACTCAAACTTTCATCTCGACAGTTGTTCTTGGGACACAACACTCGAAAAATGACAAACATCCCGAGAGATGACAATGACACGCAACGCAGCGGGTACCTGTCATCTTTTTTTCTGGTTACTGCAACTTTGTTGACCTTGTGATCTGCCTTTCACCTACCCTCTTCCTCTCATAGATATTGACGAGATGACACTGGTTTTAATCAGACAAGTGGCACATTCGGGTGCTGTTGGTTGATAATTTATGACTACATAACACATGTGAACAATCCAGATGAAATGGATGGGAATAATGTGTTTACAAGATGAGGAGGACCAAAGTGAAGGATAAAGCTGAGTCAGAGAGTCAGGGTAGTCCACAAAAACTTATGCAGTAGATTTTGGATTCAATGAGCCTCAGGTCAATGTCCTCTGATGCCCGGTCTGTACTATGTTCTTTGAACCTCTGATTTCCCAATCAATTTCCTAACCAATTCTTTCCTGCACAAGACCTCATCGCTCTCCTTTTTGACATTATCCACACGATACCTTTCCCTCTACTCCCCATCCTTGCTCCATCCTTCACACATTCCTTCTCCCACTCTCCCATACATCCTATCATCATCTTCTTTCCTATTGCATGGTTTCTTTCAGATTTTACCAAGAATTAATGTACTGTTCCTTCCCACAAACGTTTCTGAACCGACTTCACCGACACAAAGGTATCTTTATATATTGATCCTGGGTAACAAGGATACATGCAATGTGCACTTCTCAGATGCACATGAGATTCAGAACATAGCTAAAGAGTATACTGTGAGCTCATGTCATGCTTAATTGGGGTGTTAAGAGGCAGAAATGTGTGCATCATAGTGCTGAACAGGTGTCATTCAAACTAAGCCAAGCCCTAGTGATTCCTAAAATCTGACACAACGTGAGAATCCGAAAATGGCAAATGAGCATTATCTGAGATCCCGTGTTGAGCCAATTTTACTTCATGATTACTTTAATTAGAAACCGTATTTCCTTTGCCTACACATACTGTTACCTGGTTGCAAGGTTTCTTCTACCCGGATTCGGTCAGTTTTTTCCATGTGCAAGCAACCATTCCGGACCCAGCATACAGAAACTCTCAATCTACCATTCAATTGCACAAGATATAGTTCATGACAGTAGTGCCTACTATTTGTTCAATCTCTCATATTTATTTTTCCAGTTTGCTTGTAGTTATTCATTCATTACAGAGTCAATTTCAGCTCGAAGATTACCCTTATCATGTGATAATATGATCTTGGATTGTAAGAACATCACCTCGCACTAGGAAGTGGTCCATTGGCCAATATATATATGTACCTTGAAACATAACGCCTATTTCGCCCACAATCCTGTAAGTGGACAGCCCTGTATATGCAGAATTCGTTCAGGCCCCAGAAAATATAGAGCCTAATGTAAAAATCCCAAACCTGTAAGATTGCAGCTTCTTGCATTACTTGCTCATGACCATCTGTTCCATATATATATCAGAATCTTATGTGACAAACACGAGATGCACATTGAATGTGATAAGTTGAGCAAAAACTTTTTACTGACCCTCTTTGAACTGTATAGGACCCTAGAAGAGAACAAACGTGTTCAGATAGGCAGATGAGAATCACATAATGGCACACACCAACTCTTCCAATCGGTATCCCTCACTGAACCATTTACTACCAGGCGATTTTTCCTCACTTCTGAGCCCAAGCCAAATGAAGACATTTTGCAACTTCAAAGCAAAGCCAGTCTTTTGAGGAAAATAGTAGGGACCAGAGCGTCTTTGGCTGAAACAAAGTTGCATATGCCAGGCAGTCATTCGACTCGGAGTTGTGAAAAATAAAATTTGGTGTTGACGTACTAGACAGCACTCATCCTCGGAACACCGTCTTCATCTAGCCTGTACGTGTTATCCAGCTGCACCCATATTGCGGGTTTTTGGCGAGGAAGGCAAAGATTTCGAACAACAAACGCTCGGATGATGAAAAGCCAATGTATTAGCGCTGACACCCAGGGATTTGGCTCGGGTAATCTGAGAAAAAAGCAGTTGAGTATGAAATCTGTGAATGGAAAAATATATCTACTGCATGGCGTTCCGTGTACGAGTATCCAGGACAGTTAGCATTAGCTGAAAGAAGAGTGGTCGTAGAGATTGTATAGGAATGCGCTCCAAAAAATGATTGATCGTAGTTCGAGCCAGCTCAGCCGATGCCGTTGAAGGAACCATATTCAACTCTTCAAAATTCTAGAGGCCAGTATTAACAAGGAATAATGAAGTTGGGAAGAGATGTAACGTTACTTCAACCCACTCTTCCATCTCCGTGTACGATGCCCAGATATTTTTAATGCCCATCCTCCTTCCGATCTCAGTCCAGAGAGTAAATATGGCCTACGTGCGTGGTTACAGCTTTGTTCGCATTGACGGTCAAAAGAGAGGCACCTGAATTTCGATGGGCGAATGTGGTCTCCAGTCAAAACGTCCGGTCCACCTCTACAAAATTTCCTTCAATGAACAGCGGAAAGCAAGAGCAAAAAATGCACAGACTATAGGCTCAATCATGAACAACGCCAAATTATACAGATAGTCATCATTGTTCTGTTGAATAATTGATATCTCGTCGATATAAAAATATAAAGTACGGACGATGCGATATTTCCTGTGTAAATAATTTACGCGAGCAATAGCAATAGCTGCACGCGGGTCATCTGAAGGGGTTTCATATCCAGGTCCCACCAAGGGATTGGAAAGAAATGTGGCGATCAAAGTGCTCGTCTGCGTTTTTACTTGTTAGTGTAATGGCATATATCAAGAGAATGTCTTGACAAACATCCGCGAGACGTTTATTCATTGTGTGGAGTGTCTTCAATTCGCCAGTACGAAGTAGAAGAGTTGCAATTGAAGACTTTTGACAAAATAGTTTATCACAAGTCTCACAGAGCAAATGAATAAAGTGGCTCACAATTCCATACACCTTGAACAACGCCACTTGAGTTCCTAATAGCATCATCATGGGTGTATCATGAAAAAATGATTCATAAACAATTTGCTGCGCTGTCCAAGGGCTCATAGTCAACAGTTCATCTCCGGAGAACTTCGTTGGTATCAGCTTGACCCGTTGGTAACGAAGAATTCGAACCAGAAGGATATAGGGGATTGCGAAGCAAAGTAGCGAAGCAAGCATTTGCAGAAGGTACAGGAGTGGGGCGAGAGGCAAGAGTATTCAATGCACGTGTGTGTTGTTGATTCTTCCGGAATGATGCATCCGATTTCCGGTTCTATCGGTCTGATGTGAGGGCAATTGAAGGTGGTTGATAGATCGGGGGTTTCGAAGATGAGTGTTCGGATGTGCTATCGAAGCTGAGATGCAGCGCCATCCAGTTCGTTTTTCAACAATCTGGGACAAATCAAAAACATTCTTCTGCAACACCCTTTGACAACCCATGTGACTCTTCTAAACTATAAAAAGGTTTGATTACGTAGTTACTGTATGCTTGACCGTTTCTGCAGCTGAGATTTCTAGTTACAAGTCATTAAAAGATGACAGAGTACAAGACACTGAAACTCTTGAGAGAATTTCTAGTAGAGCAATGGACTGTCTCCTGGAAATTTTCTGCTATAGACTTACATGTTGATTTAGTGTTGCCTCTGAGTATCCTATCATATACCATTCTACTGCCAAATTGAATACTTGCTATAGGCTGAAACTACAAGTTTAAAGAGTCCTCTTATTGGCAAAGGCATCATTGAGCAGCTATGATGTGTTTCTGTCAAATTGATGATCGAGGCAAGAACCAACGGGCTCTCATGTATACTACTAGCTTAGAATTTGATCGACAAGGCGCAAAGTTTAAGTACACCGCATGAAAGAATTGCTAAATGCGTCATAAGTGAATGGGGGGGGCAATGCCTATTCTTGGCAAAGCAGGGCATCGCCCCCCAAACTATATCCACTGGATCATTCATGGGACTGCTCGGAAATCTGAAATCTGCCACACAAGGTTTCTAGGATCCGAGCAAACAAAAGATATCATCATGGAGATAAAGGTAAGTATACTTTGTAACAGACTGCCATAACAGACTTCCCATGACAATCAACACAAGAGAATACTTAAAGCATGATACAAGTCGGTTCAAATTGACCTATAAGTTTGACAGACAATGTCATCTCCTCTTCTCTATTCCCTTGGTCTTGAAAATGCACTACTTCATACCCAGTGGCATGGTTATTCTGAAGGTAAACACCATTGGTACAGAGCAAAGTCTGATGTTCAAGTCATCCATAGTTACTGCTACAACATTACTGTTGTGGGATTACATTCTCACATTCCAGAGCGAGGTCAGAGCACTTCATTTGATACATGTTGCATTGTTATTGTTAGCTCATTGTATTTTCACCAGCTGGAGCTCATATGGGTATAATCTGCAGAGTTCAAAAAATATCTTGGGCTAAAAAGCATTGTAGGGCCGACCCAAGAATGGAGTTACTTTCCTATTTCTAACTGTGAGTTTTTGACATTCATTGTACCAAAAGTACCCATTAGTCGTGATATGTTGCAGAATCGCTACCTTGCTGTTGTAGCACAACTTGTGACAACATATGGTGAGTGCTTTTCATTCCCAAATGATGCTTCTGAATTGTTTATGTAGCTCATGTGAGCTCAAATGTTACTTACGAGGTCAGTACAAATATTTTCAAATTCATATGATTACCAGGGCAAATGCAATTCAATGATCAACTCTCAAAACTTGCCTTCCAGTTGTAAGTATCCTTTATTTTCGGCTTGAATTCGTTTAACTTTTGTCTGAGCCCAGCTGTAAGTTGGTGGCCTAAGATTGTTTAGGCACCATATTAAATCAAATCTCTATTTTACTGAAAAGGCGTATTTGCCATTGCATATTGGCTCATCGGAACAAGTACGGTGAACTTGGTTGAGATTGAGATGAAGCTGACACCGATAATCTTTAGGCATTCTTCAACTAGCTCTCACTGACGGAATTGTTTGGCTCAGTGTCTGCTCCTTGTATTGCAATACAAGTGCGGTCCGGTGGCCTTTATTGGGCCTGATGATAACGTGTATGCTATGTGGGGTCTCTGTGGTAGGAGTAGTCGGGTCACACTCGAAAGGTTCGAGTTTAATCGGAGGAGACAATTCATTTTTCCTGAACCATCAGCAATGTTTAGGCGCTGCTCAGCTTGCTCCTGGCTTCAAGCAATGCACAGTTTATACCCAGTACCACAATCTATGGCTTTTCTGGTAGGTGCAAATTATACCGACTGTCTCAACTTATTGTTCATCAAAGTATATGCCAAGGGTCCCTCTTTTGGTTTATGAAACCACCACATTTATATTAGTCATTAGGCTCTTCATTCAGTACCGGCGAAATCGCAAAGAATGGACTTCAAATCTATTGGAGCTATTGCTGAATGATATGCTTCTCTATCTAGCTATGTAGGTCAGAAGCAGGTCAATTATAATCAGTCTGAATCATTATCTCCAGCATCTTTATTGCATTCATTGGAAATGCAATTCTGTTCGCAAATCCGGATGTAGGTATCTGTTGTCCCAGGTTTATAATCTGTTCGCAATATTCACCTTGCTTGAACTGTCCTTAGCCTACTCTCTCAGGAATTCTAGATCCACCGACAGTTGTCTTATTGTCAATTTTAGGAAATCATATGCTGCTTAATCTTCGAGCGGAAAGCAAACGCGCGGCACAGGGAATGATATATCAAAGTGGTGTTCGAGATCCCGGTACTCCTGGACCTGGCTTAGGAATAACTGGTACAGGATTAGAGACAATGGCATTCACTACTGCTACAGTTTAGAAATCGATGCCCTAGACCATACTATGTATGTATTGATGCACATTCATTCGAAATTTCTGCCCTTTTCAACTGATTTTCTTCGATTGCTGTTTGTGATTTTCACTCTTAAATGTATTCTGGGTACAATCGGGTCAAAGATCCTGAACGCTACATAAATACCTACTCCGAATTTAATCCTTTTATTCCCCCTATGCTTTACGCCGTAACAACAAGCACTGAAAGCGAAAGACCCGGAGCATTATACGTGATTGTTTTCCCCGCCGTGAACGAGAAGCTTGAGGGAACTGCAGCATTGGGATTAGTTGGTGTATTTTGCGTCCCTGAGGCCGCGGTGAGAATCGTCCCAGTTCCAGTCGTATGACTTGGTGTGAAGGGCAGGGTAAAGACAACAGTGTTGGCGGAGGTTGCCGTATTGATGACCTGCAAATGATTGAGGAAAAATCAATGAAGCAGATAGCGTTACTGGGACTGACTTTCAAGAAATACTGTCCCGCAGAGGTATCACGGGTAACACTCCATTGCACGGGTGAGCTCGCGGTGTTGGTCGTAGATGTGAGGTAGAAGTCACCCTTGTACAGACTGTATAACTAGGTTTTTGAGTGTCAGAATCCGAAACGGGTAGCATTTTCCTATGAATAACGTACTTGTTGGACATAGTATGATGTGGATCGGATAACGGTGTTTGGTCTGATCAAAAAGTTGTACTATCAGCTATGATCAGTCGTCGAGCGTAAAACATACGAGAAAGTAATGAGATCAGGAGTCTGGAAGGAAAGATTGAGCGAGAGATTTAATTTTCAGTACTGGTCATGGACATACCCATTGAGTGCTGGAAACATGCTATTCAATGATAAAGATCAACGTACAGGACTATATTTCGTAGTCCAACTCGTTACTCACGTTTAACAGCGGAGCATAAGAAGCAGCAAACACAATATCGGAATTCCTATCAAACCCAGCCATGTACGCAGCCTCGGCGATAGAACCTATCAACGGATTGAGAAGAACGTCGATGGTGCCAGGATTTTGCGGAAAGACAATTCATACCATCAATGAAAGGGTATGTCAACGCAGCGCCACTATTTTCGGTTGTCGTTGCGTATTCTCCCTATGAACAAACGGAGACAGTTGGTCAGAAATTTGCGGGTTGACATCTTTCAGGATAATGAGGGATGAATGGTGGATATAGGAGTGGAGAGGGAGGGGATAATAGGTTTAAGGGGTGGGAGAGGGTGGGAGAGTGAGAGGAGCAACATACCTGGAAAAATTGAAGCCCGTTCCTCGATAAAATGTCGAAATTGTACGCGCCATTGACGAAGAAATCTTTCAGACACATAATCAAGTCGTTGAATCAGTCTCCAATAGATAACGAGCTTACTAGGGTTGGAGTAGATATGCAGGTCCCAATAGGTCGGAGCGGGGGAGAGACTGGGAACGTTACCGCTAGTTGCGCTTGTGGCGATGTAATCTATTGAACGAAATTCCAAAACAAGTCAGAACAGAATACAATATATTGTAAATGAAAGAAAACTTACGAAGTTGAGGGAATTCGGCATGTAATGCGTTGTAGAGGTCAGCCCAACGATAGTCAGCGTATCTATAAGATGGTAAAGAACGGTCACCGAAAATTACTAGGATTTGCTTACGTCGTAGGCGAGAAAAAGTCTTCATTCCCAATTTCAATGTAGTTCAACGTGAACGGATCTGGATGACCCATTGACGAACGGATTGCAGCTTTAGATACATTAGTTAATTGGTTCAATCTGAACGCTCATACTAAAGATAACCCACCTTGAGCATTCGTACTGGCGTCGCCGATGACAAAGTTGATCTATTTCACGAGGAACAAAGACCGAACATCAGCATTTGCAGATGTACCGGATCGTTGACCCAAACGTACCTGATTAATCGCCTCAGTGATGTATGTTTGCATGTCGTTTGAAGCCACCGAGGCGCCGTTTAACGAATACCCTGTTGTTTTACTTATTAACACCACGATAGGGTTAAAGGAATCAGCAATGCCTGCGACGAACCAGCGTACACAGCCATAATAGGTTGCATATCCATATCCTCAATCCATTGAAGGTATTCGTATAATCCAAGACCACTGATGACGGGAGAAGCACGATGAGTCCATCAAAGGGTTAAATTCAGGGTAACAAACGTACTCAGTGTTGATATATCCCCAATCTCCTACTCGTCCCGGACGATCAACGAGGTCACCAACAGTGTTCTCCCATGCCCAGCGGTCGGCAGCAGTTTCGCCCTGGAAAATTATGCAAAAACGTTATTCGATATCCGGGTGTGCAAATGTTCGAGATTGCACCGTACCTCTAGATCTAACAAGGATCGATTCATCAATCTGGTAAATAGTTCACCAGGGGAGGTGAACGGACGTACTGTTTCCTCCAGGAAATCGGAAGAACGCCGGTTTCATATCAAGAAGAGTCTGAGCAAAAGACGTTAAATTCAACATATTCACATCGCAAATGAGGACAAAGTAGATTCACTTCAGAAAGATCCATCCTGAACCCATTCGTTCTCCCATTGAACGTCGGCGGGAACAAAGAGATCAAGGTGAACTCCATCGTCAGCCCAGCAACAGTCGAGCCGCCAACAGACAACGCAAATAGATTGGTTACAGCACTTTGCGTTGACGAGGCGGTGAACGTGAACGTGGCTTGCTGCCAGGTAGAACTAGTAGTGAATGGGACCGTCGTACTCGTGAACACCGTGCCGCTGGTGGAACGTAAGTCCGCAGTGAAGCTTCCAGAGACTTTGGTAGAAGGAGGAGTGGGAGTGCGATAGTAGAATGAACCGGTATAGGTCCAGCCAGCAGTAACGGGTATACCTAGAAGGCAGACAAAAAGAATGAGCGGGATATCGGATAACGAGATTTGTTCTAGGCGTACCGAAATATCCAGAGTTAGTAAACCCAACAGTACTTGTAGTCCCGGAAGGAACAGCGAAAGAGAGAGCGTTGGGGAGAGCACTCGATACAGGCGAGCTGGACGCGACGACGGATATCTTTGCTGATCCCAATGCGGCCCAGGCGGTGAGAGCTGCCGAGGTTCCTATGGGAACGATGAGAAACCACAGGAAGCAAGGTAGAAGACTCTGATGGAGAGAAATGGCTCGTGAACTAACCGGGAGTAACTTGTTGGAAAGCACGGTTTTGGATAACTGTACGATGGCAGGTGAGCGAGATATCTGTGTGGGACAAGGAGAGGATAACGTACGCTCGGCGTAAAGACCTCCATCTCCACTCTGTATAAGGATTATCCGACATTCAGTTCGATGGACTATTGTTCATATATGACAGACGTACGTGCTAGGGTAGGAAAAGTAATAGTCAGACTAGTACTATGTCGCACAGAACAGTAATTGGATGGCTCACATTAATATCCTAACCAATGGATGATTCACAACGGTCAGGTTCCGTACAAGTAACACGTCGCGGAAGGAAACATTATACCTCATACATCAACCCATCTGGATGCGATCGGAAGGTGATAAGCAACGGAAACTCCGAAGGGTAAGGAAGACACGCGTACATAGCGTCGAAGGGACATTATGACCGGCAGTTGTAAATGTAACATCAAAAGTTGAGGCGTTGACCGCCGCAGCAGCCGCCAACATGACAGCAAGCGTTCTTCTCAGGACCATGTTGCCGATTCACTGTTCGGAATGCCCAAAGTCAGAAGGATGGGAAGGCAGAAATCGAAAACAAAACTCACCTGAAGCGTCCACCTATATGTATTCCTCCTCGTCTTCACATCCGCAAAGGTCACGATCCGACCGTAGCATGAGGTCCGGACAAGGTAAGAAAGGACCTTATGACATTGCTTATACATTTCCCGGAGAAATAAGCCCAAGGTTCACGAATGTTTCGTCACCTGTAAATCCAAGTTGAAGACCTTCGAAGCAGATTGGTGAGGCAATACGCACCGTATGAGTTCCAATCAGCGGTCCGGGAAGATTAAACATGCTGGCATTCGAGGGTACCCCTGATGAACGCGCGAGGGTGGTACCTGTATTGCGAGGATTATTTTCGGTATTCTGCGTGTTTTGAAGGTCATGAGGTGATTTGGGTTGATGTATACACATGTCGAGGTAGCGAGAAGCTTTCGTCGCCTCCTGATCTTCGGTGTATATCCTAGAAATCTTGAACCCCACTTCTCGAAGAGATCGAATGTAGCGAGGTTCAGGAGTAGAAATTTGCAAGGGAAATGGTATAAGGGGAAAGAGGGATAATACGTCGAGGAATAATCGATGCCGTTGTAAGAATGCCAGGACCCGAACTCTGCAATGCAGGATGGCAGAAGATAGGAAATTTGGCGGTGGTTAACGTTGGCGAAGAGCAACCCTTGATACACGTCTCTTCGTATCCTATTCAGTCCAAAGCACGTTTCTGACATTGTGTGAGCGTCCACGTTCTTACTTAGTCGCAAAACGAGTTGTTTATCGTTAGACGCCGTGTTTTGTGAATTTCTGGACAATGCTGAGATATTCTCTTTTTCTTTCTCTGCACTCTGCATTTTAATTTCTACCTGTCTTTGCAAGCCTTCGTCAGGTCCATACTGAGAACCCTCAGGAAATTTCAACGGCAAATATGTGATTGAGTAGGACCCTGAGGCCTGAAATTTCTACCAGCGTCATTTACGCCAATGCAATCATGTCACTATAAATCAACGATTTTTCTCTTTTTCTCCGCAAACCCCCTCCCTTGCTACACGACTTGGAGCTGGTCTCCAGATTCTTCTCTATTTCTTCATTCATGGTCATGATAACGTATACTCCTTCCTATCCTCGTCCCGGCTATCGAAAAAGAGGAATCGTTTGCACCGCGCTCATTGCCGTTCTCGCTTCGACGATGCTGGAAGCAACTAGTGCCTTCCCTGTTCCCCTTCCTCCCATGTCAGAGCACCAAAAATTCATTGGATCTGATACCAATGCAATCAATACAACCTCAATTTCAGGTTACGAGCACTATAATGTCAACTATGGCAAATACGGTGCGCGTATATACCCTCAGACTGTTCATGTACATTTCACATTTAGCTGACGATGATCAGATCCGGCTTCGGGAACCCAAGAACTTGAATCTCGGGGAATTAAAATAAACAAAGTCACATCTCGAATTGAGATGAAGCTGAAGAATCCCAAAAGGAAAACTATGGGCTTTGCGTACCTGGATGTAGTGAGTGTCTTCATTGTATTCCCATCCAAAGGTCACATCTTTTCCCCCATTGTGACATTCTCATACTTTCGTTGTCTTCCCCTCGTCCTTTTTTACAGAAACTCCTTGCTTTGCCGCCGGAGTCGAACGATATGATCTTTTTGGATGGAATTTTTGACTTGGGACATTTGGTGCTTCCTGCCTGGAATTTACATTGGAGCGGTGATTTTATGTACCTTTTAAAGTACTCTGATTTGCCTGATCAGAATCCGGAAGTAAGTGCATTCATCTCATTGACCAGGATACTAGTGAATCTGATGACCGGACAATGATAGAACTATTGGATCGTGAGCAAATTCAACTAAATTTCATGTCGATGTAATTTCAGAATTCTTGATTCAGTGTGTTGTAACTCTCGAGGAAGATGCTCCTTTGAATATTAGGCCTTACTGGGTGAGAGTCACCCTTGTCCCGCATTTCTTAGTTTGCATGACTTTCACCCTCATATAGAACGGCCGCGAAAAATGGAATCGAAAGGGGAAGGGACCTCATATGCCCAAGACCTACGCTACATTTTGGGATGGAAACCCCAATTTTCCGAACGTTGTTGTATTGGAATTCCCGAAAAAACCGTTCGTGGAAAGTTGGGTCATGGACGCAGAGTGTTATGCGGGTGAGTAGTATTGAATTGCGCACGGATGTTCCTGCTGATTCGTTGTTACCCAGATCATAAGCTACTCCATAAGGTTGATTGGCAGGGATGGCAGCAATATCCCCCCCTTGATTAGATGACTCCTTTTGTGGGCTGTAGTACATAGCCCTGTTACGCATGATTAAAACTTGTTGGAATTGGTTGTCTCTTTCAATTCAATCTCCAACCCTTTTCCGCTCTCAAAAACCAACTCATACCTCTTTCCAGATCTTTGACACCCTCACATGCAACTCAAAGTCGATCCCCCCAAAAAATTTTCACGCAACAACCAGTGGAAACGTTTAGTTGGGAACTCACCGTCTCAATCACAGGAATTTGGTTCCTATCATCTGCGTTGCCGACTGACGCAGAGTTTTACGACAAGCAAGCCTTGTGTCTAAATAAACGCGACGCAGAATGCGTTGCAACCTTAGCAATACCGTAATTTAAGCCTGGCTTGAAGATCTTGAGGATCAGATGGAGATTTCATTCCTTTGTCCGTCGCTGTCATCCTCTGAAGTTTTGATTATGATGCTGACTTGTGTCTCGTTCATTCTCCTGGATGGCTGACACAGGGATTGAACGTGAAGGAACGACTCACGGGAACAATTATTCTCTGCCTGCGAATGTTTCTTTTACCTTCAACGGTGCGTATTTTCGACACATATTTATTTTTCTTAATTGATGTAAACTACTTCCGTAAAGGAGTGGGTGTTGAGGTCTTCGGAAGTGTGAACTCTCTAGAATGGTTTCCAACGTTCATCTGTCAACTCGATGATCTGCAATAATTGATGATTCCAATATTATGGGTCCCAAACATCCACAGATGGCTATGTTAAACACAGTGTAGGGCTGGTATCCACAGGCAACAGTTCCCGAGAAATATCATTACATCCTAGAGACTTGAACACTCCAACAATGCTTGATAATCTGAGTGAGCAGCATATATAGGAGGATAGCCCTGCCAGGATAGCCTTCCAAGCTATAAATTGTATAATTGGTACTAGATAAAATGCCATGGCACTGGACAGTACATCTTACCAGATTGTTCAGTCCCTAATTTAACAATCCTTCCTTCTTGCGATACCTATATGAGTTGAACACAGGAAACGAATAAGTCGGTTTCGGCCGTGCAATACATTCCTTCCTTCCTATGATCTCTGCTGTTACCTCATGTAGAGCTTCCCGCTGCACAAGCCTTGCCTCTCACCTTTAAATAGATACAAGTGCACGGCAAGCCGCTACCTGTGAAAGCACGGCCTGAGGGATGAGGCCGTGGTTGGGGGTATAAGCTTCTCCAACTTTGATCTCTCGTCCACTGTGTTTCATATAGCACGTCAGATTCTGGTGGTTGAGTCTATCCCAGTTACAAGTGTGGGTGAATATTGAGCCTGCGAGTACGCAATAGTAGTAATGGTAAGTCGGAGAGACGAACACAGATATTTGCCTTGAACTCGGTTTGCAAAACGTGCAGATATTGTTGTCAACAAGAAACCAGCATAGGCGAGAATTCAAGCCCTTCTTTCTTGGCCGAACCAAATGTACTGGATCAGAATTTAATCCTGTATCGACAAAAATAGACCAGGTTTTGTGTGACATCTTGGCGTAGAAGCATTAAGGATAGGATAGGATTAAGTCCTGCTACTCAATTTAATCCTGGTGGACATAAGTTTTGTACCAGTTTCGCCTTGTGTGACATACTTTGAACGAGAAAAGTTATGTCCACCATTTAAATTAAGTAGTACTGAGCCGGGATATAAAGATGGCCTCTTCGTTCCCTTGTCCACCGCTGTTATCCTCTGAAGTTTTCGTGGACGATACTGACCCATGCCTGATATATTCTACTGGATGGGTGAATGGAGGAACACCAGGGCTTGAATGTGAAGGAACAACCCATGGAAGCCGCAATGATCCTCAGCCCTCCACAGTTACTTTCACATTCGATGGTGCGCACTTTTGAAATATCTGTTGGTTTTTTACCTTCCATACGACTATCGTGTTCAGGCGTGGGTGTCGGGATTTTGGAAGCGTGCACCACGATGACGGATCTCCAACATCTATCTATCAACTGGACGATCTGCGTAACACTGTCTTCACGTTTTCAGCAAATGGGATGGATAATTACCGAGTTCAATTCTACCGCTCACCGTCGCTGGACCCTGGAAATCACACACTGGTTATGCTCCTATCCCCAACATCTGGCTCCGTTGAGGGGCTCTGGGTTGACTATGTTGTCTATACCTCAACCCCCTCAATTGAGACACTTTCCTCCAACCTAACCAGGAATACATGCACAGCGCCTGTGGCGGGGGGTTGCGGGAAGCATCATGGGTACAATGATTGGACTGACATCTATGTTCATTATTATGCGCTGGAGAAAAGGTGATGTCAGTTCTACCAGTGTCCAAGGAACGGCGGGGATTAATGATTCCAACCAACGTACAGCACGGTCCCGAAGTCACCACACATCCACTGATCACGTTCAGGAGCCAATATTTGCAGACAATTCCCAAGGGTTATATCATCCTAGGGACCTGAACACCTCGACAGGGCTTGCGTCAATTGACAACGAGAATTTGAGGGTGCAGGATGTGCAAGAGAATGACCTCCCATCTTATAGATCGATCAATCAAATTAGTGGTTGATAACATATATGAGAGCAGATTTTGGTCTTTAAAGCTCAAGGAAAAAATGAGTGTGAATACCAGCTTTTTCAGTTCTAGGGGAAGCCAAGGATAAATTGGATAATAATACAACTCCACATGATAATTCTCAGTTTGCTTATGCACGGCCATGCTCTGTTCCTCTATTTGCAGCCCATGTCTCTGCTCCCTGATGGATGTTTGACATGAGATACTGTCATACAACTATTCAGGCCAAGCTTACCTTGTGATTCTTCGTCCGATAATTCTTCTGCCGCCTAGTAAACCATTCGTATGCAGTAACACCTGGACTGAGGCTCTGCTGTCTCTCCGGAGTAAGGTTATTAAAAGCTGTAGATATGATCGAGCTCTCGAGCAACGGGGAGAGAGGTGTGTCGTTCGCAGGCCTGGTGAAGTAAACTTGTGACCACCGATCATGTTTCGATTGTGAACCTGGAGGAGGTCTATTGTTGTTGTGGAACCGGATCAACATCTTTGCGCTTGAAGATACCACAGAGAAGCACGTACACGACACGATGGATATTTGAATTGAGCAACCCCCCGCTGAACATGGTCAGAGCATCACCGACGTTGCATATCATATGTCCTGGAAGCGGCTACGTAGTTGATTGCACAAGATAAGCATAAGGAAGATCCATCCCAGTTGGCGAACGTGCTCACCCTTGCATACCGCCACTCGGTTGTCCCAGGCGGAAGGACTTGCAGTCCTCCGAGATTATTCACCAGAAGCGTCAAAGTCCCGAAATCTGTATGACCCCCGATAGCTAATTTACCCGGTGTTAAGTTCGCTGGGGCCTTGATAGTCCTCGTCTCACTGGAGCTGAACTCCTCCCGCTTATGGAACTTGGCTAGAGTACCTTCTGGTAATCCAAGCTTGTCGTTGAAGATTTCGATCAAGGTATTGCTGATATCAACACATTTCTCTACGAAAGGGGTGATGACGGGGTCCATGAGGTCGTTTATGACAGATGGATACTCTCTTCGGGAGACTTTGGGGTAAGATAGTGCGTCGTCTTTGGCGACGTTGACGCCCTCAACGGGATCTGGGTTGCCTACGGCGTCCACGATGTAATGACCCACTGCTTTGTACCTGTCGCTTAAAGTTCATTAAATGTTCCCGCTAGTAGGTTGATTACTCACCCAAAGGAAAGTCCTTCATCACCCTGCTCGTACTTCATCTTTTCCTCAAGTGGAAGCTTAAAGACTTCCTCCCCCATACCCCACATCGCGACGAAATCTTGTTCGGCGCCGTGATTTTTCAAGCTTCGGAACGAGATCAGAACCGATCGAGCAAGCTACACCGAAGGTGCATTCGGATTGAGGAATTACTTACTACCAGAAGCCCAACGTCGTTCCGGCCTCCCATAATCTATTGATCTCGTCTTTGTTGCCTGCTTTCAACAGTTGATAGTCGATAACGAGCAGAAGATGCGCTTCGACTTCCGATGGCCATTCAGGAAGGTTTCGAACAGGGACGGGCATGATTATCGTTTTGCAGGTGTAGCCTAAGGGATATCGAGGCAATGTTCGGTAGATTCACTAGGGTGGTTTAGAACGGGACAGATATTCCTCGAATATCAGGACCACACACCTTTTAATGTACCCTGCCTCTTTTACTCGTCCATGGTCTCGATTACAGGCCTAGAATGAGTTTCAATGAGTTTTGAGTGGGAAATAGGAAGACCTTTCAGAATAGGACGCTACCCCAGGTTATTTCCGAGCTATACTCGGAAAGATAGCTCACAAATCGTCTATTTCCATTCCCTTGTATCCCACTAATACTAAGGATGAATGGTCCAGACCCCTCGACGCGGTCAATGATACAGACGTCGAAATGGAATAGGAATCAACTGATTCAGGAAGAGTTCGAGGCTAGATTTAGAGATGGTCGGTCTTCGGTGTCCTGTGATGTCAGAAGAATGAATCATTTGGGATATCAGCCCATGAAAAGCCATATATAATGGGACCATAAATGAAGGAGGTGGGGAAAGAAGGGGGATTTTGACGATGGGAGGTGGTATGAAAGGAGGAAGTAAAAGAGTGAAAGTTGCGGTGAGGAACGAATGGAAATGAGTCAATCTATGGAGAAGTCCTGGGGCATGAACAGCAGGTGGTTGAGAGTACGGCTTGTATTGAAAACAGGCGAAAGATTATGTAGAAGGGGAAAATATAGGAAACACATTGAGTAAGACTAACGTGGGGAGACCACCTCGTGAACCCTCTATACGGGAGCCCATTTCGCCCTCAGTAGGTGTCCAGTAGAGTAGGCTCATCGTCAGGGGTTGACTTCGGTGACTTGCGTACAGCATTAGGGTGGGAGAGGCAAATTAAGAGCTAGCTTATGCTCCGAGCAAGCTGTAACGAGGATCTTCGCGGGTAATCTGTTTGATCGAGCTAGATCAATGGATGTTTCGGATTGAAAACCGAGTGTATCCAACGTATGTCTTGGAACAGCAATTCCACCGCGCCCTTCGCTAACAGGAAACATAAAACAATATTGAGGATACGTGGACGTGGTACACGAAAGAGCCTACTAGACGCCCAATCTATGAAGACGGAATCAGGCGTCTAAACTCACGACGTTACTCTTTTTGCTAATGCTCAATCACCCGTACTACAGGAGAGTGTCGCTCAAGCTTAATGCGTTTGATTTCCCCAGGTGTTGCAACATCGGGCTCGGTACGGAGACTTAGCAGGCATTCAAGCGCTATGTACCTTCACCAATATGCGAAATTTTGTTACCTACCTTCCCAAGTTTCCAAGATCCCCTCCAATAACCTTCCTCCAGGAAATGACTCGAGCTCTGAACCCAAAAATCATACTGATCCGTCTCGCTTCCGAATGTGTGTCGTATCAGTCAGAGGAGGTACTTTTTTTGCGGGATAGCACGATGATGGTACTAACAATGACAGCAATGACAATCGCACTGCCAAAGACTGCTAGACTTGCTAGTATCTGATACAAAGAATTATTTAGCAACAGAGACCAACTCGAAGAACCCAGTTTTGAACAACCGCACCCATATCCTTTGACGATTCTCTAGACCGCCCTTGGCATAGTATGTTGAATGAACAATCTCGACCCTTCTATCTCCAAAATGTGGTCGTGTTCTAGCCGGTGCTAAAGCTGTGAGATTAATAACCGAGGATGAAGCAGATGCTGGAGGGATGTATTGGCCTCTAGGTCCTGAGCTGGTGCTGAGATTTGACATCCGGTGGGCAAATGGGACTTGGTCATAATAAACATCTAAATCACTGCCGAGGGATGGTGTGGCACTTCTGACAGACTCTCGAACTCCTGATGACATGAAATTGGAGGCAGAAACAAGTGGGGTGGGGGGGATTTAATGATAGAACTTTTCAGGACCAGTTACAGCAGTAAGAAGTTAAAAACAGATTCATGTGGGATGATGATCATGACACCGATAGATAGACAGGACACCTAGGAGCGGGAAAAAATCACCTTGAATAGAGATTTCAAACTTTGAACTGTATACCAAAACACATACATCACAAGTGAATATCATTATCATGATTGTATCTCGAGCATAACAAGTTGACAACTGATGAAAATGTTATGAACGGGTGTATGATGAGGATGGGTTAGGAATAATCGGACATGTTGAAACCTTGAGTTATTTGCCTGTTTCAGAGAGGCTGGGGCGGGAGTGAAATGTAAGTACTAAGCAAGGACGAGACATGCATAATATATACAATTGAACGATTCTTCTGTACTTTTTCATAGCCTCGGACACATAGCCCAGGCGAAAGATAGAAGCGAGGAATGCACGGAGTATTGAAAAGGTTTAATTGGTGCCGCCATTAAGGAGTGAAAGATTGGGAGGACATGAGTCAGATACCTCGGAATAAAATAGAGAAAATACGCACCCCGTCTTTTGACAATCCAAGTACACATCGCCTCACTCATTTGGCCGCAGTTCTTGTTTCCAGATTTACAGAGGGAAAAACTGGAATCTGAATAGGACTGCATTAACTCCTCTAACCGAATCTTTGAACAAAATTAGTAGGCAGGAATGTACGTATCGAGGGTAGACTAGAACGAACAGTTCCCTCGTCGAGTGTTCGGTCCCTGTGGGACCTTTCCTCCGCCTATGTGAGATGGTCGTGGAGTCGGAAGGAATGACTTGCTTGGAACTTAGCGTTTGAATTGCTTGAAATTGGAGGAAACAAGTATTGGTTCTTGAACAAGGGACAAAGAAGACGTCAAGAATCCACGTGTCTGGGCAATCTGATTTTATCATTGATCAATCGGTACGCTTTCGCTCCTTGACTCAATCTTTCATCCTGCTGAGACGTGACACGACAAGCTGAAAAGTGAGAACGGAAACGCTTGTACACAGCTCTTCCGAGCACCCGCCATGGATATGGGTGAACCTATGGATATAGACGAAATGTCTCCTGTGTTAATGAGACAATTGGTACGTTTGAATTTCTTTTCAAAAAGCTCACCCGAATAATGGCTTGAACAAGGGACGACTACGATTGAACGATGCAGATAATATCTCCACAAGAGAAGAAAGGCCAAGGTTGGAAGATCACAGGGATGTCGAGGATTCAGTGAGTGCCGTCTCATAAACAGTCAAGTTATTACTAACTCTTCATCGTTGTAGACTTCCTCATTCACACCCTACCCCCCACAAATCTTCTCTCCCTCTTCCCCTGCTCCCCACATAACCACAACTGACGGCTGGATAACAGCGCATTTCAACGAGTCTACCGCTACTCTACTCAACGTGGAGAGATTTACACAGTATTGGAGGCCCAATTTTAGCCTAAGCCATGGTCAAAATCAATCCCAATCTAGCAACGTTAATTTTGTTCTCCCGACGACCCAATGGATCGCAATAAATCGCGGATCATCGTCCCCCTCCTCGAAACCTCGTATCCCCGAACTCAAGGCCGCGTTTGATGCTCTCGCGAGCGGACACCGAACAAACGGCCACCTAACACTAACCGTCTCCACACTCGACGAACTCGCATTTCAATACCACGTTCTATCCGGTAAATGGATGATCTTCGCAAACAGGGATACTATTGATGCGTTATGGCGAGACGTTGTGCAAATGGTATGCATGTATCGGAAGAGAGGAACCGCAAAGGTTTCAGTGAATGAAGACGATAGGAATAATAGGGTGATATGTGTCTATGTGGAGAATTTTGCGGATTTCAAAGAGGTGAGAGGGTTGAGAGAAGATTTGAGAACGGTTGTCGGTGTGAAGAAGAAGATCCCGTTCAAGATGGATGCGTATACGCATATGGGGATATATAGAGATAATCGGTGGGGGATTCCACCAACGAGATGGTTAGAGTAGGCGACGGCCCTTCCGCTGTCAAAAATTTCATTTTGCTTTGTCTTCTGCTGGATCATCTGTGTATGCGCTTCATGCTATCTTTGTTAAATGTTGTTGTTTCTTGTATGCCCTGCTTTCACCCCAATGTCCTAGTATCTTCTTTGTTTCTTATTGTATCTATACATATGAATTTACCAGGGTTTAGTTTATACTCCATGTGTGTATCCTTCCCTTACAGAGCTTAAACCCATCTTCATCTGTCTACACAATACATCTCTATTTCTTAATCATTACCTCACCTAATGATCCCCCTTCTTGCATCTCACACCACCTTCGACTCGGCTTCGAATAAGCTCGTGCAACAAGCAAACAGGCAATGAGCATATCTGTAGCATTCATTGAGTTCATAAGCCAACGGAAATTTGAATATCAATCACGATGTCTTACTGTCTCTTTTCGATCACATCTGCAAAACCTGTATGTTCGGCTAAATAGCCAAAAGCAGTTCAGAGCACTTCCCAGCAGCGAAAGCACCCAGAGCAGGCTTTGATTTTTGCTTTGGGTGCTTTCGTCGCTGGAGAGCGCTCTCCAGCCAGTATCCTTGCTCTGGCGAGTATACATGTTTTGCAGATGCAAAGATGAAGAAATAATCCGACAAAATACAAGACAAAAAGATAGATTGCTTTTTTGTATGGATAACCTCACAACATTCACTACATTAGTTTCCATACACAAAGGAAATCAAACAAACAGTCAAAAAAATCGCTGCATTTCTTGACAACGTTGTGCACAGTCAAGAACGGAAGGCTGTTGTGACGGGAATTTAGATGCTTCGAAAAATGTGTCAGTAAAGGATGTTAAGGAGTTTCAAAGAAGAAGGACCAAAAAGATGTCAAGAGCTCATAATATGAGTGTCTGCCAAAAAAAATACCCGAGTGAAATTGCACAACACTTTGTCAAGTACTGAAAGCAAAATGACCAGTGCATAGAAAAAGAGTCAAAGCAAACATAATAGAAACCACAAACTCATAAATTGAGATGGACTTGGAAAGGAAAAAAACCTTGAAGGTGCTTTGCTATTTCTTGTGAATCCCCCAAAGTGTACAATCATTCGACATGTTCAATGGGAATAATTTCCCAATCTTGCTCTTGTGGTAGATCACTGGCAATGGAAGTCGGCAGTGGTGTAGGGCTTGGGATTTGTTTGCCAAGAAAATTCCTAAGATCTTCAGGCAGTGTTTGCTCAAGCTCCAGAGCGTCATCTTCTCTTTTCAAATACCACAATGTCATTGCTAGAGCCTGTGTTCTTTCTAAAGTTTTTGGATGCTCCTCTCCCAGAATCATTTTCGACATATTCAACAAAGGTTGTTGAAGATTCAAAGCTTCATTCAGCTGTCCCATGCTTCGGAATGTGATTGCTAGATTGTGTATTCTGGTCAAAGTGTGTGGATGCTTGTGACCCAACACTCTGCGGGAGGTTTCAAGTAGAGGTTCTTCAAGAGATAATGCCTCATTCAACCTGTCCATCCTTTTGAATAATTCTGCTAAGTTCTGGATCCTGGACAAAGTGTCAGGATGTTCTTCCCCTAAAATTCTTATGGATGTGTCAAGTAGAGGCTGCTGAAGGGACAATGCCTCATTGAATCTACCCATCTCAATCAATGTGACTGCGAGGTTCTGGATCCTGGTTATAGTGCTTGGATGTTCTTCTCCCAAAACTCTTTTGGAGGTTTGAAGCAGAGATTGCTCAAGGGACAATGTCTCATCAAACCTACCCATCTCCCAAAATATGACTGCTAGATTTTGGATCCTGGCTAAAGTGTTTGGATGGTTTTCCCCCAAAACTCTTTTGGATGTTTCAACCAGTGGTTGCTCAAGGGCCAATGCCTCATTGAACCTGCCCAAGTGCCTAAATGTTTCTGCTAAATTTTGAACCCTCATCAGAGTGTTTGGATGTTCTTCCCCCAAAACCCTTTCAGAGGTTTCAAGCAGAGGTTGCACAAGAAACAATGCATCATTGAATTTACCCATTTCAATCAGAGTGACTGCTAGATTTTGGATCCTGGCCAAGGTATTGGGATGCTCTTCCCCCAAAACTCTTTTAGAGGTTTCAAGTAGAGGTTGCCCCAGGGACAATGCCTCATTGAACCTGCCTAAGTGCCTAAATATTTCTGCTAGATTTTGGATCCTCATCAAAGTGTCTGGATGTTCTTCCCCCAAAACTCTTTTGGATTCCTCAAGTAGAGGTTGCTCAAGGGATAATGAACCATTGAATCTACCCATCTCCATAAATGTGACTGCTAGATTTTGGATCCTGGCCAAGGTGTTTGGATGTTCTTCACCCAAAACTTTTTTAGAGGTTTCAAGCAAAGGCTGCTCAAGGGACAATGCCTCATTGAAGCAGCCCATGTGCCTAAATGTTTCAGCTAGATTCTGCATCCTGGTCAAAGTGCTTGGATGTTCTTCCCCCAAGACTCTTTTTGAGGTTTCAAGCAGTGGTTGCTCAAGGGACAATGCCTCATTGAATCTACCTATCTCAGTAAGTTTGACTGCTTGATTTTGTATCACAGTCAGAGTGTTTGGATGTTCTTCCCCCCAAATTCTTTTGGATGTGTCAAGCAGATGTTGCTCAAGGGTCAATGTCTCATTAAATCTGCCCATCTCCCACAATGTGCCTACAAGATTTTGGATCTTGGCCAAAGTGAGTGGATGTTCTTCTCCAAAAACTCTTCTAGATGTTTCGAGTAAAGGTTGCTCGAGGGATAATGCCTCATTGAATCTACCCATCTGCATAAATGTGATGGCTAAATTTTGGATCCCAGCCAAAGTATTTGGGTGTTCTTCCCCAAAAACCCTCTTGGAGGTTTCAAGTAGAGGCTGCTCAAGGGATAATGCCTCATTGACCCTGCCCATTTTCCTCAATGTGACTGCTACATTTTGGATCCTGGTCAAAGTATCTGGATGTTCTTTCCCCAAAACCATTTTGGAGCTTTCCAGCAAAGGTTGTTGGATGTCTATAGCATCTTGATACCTCCCAATTTTCATATAACATCCTCCTACCCGTTCCCTGTGCATTAGACTTGCATTGTGCTCAGATCCCAACAACTTATTAAATGTTTCAAGCCAGGGCTCCCATGATTTAAGAGCCTGATAATACTGTCCAAGAATATCCAATGCCCCACCCAATGCTAAATCCACAGCATAATCATTGCACTCGAACTGTTGTATTGCAAAACAATGGGATGCCATATGTTGATTGAATTCAATGTCTTTCCAGGATATGTTTTGGAGAGCTGATGCTACAATCCCCAGAGTTCCTTGAATCTTGTTTTTGGAAGTGATGTCTTGGAGCCACTGCTGTACTAGTGGATGAATCTCATAGAGGCCCTCATCAGCCACTTGCAGCAATGAGTAGGAATTTGCTTCTATTACAATTTCATCAAATTGGTTGAGATCCCATACATTTTCAAATGTGGCCAATTCTGATAATATGATTCTAGCTTCATCAACAGCATTGCTTGGTCCCAGAGGCATGTATACATTATCAATATTCTTCATTGCCCTTTCGAATAATAGGCGAGGAATCTTCTCATAGTGAAGATGAGCACAAACACTTAACAAGGCTTTTGCTTGGTCACTAAGTTCATCCCAACTAAGCTTCCAGGTTGCATAAATGGAAAGTGAATATCCATCCAAAGACTGAGGTATTTCCTTTTCCAAAATTTGTCTCCGTAAGTTTTGTAGTCTTTCGAGATAGGTGGAAAGACATTTTCGCTGCCTAATATAGGCTCCAGCATGTACCAGTGCCAATGGGAAGTAATGCAACCTTTTGGCAATTTGAGCAACCTTCTTCTCTTGCTCTGCAGTCAAAGAACCACCAACTGCTTTCAGAGAAAGCAGTTGAATTCCTTCAGTTGGAACCATATTCTGGACCTCCAGAGACTGTGTTGTTACATCCTGTAGATCAGGATTTCTAGAGGTAATGATGATGTTTCCATGACCACAAGAAGGCAAGTACTTTGTTAAAGGGATTTTAGGATCATCAGCTTTATCCATGATAATGAACCAAGATTCCTGATTAGAATGCAGCCAGTGAATTCCGGCATGCCAGTCTTGAGCTTGCACAATACCATTGTCAATCGCAATGTCAAAGTAACTGGCTTGTATCAATTGCTCAGTATTGGCCTTAATAAAATAGATTTTGGTAAGTCTGCTCAGTGAGCAAGATTGAGTAAACATTCCTTCGCAGTTTGTGAATATGATCACATTACCTCTTCTTTGAGGATAATCTTTGCTTGAACTTGAGCGCAGTTTGAGTTTTTCCCACTCCTCCTAAGCCATATAACAAGAAGACCTTTTGGTTTGTTGGCACTGTAGTACTGAGGAAGAACTTTTCGAGGGATTCTAAAATCTCATTCCTGCCTGTGAATGCCAGAGTAGATCTGGGGCAATCAGTCATGCCCCTGATGTAACCTTAGTTGTAGCATGAGTTTCCGAATTATTGACAATTGAGTATAAATACATGTAAATACCTGGAGGTTGTATTGCCATCTGAATATCTAAACAAATTGCATTAAGTAAACCTGACACTTCCACGTCAAGGATACATACCTTCTGTTTGATGGTGACTTTCCCGTACAATAAAGTTTGAATGGGATATTTCAAAATCGTGAGCACCAGAAAACATTGCCGTCTCTTGACCGAGAAGGTGGTGGTTGAATGAAAGGAATGTTGTCACGTTTCATCATTTATGTAATTTGACAAAGATCAATAAAGCTTGAGTTAAGGGCAGGCCACTAACTGACAGTTAAGATCGAAAAATAGTGTAGGGCCATGAAGAGGAAGAGGAACATAAGTACCCATCTCTTCCGACCTCCCTTGTGGCTCCCCTCTTTCCCCCTTCATCTATAGACCTGTATATGCAATCTGTGAGTGAAATTGAGTCTTTGGACAAATTAAAATGAAAAGGAATGAGTTTGGGTGAAATTCTCGTCCTTGCTTCAGGGCAAACTGCTGTAAATTCAATTGCTCCCCACACCTTACTTCCAAAATCTTGAGGAAGCCTATATATAGCACATACACACTTCATCTTGTGATAAATGCAGAATATTCGGTACAGCGTTGGAAGAGAAATAGTTGAAATGGTCATCAATGCTGAGAAGGAGTGCTTTTGGTCGCTTGAAATGGTACTGACACAAATCAATTGAAATAAGATCGAGGGCATGTTCATCTTTGAGTGGGCATCAAAACTAAAGAGTCCATATCATGAATGCAAGGCGGAGAAAGCAACAAGGACAGTGACCCTGTAGAAATCTTGATCAGATCAGCAACAACAATGCTGCGATGTTGAGCTCGACATCGACCATCAAAGTTAATGAGAAGAGAAGAGATTCGGTTGTTGTTGCTTGTATTGTTTTTTTGTTCTTTCGAAATAATAGCATGAGGAGGCGGATGTTGTTTTTCTTTGTATACTCTCACCACAGAATTTGTGTGGGTACACTGTAGGTCCTTGGAGGATGTCGATGGAGAGTATAAAAGACTCGAAACTGAGAGTCAGGGCAGTAACGGCTTCCTCTTGACCTTCGCTTTCGATCTCGACACACAGAACACGCACAACGAACAATATTTTGTCTTCTTTCTTGTTACTTGAATTCTGCAGACTCACTCTCATTATGGATGCAATGGACATCGACAATGTGACCCTCGCGTTAGTCAGACAAGTTGTAAGTTTTGTCATTGTCCATTGTCACAAGCTACTTCACGCATTAATACCTGGATTCTATCAGGAACGACTTCGCCTGAATGATCCAGATGAAATCGCTTTGATTAGACAAATCGTATGTTGTTCGTAATTTTTTGTCTATCCTATGGCGTGCTAACACAAACTATCAAATCAGGAACAACTACATCTGGATGATCCAGATGACCTCGACAGTGATATCACATTAGACAGAGAAGAACCTATGTTACAGTGCTTTGCGAAATGGTTTGCTTGTATGGATTTTTTACCAAGTGTTTATTGCTGTTTATTTCTAGTTATTTGTCCAATACATTTTTGGGCCGAGGCTCGAGAGGGCTCTTTTTGAGGACCACCAGGGCTGTCGGGCTTCAAAAAGTGATTGATGAATCCTTTTTGGGGTAAAAATATATTGGACAAATAAATAAACACAAATAGATGTGAAAAAGTCGAGCAAGCAAAGAATTTCGCAAAGCACTGTAGGGAACTGTGATGATGTCGAGAAAAGCCAGGGTAGTCAGAGCTTCATGGAGGAAACTCGATCGTCAGATTTCCAGTTCAATGAGTCACAGGTGAGTGTCGCTTCTATCCTATGACAAAAACATCGCTAATTGTCCATTTGCTCTGGCAGACATCCTCGTTCTCCTCCTCCACGCCATACGTCAAATACCTTCCAACGATTTTCTCACCTTCTTCGCACGTTCCGTACATAACCACCACCAACAACTGGATAACTGCATACTTCAACGAGTATACCGCTAGTCTATCCAATGTAGAAAGATTTACGCGGTACTGGAGGCCTTCCTTTCACCTGAATTACAACCAATCGCAATCCCGGTCTGGTCCTGACAATTCCGTCCTCCCAACCACCAAATGGATTGCGGTGAACCGTGGATTATCATCGCTTGAGTCTACTTCTCTGCCTCGTATTCCAGAGCTCAAAGCTGCGTTTGACGCGCTCGCAAGTGTACACCATACCAATGGCCACTCAACATTGACCGTTTCTAAACTCGATAACCTCGCAATCAAATACAACATACTATCTGGCAAATGGTTAGTCTTCACGAGTGTCAATACAGTGGATAAATTATGGCAAGATGTTGTACAGATGGTGTGTATGTATCGTCAACGAGGGTTTGCAAAGGTCTCCGTGAACCAAGAAGAGGAAGTTGGGAAAATGAATAATAGTAGGGTGATATGTGTCTATGTAGAGGATTTCACGGATCTGGAAGAAGTGAGAAGTTTAAGAGATGATTTAAGGACGGTTGTTGGTGTGGAGAGGAAGATCCCGTTCAAGATGGATGCGTATTCACACATGGGAATATACAAAGGGAATAAGTGGGGTATCTCCCCTGCGAGATGGTTTGAATAAGGATGGAATGTTTGTTGTCATTGGACTTGGATGCAGGGGTAGATTTGTACTTTTCTTGTCTGTCTGTGTTCTGTGTGCTGATGGATGATCTACGAATGGACATATTCTCTACCCCAGGCTCCCCGTTACTTATCACATCCAGATAACTTTTAATATGATCTTCTGTATTCACTTCACAGAACCAGAGCTTGATATTACACTTTGTATTAATTATATCAAGGATGCCACTGAGTCACTGACACTACGAAGGAGGATTATGAAGATGGTTTCCAAGGAGAGCTGATATACTAGCCGGACAGTGCTGTCAGCTGCTTTCTAGCTCTTAGCCGAAAATACAGATGTAAGCATAAAAGTTGTGACAATGAAAACAAAAAAAGTTCTAATTCTAAAATGCCACGGTGACTATGCAGTAGAAGAGCCTACAGTGTCTCTATAGGCGGATGTGACCGAATATTGGGCTATGATGGATGATATGGGGCAATTCCGAATCTATGATAAGTTTTTCCGAACTCCTTGTCTTATCTGTGGTCTTCTCACTTTACAATATCTACATCAGCTAAATTTTACTGGTCTAGATGGTATTCTAAAAGCTGGGACCCATGTCTATATATACAGAGACTTATGACAGGATAAAGAACAGCTTCCTTTCATCACTAGGTTTGCAAATAGTCAACTCTGGAACAACCGGTGTCAAATGTTGGTTGATTCGAGGTGAGTTTGTCCCCGAAATCCTTTTCTACTGCCTTCTCACATCTCTGAAGAACGGCGGCCCATCAATCAACTGCCAAAACCCAAATTCTACCTGATCATCCTGCCAATGTCACCTCGCGCCTTGCAACAGTAGTCAATTTTGAGGCCTTCAAATTACTGCTGTTTTGTGTACTTCGAAAATGTGTAGCACCCAATGGGGATCCCTTCACGTCCACGGTGGAGCACACATTGTTTACTTTGACTTTGGAAACTACCTATGGAACATCGCACTCTCTCAACCCCATACTCTCAAGCAAGAACTTGATCCATTCTAGATAATATAAGCTCTTTAGTTCTAGGAAAGGGATACTAGGCCTTCATCCGACAGAATTCTCATCCTGCTTTTTTCTTCCACAAATAATTCTTGTTCTTGCCTAAAACCTCTTAGTTGACACAACTTAAAGTGTGGAGCCCAGCTGTTTCTCAATGGGATCGTGTCAGTGATCTTTCCTTTCCTCGACTATCCTATCCTATCCTGTATAGTTGACGACTTGGTGATGAGGCACCTGTATTTATTTAGCGCTGAATGGAATGAATGCCTTTGTTCGCTCTTTGTGACTATGATCATGGCAAATCTGCGTCTCACAGACATACATAGTTCACTCCGGGCCATCGACTTTCCGTGCTTGTCGTGGGACACTGGACGACAATTGATCACGACTCTTGTAGGGCGTGTGTGGGACGCGATGAACTCTTGAACCAGAACCATCAAGTTCAACGTTGCCTCTCAGCAACCACTTAGACTACTGCCACTCAAGGTGAATGAAGAGCAGGGAGCCCTTGGAGAACACACAAATGCTGGTGAGTTGCAGTGCACGCACCTTCGCTCTATGCCTCATCCAAATTCACAAATGCAAATCAAGTCTAAAGAAGTACAGGACATATGCAATACCTTGTTCTCCGGACACTGAATTCCAGTGACACTGTGTTAACCCCTTCGTATTAGTTGTGGGGGCGTTGCGGACGATTCATCAAAAGAACAATGTCGAAATTTTGCCAAGGCGCAAGCACCTCAAGTCCTCAAAGCTTCTAGAGCTTTATCCTCCCCTTCTCTTCATGATTACCCTCCTGTCAATTCCTCCCTCGCTCGCGACTACCTTGCTTTTCTTTTGTTTCCCAGTTTCACCTAATCGGAAACATCCAGCAAGGTTCTGAACGCTTAAAGGGGACCTTATTGTTTTTTTTCTCGTCCAAAATCTGACCACCATCAGTCAACTTACCGTGTTCCATCATTCCACCATCAAATGCTCTTTGTTCTCTCCCTATACACAGACCCTGCTGACTCGGTGACCCACAATCATTTCCATACCGGGATGATGCGGAATACAATGCATGACTTATCGATCAAATCCTTCCGCGAAAGGAATCTTACAGCTATGTGGATTTCGAAGAACAATAAAAAACAGACGATACTGCGTAGCGTATAACACCGCGAAATATCAGGAAATATCTGTACTTTCTACTTCCCTCTTGCCTTTCTCCGACCTGCTCATAACTTATCTGTCCTCCCCTCCCTTCCAATTCTCACATGTATTTTCGCGGTCAGCTCTATCGGAGGATCATTTTCAATCCCCTTCCTGAAGGTGCGTACATAATCCTATTCAATAACGATAATCTTGACCACTGGCGCTTAGATGATCGATCTAGCGCCGATTCTGCGAAATCGTCGTGTGACTCTCAGCCCATCACAGGCGGTCGTGAGTAGTTGCTACCAGTAAGTACAACGGCGAATCTACATGTGCATTCAAGTCCAACAGATAAAAATACAATCGCCGAGGATCTCCACATTAACTCATCAACTCGCAATCCGCGAGTCGTTCAAGCTCCATCCGCGAAATCTGGGGACAGTGTTTCCTTCTGCGAACCTTCCTCCTGTTCCCGCTCCTCCTGCTCCTCCTCCTGCTCCCCCTCCTCATCCATCTTCTCCTCGTCATCAATGTCTGGCAAAGAGACCATCAATGTTGAAGGAGTCTGTGGGACCAGTGGCGGTCTGAATTTAAATGTGAGTACTCCTTATAGTCATCACCGGAGCTCTCGAACTTACTGGTTGAAAGTCCACGACCGAGGCGTCGAACTTGCCTGGTGCGGAGGAGCGCGACTTTGCCACGGTTTCGGACTATCACTATCTTTAGTGACTGTGGACGAAGCGATGTCCACTCTTTCCAGAGAAGGCGGAGAGCTTGTCAACGTTAAAGGAGTGTTCGGAGTTGGTCTAAATTCAGAGGGAAGCTGAAGTTGAAATCGAATGGCTTTTGAACTTACTGGCTGGAAATTTCCATTGGGCTTGGCTGGTAGCGAATAGCTCGACTTTGCCATGATCCTGGACTTTCATTCTCTGTAGTTTTCTCATTAGTGCTGGGGAGGGAGACGACATTCACCCCTTCTGGTGCAGGTAGAGGGAAATTGGTGACGCTGTTTCCGGCGAACTGGTTAGGGAAGCTACAGACACCTCAAATTAGCATTGTTGGATATCCTGAATCAACGGGAGACTCACGTCAAAGGTTTCCACGAAGTTCTTGGAATTGGTTGGTTGGCACTGTTGCTCAGTGCGCTAGTTGATTCGTATTGAGCATGCAATGGCCTGTGATAGATGTGAGTAAATTCACTGCAGTCTATGATGGACATTTGAGCAGTCACCTGCCATAGGATTGATCCCTGTGTTGAAATTGTGGTGTTTCGCCGTGGCCCCTATCGCCCGCCGTAGGAGACACAAGCCGGGATTGAACTTCCAACGAGCTGTAATGTAGGTAAGATCAACAAATTCCACCGTTTGCAGCCCCAGCCATTACCTTGCAACAGGTTGACCTTCGTTCTGAAGATGTGGCGTTTTACTGCGACTGTTCGATCCTTCGTCTTTCACTGTGTCCTGCAGATAGATTGTGTTTTCTTCAGCAAACCTCACTCGTCTCTGGCTGTTCAGTTGGGGTAGGTTGTTGTTTGATGTGTTACTGCTTGTGCCGGACATTCGATGAATAATTGGTCTGCAGTAAAGAGGCGGGATTCACACGATTTCGATTTTATACCTATCCTGATTTTCAGCATAGCCTTACCCGCATAAAGAGGCACTACGAGTCATCAAGAGGGCTGACTCTCAAGATCTGTTGAAATCAGATGTCCCCCTTGTTGTATTTTTTGGATCAAAATGTCGTCTATGAAAACCTCGAGGCATCCTTTTTCACTAATTCAACACGATCTTTGAATTCCTGCTCAAGTACAGGTTTTGGACCTCAATGTTCTTGTTGTTCAACTTTGGCTCGATAGTCCAAATTATTCTGACCCTATTGAATTCGCTGCCTGTACGATTTCCGATTTTTCACTCAAAGTTCCCCGTTAGCAACAGCTCAGTTGTACCTATACCATAAGGTGTGAAATCCTCCTATGTCAGTCTCCGTCCCTCAAGAATTCAATTTTCCAACTCGAGTTCAACTAACGTTTCGATGATTGCGATGAGGATCATACCACTGAGCTTTAGGGAGACGACGAAGTACCAAGAAGACTGATAGGCTCACGATGATGATTATAATTTGATCTCGGTCATAGTGGTTCGAAGCCCTGAAGCCATTGCAATGAATTGCAACAACCACCTGGCTCTTCTGCTATGGTGTTTGAAAGGCTTCAATGTGGCTGCATCTCCGTACCGAACTCGGAACCGAGGCATTGATGCGTATTTCAGAGGGCTGACGAAGAAGTTGCGGCTGCTTGGACAAGTACTGAAGTAGGAAGAAAAGGAATGAAAAGATTTGTGTATTCACTGAGCTAAAAATGGCAAAGCTTTTTCTCTTTAGAAAACCGAGCGCCACTGGGAAGGGCTTTTAACATGCCGTCGAAATCAAGGTCTATCTAAGATTTTTCCTCTGTGATCAAACCTTCCACGAATTCATTTCCTCTGCCTTGTTCTCTGATAGCCAGTCAGAGAACAGAGAGCTTCGGCGGAGACTACCTATTATGATAGGTGTTAACAGAACATCATACGAGTGGGGAATGTCCAGTGGTGTTGGGGAGCCAATGTTCCAAGATTGCTTGCGGTTAATTCACGGTTATAAATACTCCATTTTCCAGAGGGTAAAATAAACTTATAGTTTCGATCGAGGAAGGGCAATCCTTTTCGAATAATTTCTCGGAGATCTCAGTGCCAGATATAAAATCATGTACATAACCAATCTTTTGGGTTGCCTCACTGGAACAATTCATCAGTGGGAAATCCTTCCCCCCTTTAGGACAACAACAGCTTTATACATATAACTGTAATCTTATGGCAGAAGCCGCATGTTTCTATCACATGAAGATAATATTTGAAGGATTTCCTGTAAATCTAAAGAACCATTGGACCTGGATCATATCATTGCTCGAACTCCTTGTTGGATAAGCTTGTTCACCTCACCTCGAATTATTCGCTTATGTTCAAATCAATGATTTCATTTCAACCCAATAATGATTCATAATGAACTACAGGCTTTACAATAACCACTAGGGTTCAAAACCCGTAGTTCCATAGGTAGATTGAATAGGGTAAGTCGTTTTTGTAGCTTGAGGACGGTGAAGGATTGAGAATGTTGGGTAGTCCGAACCTGAACAGGGGGAGAAGCGTGTGTATGGTTGTATCCGCCGAAAGAGAAACAAGCCTTGAGATTAGCAAGTTCCGGGACTTTGATTAGAGGAATTTTTGATGTCGACAAGATCTTCGAAGTCCGCCTTCTGAATGACTAGTAGTCTCTTGTACAGGCAAGGCTATGTCAGCAGTAAGCAGGGGGTATAAAAACATAATCGTGTGACTCTCCTCCTTACTTCAGAATTATTATCGAAACATTCACCAAATGTCCGACAAGAGCAGCAGTCCATTGAACAGCAATTGGTCCAACCAGACTAACCACAGACAAGCGAGGTTTGAGGAAGAATCCACACTCTATCTGCATGAAATTACGAGGAAAGGAGGGTCAGTTGGCAATGGGAATGTGCCACATCCTCAAAGCACAGGTGGCCGTTATCCAAGGTAGTGCTTAGAGTGAAGTGCCATTGAGCTTACTGAACTGGTTATCAATAGCTCATTGGATGCTCAACCACGTCGTTCATCGACCGCAATGAGCAATAGGGATTATGCTGAAACACAACAACGTCAACTTAAAGATCAATCCTATGGAAGGTGATCTTGGAAATATCCATTTAGAGCTTTCTCAATGTACTCACATTCATTACAGGTTATTGCACCCTCAATACCAGTCTCTGTCCAGTGCACCAAGCCACAGTTCTGAACCAAGGGATTTTGGGAACTTTGGGGCAATGTAAGTTTCACATTGACCTCAAATCAATGATCATGCTCACTCGAGGTGTTGGTAGTTATGCCAGTCAAGTCTCCAGAGTCAGTGCCACCGGACTACCTCCACCTCCCCCTAAAGGCATGAATGTTGTCTCTCTCCCAGACACAGGAGAAACAAGTAACCCAAGGACATGGCGAGGGCAGGTTTCTCCATATCAGTCAACCCCAAGGCTTCATCCTGTTGCTTTCAACCAGTAAATTTCATAAAACAATCTGAGCAATAACCACAGCTTACCTCTGCATTTAGACCCCCTCCAAACAATCATCCGACAAATAATCCAGAGACACAGCAATGTCAAACCTCCCCGCAGGCCTACCAGTCAAGCTTAAGAGTTCGGCCTGTAACTTTCAACCAGTAAATCTAAGCTCGAGTAATTTGAATGTTGCCACAGCTTACCTCAGCATTAGACCGCTTCCAAACACTTTTTTGACATCAACAAGTACCATCAGCTCATTCCCCGCCGCAGAAGGCATGAATTTTCACTCCCTCCCAAGCTGCACTAGAGAGTGTAATAGTGCAGAGTCGTGGCGCGGTCGAGCTTCCCCCCACCACTCTAGCCCTATAGCTACTTCAAAGCGGTGAGTCTCGAAGATCTAACTATTTGACCATCACTCACCTTTGAATTTAGACCTACTCCGCAGACTCCTGTAGTGTCTGCCATCTCTTTGCCAGACGTTGATGAAGAGGACAAGACACAGGAGGAGAGGGAGTCCAGAAACATTCCGAATTGATGGACGCAATATTACTGGTCATATATGTTGACTATTGTATTTTTATTCGATCCTCCATGCTTTCCCTGGCCGATGAATACATAGATTTCACCCTTGTACGAGTAAATTTGATTAACCCATGATGGGCCGAGAATTGCCCATGTTTCGCAGCCGGCGCGATACTGAATCCGAACGTCGCGAAAACTTCAGGTGGAATAAGGCGTTATGGGTGCTAGATGTGCGAATGGCCAGTCATTATCGTTATTGCTAATCATGCTCAATTACACACCTGTGGCTGTGTTGAACAAGAGGATTGGATTGTAACAGTACGCCTCCTCAATCGAGTTGGATGCTAGACTGTAAGATGTGAGAGGGAGGACTGAGAAATTTCGCAAGGAATATGGTCCGGGGGGAAAGAGGACGAGGAAAAAACATAAACACATTGCATGACAGCGGTCTTTTATCCCAGCATGAAGTGACATCTGTTTTTCCTTGATCGAAATCTAAACAGACAAAATTTCCTTTCGAGGAAGGCTTCATCGGTGATACTTGCCCCGCGCAAGGTATCACAATGTACTACAATGTATTCCGCATGATCAGATGTTAGCCCAATGAATAGGAAATGACATGTCAGCAGGGGGTTTCTCACCTAAAAAGAACAAAGAGTCTGATACTCTTTGATGGTAGACCGATCAACACATGGTAGTTCAAGTTTGATAAGGAGAAACAACGCCGTCCTTTTGAGGTTAGAGGTTTGGGCTAAGTTCAGTACAGATGACAGAAATCAATAATAAAAGCGGACCACTAAGACGAGCGAACGAGTACAATAGCGTTGATGATAAATGAATCATACGATGAGATGTTTTGTGAATATTTATTCCTGCATTCTTTTGTTGATAAATCGACATTTCCAAGGTCTTAGCAGCATCAGTGGGTTTTCAGCACACTGTGCCTAGGATATTATCCATCTTGTCGCTCCCCGGACCCATACTTATCATACGCGAATCTGGTTAAGACAAGAGTCATTAGCACGACCAAAGGTGACAAGCACTTTGAATTCTTCATGATGATGATGAGTGTACCTTGTATAGTGTTCTGTGTTCGACTCCAGTTGCAGCAGTTCAGGTGAGACAAAGAGACGAGGAAAGCTCAACGTTGGTGGTTCCAGTTCAAGAGAGGTTCTACACGGGCCCTACACAAACCGTGATCAACCGCGGTCTGTTGTCTCACGATAAAATCAAATCTTTCACAATCATGGGCAAATGAGAGGTTAGATTCGGATTCGTTGATATCAGTAGCACAAACAGAACGTCCGTTTCATACAGCACTAATCATACACATACATGAGCGCTGCAAAGAGTGATAACGCGTAGAATGGATACATGTACGGAGGATCTGCACTAGATTGTATCAGCGACACGCTCAAACATTGATCTAAAAAATAAAGCACGTATTGAAGAAGCAAGTTGAACCTTTATCGTGTGAGAACAAAAGAGAGGGAAAATGGGGAGATGACATATGGTAGGATATATATCGAAGTCGGAGGAGGATAATGGGAAGGCTGAGTTTGAGGGATTTCTATGCGATAATTAACTCATGGAGAAAGACGTTCATGAGAGTTATTGAGGCTAGTAGAACCTAGTAGAACTCGGCCGAGATCCCTAGACTGAGAGCATCACCTATGTCTACCAGTCGGAGAGGCGGAAGAAGATCGACGAATTTAGTTGCTGGTGAGCAAGAAAAAGTTTCTGGAGAAAGTCCTGGGATGGCCATGAGCTTCAACCTTCCGCGAAAATACGAGACGCAAGGCTAGAACACGCGCCTTCGAGATTAAGTAGAAGAGATGGAGTAACAAATTATTGTGGGAAAGTATTCGAGGCGAAGATACATGACTCATGAGCAGTTTCTCTCTCTCTCTCCAAATCCTCTTGAACGTTTGAGGTCTGCGACGATATGCTACCATGCTTTTCCTTGCTATGTTTACGCGATATCGCTCATCTCAACATCTGCATCAACATCAAAGCTCTTGACTTCTTACTCTCTCGTCAACCCAACTAATTCAGACCAGACCAGGAAGAAGTGCGCCTTTTGAAACATCGTAGTGCCTTCTAGGACCTTCCAGCAACGCTCTGCTGGGATATAGACGTAAAATTCATTTCAACACCCTTCCTTTTCCACTGTCGAAGACCTTCGCAGACCCGGGGTCCTGCATGTACCTACTTACATCTGAGGATAATGTGAAGTCTGGAGAGTGGAAGAAAACAGTGCGTTTGGCCTTTCTTCAAATCGAGTTGAACTTCATTTCTGCTTACCAGACCGATATTTTTGTCTCCTCTTCTTTTCAGACCATGAGGGTCGGAGGCCTATTCATTAACTCGCCCTATGGAGCCAAAAGGAGGCTGAACTGAAAGAGGTTTCGTGAAATGCATGGGTTCAGAAGATATTGAGGTCAACACGAGTCTCTTTCAAAATTCATTGTGATTCGTCATCTACCATTCAGCGATCCGGACGATGCCTTCGAGAGGAGGTGAAGGCTTACATATCTTAGAGATTCAGCACTTTCCACACGTTACGCGCAATATACTTCCTTTTCCTCATTCCCCAGACCATCCGCACATCCCGAGTGATGTTATATTGGGAGATCATGCACCCTGACTAACGTCCACCTTTCTCCGCCTTTGCATTACAAATCATATCTAACTAGCTCCAGGAGGCCACAAGTTCCGTGTAATTCGTGGTTTGGAGAAACGATAAAGCTCTACTATATCCCCCAACTCGAATTCAAAGTTCCCCAGTTCAGAGATCATTGTCAGGTCATCTTGTTCGTTATCACCATTTCAGTACTCCTCTGCACTATGCCCGAAACAATGAACGCTATCATCATCTCCTCCTTTGGCGGACCCGAAGTCCTTCAGCATCAAACAGTGTCTAAACCATTACCAGCTCGAGATGAAGTCCTCATCCGCGTACACGCCTTTGGTGTCAACCATGCCGAGATGCACATGCGCAAAGGTGAATGGGACGAATACCACCCCATCTCTGGCCTTGAATGTGTCGGTATCGTCGAATTCTGTCCTTCAGGGGACCTCGCTGTTGGAACCAAAATCGTCGCAGTGATGGGAGGGATGGGAAGGACTCGACCTGGGGGCTACGGCGAATTTGTCTCTGTACCTCTAACAAATGTCCTTCCAGTGGAGACAAAACTTTCCTGGGCGGAGCTAGCAGCGTTACCTGAGGTGTATTGTACCGCTTGGACGTGTTTATTCACAGTCTTAGATCTAAAGCGCGGCGAGAGGTTGTTGATCCGTGGTGCGACGAGCACAGTCGGCCAGGCGGCATTGAATCTCGCTGTTGATGCCGGTGCTGTCGTCACTGCGACTACGAGGCGGGAAGAGCGATTCGAGTGGTTGAAGAGTATGGATGCTGTAGACGTAGTCCGCGAACAAGATGGACTAGATGAATATTTCGATTCGATCACACCAGCATTGCCACAAGAGTTTGATAAGGTCTTAAACCTCATCGGCAACCGCGTCTTACTCGAATCTCTCAAACTCACGAAACCAGGAGGACGGATGCTTCAAGCAGGATGGTTGGGTGGTTTAGCACCTGTGAAGCTGTTTAACCCCATGGTTGAGATGAAGCCCGGGGTACATTTCAGTCTGTTCCATAGCAAGGTTCTTGGATCGAGGGATTTTCCTCTATCAGGGATACCAATGCAAGAGATTATACAAAAGATTGAAGCAGGGAAGTGGGATGCGAAACCGGCAAGGGTGTTTGAGTATAGTGATATCCAAAATGCCCATCGGGCGTTAGATTCACATGATACCAAGGGGAAGATTGTTGTAATACATTAGGTTTAAATATAAAGAGCAAACGAAACCAAGGAAGAGCTTCGTGAGGATCAGGAATTGAAATAAACCAGGATTTTCAAAATTCTCGCGCATTCAGCTGGCATATGATATGTAGTTAAGGGTGCCGCGGCGCAGGGAGTAACTGGTTCAGAAACACATAATTCGACCCACTGTCCGCGTCTGCCTCAAGCCGAAATGCGTATATCGGACAACTAGCGGCGTCTGATTCAGCAACAAAGAGAAGGGTTAAGGAAGAAGACGGCATACCATAGACTCCCCGCCGCTCCACAATCAATGACCATGTCTTCACGGATGTAAGCTTCTTCCTCGTCCGAGTCGTCTGCTTGAAATTAGTTGGTGATGTAAACCATCATATCGCTGTGGGTTGCCGTTGAGTTTGGAGCGGAAGGTTCAAGATAACGAAAAAAGAGCAATTCAAGGACTCGTTGAATTCCGGTAAGGTAATGAAAGTGATACACTCACAACTGAGACGTCAACGCTATATGTGGTATACCAGACCGCGCTAGCATTACAAGGAAGTTCAGCAACTAACGGAGCGAGGGAAAAACTCCATCAGCAGCGTTGAATACAAAATGGGTATAACACGACGCACATAGTCTCAAAGTTTTTGCAGACGGATGTTGCCTTCTCTGGTGAATTGGCGAGCAGTCATCTTATTCGAAGGGATGGACGAAAATATCTAGCGAGGCCGATACTATGCGAAGGACTTCCTTAGTATACTTGAGTGGAGAAGGAAGAGGGAAACGCACGCCAGTTTTTGCAGAGCGATGTAAGGACTGTGACTCTAATCATGCCGCGGTTGAATTCGTTGAGCATAAGATGATCAGGTACGATCAAGGTTTCCCAATGCTTCTATAGTCCCGCTCGCGATATGGGGGAAACGATCCCTACGATGAATTTCATGTACCGGCGGCGTTACCAATAGGAGAAACAGCTAAAAAGCCGCGAGTCAGCACTTCATACTACAACGCGCAGGTAGAGGGAGAGATGGTAAGAGTGGGTGAGGGGTGAAGTGGTAGTCTTCGAGGAGAGGATAGAGAATCAAAAGTTGAGTGTACGCACATTCCCAACCAGTTTTATGACTATAAAGGGTGATCCATCGTAGTGAGTTGTTCCCTACCGATGATTTTTTGTCGGTCCTAAACTCCAGTGGTGTTGTTTGTTTTGGGTGAATTTGTCTGACCTGCAAATTCGAAATGAGATTCGGGGAGGAACAGCCGAGGGCGGCGCCGACGACTTGGTAGTTTCCGGAAAATATATCGATAGGGAATGATGCTAGATAGGACCTGAACGGACGAGGAGGAGGAAGAGAATATAGAAATCACTTTCAAATCGAAGCCTATGAACGATCATCGGCGCTTGGCTTGAGGACCCTGTTGACTTTGTTTACGGTCTCACCATACAACGTCACTATCACTGCTACTGCCTTAGATATATATGGAGCATGCTTGGGCTGCTCATTCTATCGTAGAATTGCCCCGATTTAACACATCACAACATTGAGATGGAAATTGTGACTGCTATCGAGATCGATGACAACGGTACGCACGTCCATTTATCCCTTTGACCTCGAAGTTAGCTCGCATAGCCAACATAAAGGCTTCCATCCTCCCTTCCTCTTCCTCTTCCCTCGGAACATTCCGAATCTTCCTACTTCTCCCCCATCGAATTTTACACGCAAACGAGCATTCACGGAAATAGCCAGCCGAAAGCTCTTTTTTGGAGTGAGGGCGTATGTATCTCAACGATGTCGAATACGGAAGGACCCTCAGATTCAAACCCTTTGCTTGGCCGCTCTGTAGTACCCCCTCAAACGTTTCCTGGAGGCGGTGAAACTGCGGTGGGGGCGATGATGATGCTTGATGGTGATGCCTACTGCCATGCAGTAGATTCCGCCGTCCGCCATCGTGGGGGTCCACCTCTTTCTTCACCCTTTTTCTTCTCTCCGCCGGTCCCTCCGCGATAGGTTCCTTCAACATCCTCCTCCTCCTCCTCCTTGTACCTCTGTACACCTATTTCTCCGGGCTTCGGACGACCCACAGATCCCAGCTATCCTTGTGATGTTTTGTGATGCCCAATAATATTATCTGATACGTACTGATGCGAAGACGATACGATGCGACGGAACCTTTTCCTCTTTTGTTTCACCGTTCCGTTTCGCGATTTCGGGCCAATGGATGATGACATTCGGATAAAAAGCAAGGGTTCCCGACTAGTCGCTTTCTATCCCTCTTTCTCTACAGATTCTTTCTCCGGATCCCAGTCTCCGTCCTTTGAGACCTCGTGTCTGGTTTCGTTGCACCTCTCACCACCTGTAACACTCCTTTGATCCAGTTATCATCTACTACGATCATCACCATAGGCTTTGACTAGGCCATTGCCTTTACCGTTCTACCTTCGCCGGCGTCGTTACCACTCCCTCCTCCTGCCTGAACCTACCCCCTCCTCGTAGGACGTGCTTACCGATAAATTCTCGATCCAGTCTCGCTGCTCCCTGAACTCCAACAAAGAAATCCCTCCGGTATCCCGAGCTGCCTTATTTAACGAGTCGTCACCACCATCCGAACCATCAACATCCATCATCATCAACCTATTTACCTCAATGGCCCGTTACACTCGTCTCTTCGAGTCTGCGTTGGTGTTGTGTGTCGTTTTAGTGGTGTTGGGGCAGTCCGGTGTAGTTGCTCGTCCAGTTTTGAATGAGTGAGTCTTCTAACTTCGTGTATATGTTGCTTTGTTTCTATCCAGTGTGCGGAATTCAAGTCCTTGAATCCTCGTAATCCTTCCCTTACTTTTTGAATCCTTCACTCGTTCACTCTAATATCCAATATTGTATATACTCACCTCCGTATCTTTCTTTCTTTTGGTTCCACAGATCCGGCCTCGCTGCTCGCGATGATTCCGATTCCGATGGGATATGCATAACGTGTCTGGATAGAATCGTATACCACAACGGCAACGAAGAGCCTCATATCGGGGACATCGAGTTGGCTTAGAGGATTTGTTTTTTCAATGAACAACGCGAAACGTCTGGGTTCCGAACATCCCATCCTTTTCTTATATTTCTTGATTTATTTTATTTTATCTTATTTATTCCGAGTCCTTGTGTGTTTTGCGGACTTGGTCGGTTTGAGGTGGGCAGTGATTCGATCGAGCTAGAATGTTGGGGACCCGTATCGAGACTAAACCCCGAGCTCGAGAATGTGGGTGAGTTGCATTTGTCTAGCTATCATCGTTCAACTCGTTATGATTCCTGAGACTGACCATTAGATTTTCTCCTGGTGTGTATAGGTGTGCCGAGGCAGAAAACGAGAAACAATATTTTGTATCTAGTAAATCCTATTGTTATGTTCTATATGTATTTATTTTTTCTACTGTTTGGGACTAGTGATGTTTGGGAAGCAGGTGCTCCCATTTTTCTTTGAATATACGACTGTTTGGTCGCTATTGTATGGAATAAAAGCGAAACCAAAGGCTAAGGCTGTTGCTTATTGTACAAGAGCACATTATTGCTTGACGACTTTCGTTGCGTGATGATTAACGGGGCCAAATATTTCTTCTTCTATAACAAGCTCTGAACCTCTGTAAACCCAGCTGGAATTTAGCGCTACCCTAGAAGGACATATGTATAGGAAACTTGAATGTACGAACCGACGCATGATCACGGTGCCGACGGAGGCCGGACATCAAGGGAGGAGGACAAATTACTATTAGCCGCATCGAAAGAAGAAGAAAACACCCTCTTTACTTTTACCTCAATCTCCCACTTCAATCCTCGTTGGTCAATCTACCTGCGCTGGTTCGGTATGTCCCCTTGGCTCCAATGTTTTCCCCGATTTTTTTCTTTCTACTTCTCGCTGACGGGCCACTAGCATTTGCAGTACCACTTGCAGTGACAGTCACTGCATGGTATCTGCATTCCACTGCAGTGTATCTGCATGCACCTGCATCACATTTACAGTATATAAATGCCGGCATTGATATGTATTTTGTTTAATTATGTTATGCTATTGAGAGTACATATTTGCGACATGTTCAACTATTTCAGGATACTTCTATGCACATGGAGTTGATATATTGCTTGGTTCACAGATGTATGTAAATCCTATATGCTTAGTTATGTCACATGCACTTCACTGTACTCACCCATTCATATCATCTGCAAAACCTGTGTGATCATGACAGCAAGGGTACTAGTTGGACAGCACTGTCCAGCCAAAAGCGCAATTTCTAGAAACCACTTCAGTGCTGGGAAGTGCAGTCAGTCTCTTAGACAAAAGTCTAGGATGTACAGAAGCAACTGCATACTCCTCCCTTTTGAATGCATTCACCTGGACTGTAACTGATGCACTTGCACTGTAACTGCACACATCTGTATTGTGACTGCATGCAACTGCACTGTAACTGCACACACCTGCACCTCATCTGCCCTGTAACTGCACACATCTGCACCTTACCTGCACTGTGACTGCATTCACCTGCATTGTTCCTGCACTTCCTTGCAGTCTCACTGTGGGCAATAGGGCTCTGTCCCTTTGCATCATCTGCAAAACCTGTATTTTCGGCTAAGGGTCCGAAAGCAGTTGGGAGCACTTCCCAGCAGTGAAAGCACTCAGAGCATACTGCTTTCAGTGCTTTCAGCACTGGGATCTGCTGGGATCTGCTCTCAGACCTTAGCCGAATATCCAGGTTTTGCAGATGATTGAAACCATTGGGGACTGAAATCCTACATTCAATCACAAGGCTCTGAGTGTCTCTATACACTATTGAAGTATTTTGAATACGGCCTTTGGAAATCATTGAGCCACCAATGTTGTGAAGCTACTATCACAAATTAAGCACTATTGGCACTGAAATGTGGAGTTTATTCTGGGTCATGATATATTTTGTACAATGGAGGATTATCTATTTACATATATATTTGAGTAACTGCAGTGCTACTGTGTGCTACTGCATGTCACTGCATATGTCACTGCAGGACTACTGCACATGTTACTGCATATGGTACTGCAAATGTTCTGTGCCCCTCGCTGACTGTTCTTTGACAGCTTCTGGTAGAATATCGCCGGTAGATAAGTACCACTAGTAGTGAGTCCATCTTCAGAATGCTTTCGGCCTTCACCACAAATCGAACTTAACTTAGGACTTGTTTAGCAGGCAAGGGGTGCATAGTGGTGACACTCTCTAGCACCATACCTGGGTAGTATAGCTTATAGTCTCAGTGAGGCAATAAAGATGAGAGAGAAGCGAGTTGGATTCCAGTACAGGACATAGCTACTTATATACATAAATGCATGACAGTATTACATAAGGAAGTACTGAGGAATCCGCATATGGTATATGATGTCAGTGTACACTAAGCATAGACTAGGATAACACATGACCGTATTAGTGATGTGTGAACAGCATAGCCGCGTTCAACACTCCCCCTTGCTGAGCAGCACAGTAAAGTACTTTGCTCGAAGCAATAGCGGTAGGCGTCAGGCAAGGCAGACAGCCTAAGGATTGGTGGACGAGTAAAACTCAAGCCCAAGCATTGAGCGAAATAGCTCAAATTTGATACGCCCAAGATTCTTTGTGAGAAGATCTGCGGGGTTGTTACTGCCATCTACGAAGAATACTTGCACAAGACCACGTTCGACAACTTCACGGATATAATGATATCGGATGTCAATGTGTTTCGAGTGTTTGCTAGTGACAGGATTTGATGCCATGAAAATGGATCCTTGATTGTCTCCAGCAATAGGAATAGCGTCAAGTTTATAGCCTAATTCCTCAAGTAGATTGCGGACCCAAACCACTTGGCGGCTGCAATCAGACAATGCCATATACTCAGCCTCTGTAGACGAGTGAGCGATTGTTTTCTGCGCATGGCTGGTCCAAGAGAAGATGCCATTGGCAAGCTTCATAAAACATCCAGTCTGAGACCGGCGAGTATAAGGATCGGAAGCCCAATCCGAATCAGTCCAAGCACTGAGACCAATACCCGATTCACCATCATAGCAAAGTGCATATGATTTCGTACCTAGGAGGTAGCGGCAAATATAGAGTGCCTTGCTAAGGTGCTCTTGAGACGGGTTAGCTGCATGTTGTGCAAGCTTGGTGACAGCGAAGGAGATGTCGGGACATGTGCCCAACATAAGGTAGAGAAGGGAACCAATAACCATCTGAAACTTGCTACAAAGAGTGGAATCCGCCTGGCCTTTGGTGGGTTCAGGTTGGAACCCTGCAGGAAGTGGTGTATCAGCCATTTTAGCATTTTCCATACCGCAACGCTTAAGGACTTTGTCAAGGTAGGCGCATTGATCAATATAGATCTTTTTGCCACGACGAGTAATCCGCATGCGAAGGAATTCTTTGGCTTCACCAAGATCTCTGCATTCCCAGTGTGACATGAATTTCTCTTTTAGAGAAGCTACGAGTTTCTTGTCAGGTCCAGCGAAGAGTGCGTCATCAACGTAGATGATGGCGATGACTAGAGAGTCATCTTTTCCTCGACGGACAAAGATACCTGCATCAGAGCTCAAGCGTTTGAAGCCGAGTGTTTTCATGTATGAGTCCAGTGTTCGCCACCAGACAAGACCTGCTTGTTTTAGTCCATACAGAGCTTTGCGCAGTAAGAGGACTTTATCCTCTTTGCCTTTGATTCGAAAACCTTCAGGCTGTTCCATGTAAGACGCCATATAGATAGGCATTTCGAACATCGAGTCCAGTGAGATACCAGTTGTTCAGCGCAGTCAAGGCGAGCAACAGTCTAACAGTCTCAAACCGTACTACAGGAGAGAAGACTTGATCATAATCAAGACCTTCAATTTGTGAGAACCCTTTGACAACAAGGCGTGCCTTCTTACGACCATCAGATTTGACGTCGAAGACCCAGCGGTTCTTAATGACCTTTCGGTCTGCTGGACGATCCATGAGTTCAAAAGTACCACGCCGTTTGAGTGCTTCAAGCTCTTCTTGGCAGGCCTTAAGCCATTCCTCACGCTCAGCCTTAGGTAGGCGAGTAATGTCCTTGTAAGTCCATTCACGGACGTTCTTGGAGCCTTTCAGCTCCCCCTCAAAGGGAACGGCCTTAGCCATGAGAAAATATATTAATTCAGCTCCCCCTTCCCGACATAGTCTGATCAGGGTACTAGCTTCATCACCGGGAGTGACAGAGGGTTGTTCTCCATCTTCAGGAGTAGGATGCTCAGTACTAGGTCCGGGAACCTGTTCTGGCTCAGGGCGCTCTTGCTCAGCCGAGGAGCTACCTGGCTGTGGAGCTCTTGCGCGTCTCTGAATATCCCTCTTTGGTCTCTCTACCTGTTGTTCCGTAGGAAGCTTACTGCTGCTTCTAGGATCACCGGTAAGACGAGTAGGTGGTCTCCGCACACGACCTGAACGTCTCGGTTGCTCTTCAGCAGGAGGTTGTTCATTCCGGGGTTGTGGCGGCGGACTAGGATCTCGCGCTGGCTGTTCAGCTGGCGCAGGCGGTGCAACGTCTTGCTCCGGATCCTGTCTCCTTTGGGGAGTAGTAGGTTGATGAGATGGAGGAACATCATCATCATCAGGTGGAGGAATTGGATCTTTAGGATCTGTGTTGCGATCTGGTAGTCGCGTAGAGCGATGACGCTCTGAGGCTTTACAACGAGGAAATAATTTCTCATCGAAGACAGCGTGCGTAGCAGTGAACATAGCATTGTTCGACCGCATGTAGATATTTCCGTGTCCACCATCAGAAACTCCGAGATATGTCATTAGTTCTGACCTGGGCGATTGTTTGTTTACCCGTACTTCTTCATGAAGATAGACGTATGCGCCACAGCCAAAGACACGCAAGTGATCTATGCGTGGAACTTTGTTGTACAAAATTTCATATGGTGTCTTCCATTTGTGACGACGCATAGGAGTGAGGTTATACACGCACACAGCATGTTTAACAGAGAATTCCCACCAGGATTCAGGAATACAGGCTTGAAAGCGCTGTGGTTCACTTTTCTCAATAATAGTCCGGATAAACCTTTCGGCTCTTCCATTCTGCTGGTGGATATGAGGAGATGACCATTGTGCTTTGATACCTTCATTCTTAAAGAACTCATCAAGTGCATTGGATCTAAATTCTCCGCCACCATCAGACATCCATTCCTTGACGTTAGTCTCGTATAGATTTTTGACTGAGGCAATAAATTGCTTTATCACCGGCAGAGATCCGCTCTTCTTTTTCAAGTGGCAGAAGAACCCAAATGAAGTATAGTCATCTATGAAGAAGATCGTATACTTGTACTTGTGGTACGAAGTGGTAGGCCATTCTTTGAGGTCTGAGTGAATGAGCTCAAAGGGACGTGATGCCCAATGAGTAGTTGGCGGAAATGGACGTAAAGTCATCTTTCCCTTGGCACAACCTTCACAGAGATCTTCCTCATGGGGAATGCTGAAGATGGGAACACCTTCTGCATGTTTCCTCAGTTGAGTGAGTGCTTCGCGCGATGGATGACCCATTCGGCGATGCATGGTAGTGTAGTCCACTGAGTGGATCACTAAGTTTACAGCCATAGGCTGTGGCGAATAATCTTTGAGAATATAGATTGTATCGCTGTGAGTTCGTGGTTCAAATGACAGGAATAAACCATCTTTGTCCCAGAAGTCAACTTTGTCTGCGTTGCCGCGAACAGTTTTGCCATCTTGTAGGAAGCGTCCTTGTGCTATAAGGCGATGACTCAACTCCTTCATATAGAATACTGGAGCGATTCGTGCCGAATGCATGCGACCTCTTACATCCTTGAAATGTATTAAGACAGTCCCAACGCCAGTAATGTAGGCAGTTGTGGTTGCAGTTGCTATAAGAACTTTTTCCTCAAGGTCTTCATACTCAATGAAGTCACTCAAGTCAAAGGTAGTGTGTTCAGAACAACCAGAGTCGTTCATCCACCACTTGGGTTGGTTCCTCTCTTTACCCTTACACTTCTTGCACACAGAGTATGAAACATCATGTACACAAAAATGTTCTTTGGATATATACTTGACATTGATACGATAATTATACAAGCGGGACAAGAGTTCAGGCTTAAAGGCCGACTTGCATGTCTTCGTCACTGCAACCGATGAAGGTGCGTTAGTATATCTCGTATGATCAAGATCAGAGGAGGGTACTGACCCCATGGTGTCCATGAATCCAGTGATTGCCAAAATTTCACGATCCAAGTCGAAATTCATCAACTCATCAGGGTCAAAAGAGGCAGTTCCTGGGACCTCAAAGTCCATAGGAGGAGATGGAGGAGGCGGCGTAGGAGCCTTGTTGCCATCCTCAACATCATTCTCAGAAGGTAACACACGGGTGCGCTTCGTTGGAGGATCAGAAGAACCTTGCTCATCGTCACTACTATCTAACTCCGAAATGTGTCCAGATGGCTCAAGGGCACGAATGACTTCGGCAGTTGCACGGACGCCAATATCACGGGCACGTTGAATGGCCATCCTTGTCTTCTTATGAAGACAAAGGGACGTAGTATTGTGAGGAGGATTGTAGGGAGGATGGATAGAGTGCTTGCGCACATCTGGGACGGAAGGAGTAAGATTGGTACGTACCGGACCAAAGTCAACAGTACTGCCAATTGGACTGAAGTCCATAGAGTCTGCATCAGCTTGTGCAGCGTTTGCATTCCTCTTAGCCTTCTTGTTCTTTCCACTGCCACGCTTACGCTTCTTCTTGTTGGAGTCGTCGTTCCCGTTCTGTCCCTTCTGCTGCTGGTTACTATTGTTACCATGCTGCTGTTGGGAGAACTTGGGATCGTTTCCCTTGCGATGAACGTTCGAAAACTTGTTTGCGTTCTGTGGTTGGGAGTTGCTAATGGTGTCTCCGCTGAAAGCGTTCATAACTGCGATACGAACTTTGGCAAACGTCAATTCCTTGAGCTCCTCAGTACCGAGTTGAGACATAGTCTGGACAACAACAGAGTAGCGTGATGGAAGCTTAGATAGAAGAATCAGAGCTTCGAGGTGGTCAGGGATGCCAATGTCAGCGTCATCCATACGGGTGAAGAACATGCCAATGTCAGTCATAGCTGTGAGTGGGTTTCCCTTGTATGGGACCTTGACAGCCATGGCAGCAGCAAAGTCATTAAAGACTGCGCCTAGACCTTTGACCTTGTAGGTTTTCTGCAAGAATTCCCACAGTTTCTTAGCCGTGTCACCCTCGTCCTTAGCAAGGGTGCGGATAGACGGAGAAAGGCGGAGGCGGATGTTTCCAACAGCCTTAGTGTCGGTCTCCTTCCAGGATTTGAGGTTATCGTCATACTCCTTCCAGGCTTTGACACTGTCGAGGTCTGTCGAATCAAGTGGAGACGGCTCGGCAGGCGGGTCGGAGATAATGGCGGACCAAAGCCCTGTGGCTTGGAGAAAGGCTTCCATTTCAGAGATCCAGGTGTCGTAGTTATCACCTTTAAGGGTGGTGGTAACAGCGGTGAAGAGTGCAGAAGACATTGTAATCTGGATAAAATCAACAGTGATGTCAGCATGCAATTCATAAACGCTCAAGACAACAGATGAAAATAAAATGGCATGAATGTTATTGCCAGTAGTGACAAGCTGCGACATATGTCTAGCAAGCTGTCATCTACAGTGTCAAGCACTCTTGGGCGATGTCATAATCAGCACTTGTTAGGTGCGATATTGACTTCAGCGCCAGAGGCGACATTTCAGGTAAAGGTCTGTGTCAGAGACAGCAATCAAATAGATGCGTCAATGACAACAGTAAACCAGAGAGCGCTGCGAGCTTAGAGCTCAGCAAAGCGTTCATCCGGGGCCCATAACCTGTTGAGCAGGCAAGGGGTGCATAGTGGTGACACTCTCTAGCACCATACCTGGGTAGTATAGCTTATAGTCTCAGTGAGGCAATAAAGATGAGAGAGAAGCGAGTTGGATTCCAGTACAGGACATAGCTACTTATATACATAAATGCATGACAGTATTACATAAGGAAGTACTGAGGAATCCGCATATGGTATATGATGTCAGTGTACACTAAGCATAGACTAGGATAACACATGACCGTATTAGTGATGTGTGAACAGCATAGCCGCGTTCAACAGGACTAGATTACTTCTAGAACCAAAAGAACAAATCCAATACTCGCTTCTACTTGCTTTTGGCGCTGGTTCGGTTTGTACTTGACCCAGGCACCTTTCATTATCTCATGATCTGACGACAGTTTTCAATCGTCTTCCTATTGAATTTTCTAGCTAAAATCCCAACCTTTTGTACGTCGTGTCGTATCCTCTCGAAGAGAACCACACACGCGTGCTCATATATATATATACAGTGTTTTGAAAGCATACTACCTGAAAACTTCGTTCTTCACTCATTACCATAATTCTGCTATCCCGCGGCGACCACCCACAAATCAAAACCCAAGTCATATGCTTTTCCGAACCATCACTTCTATCTTGGTCCCTTTGCTCTGGTTTTGGACGAGCGGGGTGACAGCATCACCCTTGCCCACTGGCGACGTTCCGGCAGCTTCGCGATTGCAAGGACGCACTGAAAACTCAGGTGTGTCAAACTTCTGCGCTGTCTATCCATGTACTGTGTATCCAAGGATTGTTTTACTAAATCCTTGTGTAGCTGGCAAACCTATCGAAGCAAACCTCGCGCTCGGCATCCTCCACGCAGGCCAGAGATATGAACACTGGCTTTTGGCCATAGGAAATGATCAAGCTGGCAGTGAACTGCTGTCCGCAGTAGTCAAATTTGACAAACACGGCAACGCACTGCCTGTGGAATACTTGATTGCTCGCAAGTCAAACCGTCGAAAGTTTGCAGATTACAATCCCGCGCCGGAAGTGGTTCAACTTGGCACGGCGACCTTCAAAGATGAAAGGGAGAAAGAAAATGTTATCCAAGATATCCTTGCCATAGAGATCGACGTGCCTAGCAATCAAAAGGGGGGAAACTGTATGGATTTTATAAAGTCTGCATTAAAGCTCATGAAGGACAAAGGCAATGTTGACCAGTCTGTGGTGGGGAATTATGATGATGTTTACAAGAAACGGTACCACGACGTAGCGAAGAATGTTTTCGATGCAGATCTGCAGCCTTAGGTACGAGCGAAGGATATTGTAGGATAAAAAATATGTTTAGTACGTAGCTAGAATGACTAGACCTGAATTCTATTCTTTCCATGCTCATTATCCCATCTCGAAAGCCTTACTCAAAGATATCAAAGTCCAATCCCCAATTCTTACTCGAGTTTGGACCTCGTTCAGGTTCATGAGCCCTCGCGGCCTGAAACTCCCAAGCACTTGGAGTATTGTTCGGCTCGAAATGGTTCTACGCTCCGCGAAGAAAGGGAAAGACTGTGTGTATCGAGGGATTCATGGGAAGGAAGACTACAAGATAAATGCTGGATAGATGCAAAGACTATAATGCGACGGAGATGCTGTGAGAGATAGCGTATGTGTGTATGGTAGGTGAAATTATGGATCAGGTATCACGTATCAGGGGGGGGGGATTAGAAGAAATAATGGGTATAGCCCGCGGTCCGAGAATTAGGAGATTGACATGAAACACGAGAAGAATGCTAGATAGATGACTCGATGGATGAATGCTTATGAAAGAGCGTAGAGTGGGAAGATGTGAGAGAATCAAAGAGAAGCAAAATGAGAGAACGGAGGAGAGAGAAAGAAATACAGAAACAGATTGTTACAAATGTATACATGATGTATTATCATTAACGAAGCGATGGCGTATGATTGGATTGAGGGAATGGTTATGTGGAAAATTAGGACGAAGGGAAGTCATTGTTCAGAGACCATAGGGACAGGTAGAGGCGAGAAAGAGATTACGAGAGCAAAGGAGTTAGAGAAAAATAGGAGAAAAAAGGCGAAAAATGGGTGAAGATCGTCAGAAATTCCTTAGTAGAGCTAATTTTCGACAAACGCGAAGCTCTGAGCCTGATAATCGTGAAACGGCACATATACGGAGCTCCCGCTCGCCTGGTTAGCCAGAGAATGAACGTAGATCATCTGGTGCTCAGAAGAGACAGCGCCTCCGTTCGCATCATGATACTGAGCTGGAGGCTGAGTATAGTTGGACTGAAACATCTGTGCAGTGGTATATCCAGAATTCAGACCGCTCCCGCTTGGTTCACTAGAACTAGTATGAAGGCAATCTGTTACGAGATTGTTGTGAGGTAGCGGAGCCTGGGCATTGTTCATCTGCAGGGCATCGTACCCCAGGGAATTCATATCTGAGGTGTGGGTATCGATTGTATCACCTGAGCTGGAATCTGGTTGTTGCTGTCCAAGTTGGGCGATGAGATTCTGCAAAGCAAATTCATCGAGGCCTTGCAGGATTACTCCCAGGTCGTTGAGTAGAGAGGGAGGATCGGCCTGGACAGTGCTGGGAGGAGGGGCAGAGGGGTGTCCACTGGCAGGGTAGGAGGAGATGGACACGTTGGAATTGTCAGCAAAGGTTGATGGTACCGTATTTGCATCGACATTTGCGAGACCGCTTTGGACAGAGTTAAAGTCCAAATTACCCATAGAGACCTGAAGACTCGGAGTGCAGTTATGGGGTTGATCTACGAGGGCTTTATCGAATGGATTGAAACCATTGGAGCAGGAAGGATCAGCTTCGAAGGAATCAAAGGTTGAGGGAACGGTGGTATTATATGCGGCAGACGTGTTGTCGTCACTAGCAAAGGCCGAAGGTCCCCAGTTCATATTACTTCCGCTGCCCAAGTAAGCATTAACATCTGGTATATCACCCATCATAACGTTCAGATTGAAGTTCTGCGGCTGGTCGATGATGGTGTTATCAAAAGGATTGCAATTATGAAAGGCATTCGGATCAGCTTCGAAAGTTTGAAAGGGAGAGAGGGGAGTGGCGCTGGATGAGGGAGCGCTGGTGATGTCGGTGGAGGGCGATGATTCTAGACTCGAATTTGTTCGAAGTACGCCTTGCTCGGCGTTCATGTCCAAACTGCCAGTCGTAACGTTCAAACTAAAGTTCTGGGGCTGATCAACGATGGAATCGTCGAACGGATCGGTATTGGGAGCGATATGATCAAGCGTGGAAGAAGGACCATTGAATAGAGGATTACTGCCTATCCAGGCCCAAAAATTGATCTGGGAAGTAAGGGTTTGAGGGACGTCTGGCTGAGAGTCGAGGGCATTTTTCAACTCAATCTGAGCACCCATGTCATCCAGAGGGGCGTTCAGGTGTTTGGGATCGAGATCGGAGAGAGGGTCGATGTCGAAATCAGGATCATCGTTCAAGGCAAAGAGGATATCTAATGAGCCATTCCATTGGGTGTCGGAGAGACTTTGAACAACGGATGGTGAGTTTGATTGGGACTGGGGTTTAAAAACATCAGTTCACTGGCAGTTTGGGTGGAGAAGTTTGACGTGGACTTACCGCAGAACTTTGTTGTGTTTCAGAAACGTGAGTGGTTGAGATTTCGGAGTAGGATTGCGAAGTGAAGGGGATGAGAGGAATAGGAAGCGCTGTGAGAGGTTCCTGAGATGTAGATGAGGCTTGAAGACATATCGGGTGGGTCTCGTGAATGATAGTTGGTGTGAGCAGGAATATCAACTCACCGGTAGAACACGCTTGATGATCGTTAATAATTGACTCAAACGATTGTGCTGAGCTATCGTCGTTGCACTTCGATTTATGTCCGCGCTTCGCTCGAGGTCTCGATTTCCCCTTAGATTCCTCTCCACCTGCCACTGTCGCCGCCCTTACCTTCCTTTGCGGGCGATACACATAATCTGGGTGCAAGATCATATGTTTTAATTTTGCTCCCTCAGCTCGGCGCTCGTACTCCTCTTTCACCTCTTTTGAAGCATTTCTCCAAAGCACACTAAGTGCCTTAGAGATAACGTGCTGATGAGCATTCGGGTACTGTGCCCGGAAGTCTGGATCGCGTAGCATGTCCGCGCGAAAGAGGATCCAGGAGTTCGGTGGTCGAGCAATTCTAGATTTCTTTCGATTGGAAATCAAGGTATCGGAGGGTTGAGTGGTATCTTTAGGCATGGCAGAGTATATTTGAAGGATGAGAGAGTATGCAGAAGTTGCGACGCGAGTCAAAATGAAGATAGTGGTTAGAGATGTTGAAGACGATTTGTGAAGAGAACTTTAACGCGATAAGTCAATTAGACGCCAGGATATAATGAAGTCACGTGGGGTAGACCGTGCCGTGCCGACCGCCGACTGTGCCGTATGACGAAGGCTCATTTATGGCTTTCATAGGAGTCGAATTGTTTCCCAAGTAGTCGTCCTCGACCACGGCGAGTCATCATAGATTTTGAAAGTAGCACATTGACTGTATTGTACGGAACACCACGCTGAATATTTGGCAACATTTATTCCTTTCGGTTTCTGCCTCTTTATTTTCTCTTCCGCTCTGGGCGTACTACGAAGGAATGTCGTCCAGTCAAAACTCCAGCTTCGATTTGACGAACTCAAAGGACGGAATTAGATGAGAAAAAACTGATGATGGAAGGGTCAAAGAATGGAAATGTTTCGCACAGCCTGGTATGTACCTTTGGCAATGTTTTCCTTACTACCCTGTCTTCTTGTCACCTCTTCAGTTTTATACTACCTCCTTTCTCATTTTCTTCGAACGGTCTTCCTTTCCTTTCCCTCAACTGGGGCAAATGACATCGAAATTCAGCAGTCAAACTACAAATTTTCAAGCTGGCATAATAACCTCACTGCGAAGAACCAAACATTGACCCAAGCGAGCTCAAGCAACGGCGACACACATCACGACAACCCTCAAACGGTGAGGCGATGATATCTTTGGATTATTCTGCTTTTCTCGGATCCAGATCATCCAATGATGATACGACGGACGCCGGGAGAGATGAAGATTCAAGATCAATATTTTGGAAATCTTGGAATCGACGCTTTCTTCAACCTTTCTTCTTCGTTCTTCGTCCATTTCCACCAGACTTCACCAAGGTACCCGGTTCCGGTCGTAGACGTTGGGTTGTTGTTTGCTCTTAGCGCTCAGCGCTCACTCTCAGTGCTCTTCATTCGGCGACTCCCATAGCTCCCTACCCACCTTGTCACTACCTTGTACCACAATTACCCTCGGTAGCCTTCACCCAGCCTCCAGCCAGTCTCGATTTCGAGTCCGCGAGTTACTGCTTCAATCCCATGTCCTAACAATCGATCTTCCTAATTCCACATCACTATCATAACGCTACCAGGCTGATCAATGGCTCGTTGGGCCCCTTTATTCGAATTCGCCTTCGTTTCCGTCGTTCTCGCCCAGTTGACTGTCGCCAGTCCAGTGTCTGGGTGGGTGGTTCATGTTATATCGTCGTTATTTCCGCCTCGTTTCCAAAATGGCTTGTTTTTCACCGTTGCAATATCATTCGTTGAGTCGTTCGTCCGTTTTGTCCATTCTCTTGTTACTGTCCGTTAATTTCCTTACTTGACCGTCTCTTAATCATGTACATTCTTCTCTCCCATCATCTCCATTCTCTGTTTCTTCGACCTCCCATATGCCGTTCATATCGTTCGTTCTGTACTCACTCTCCTCCAATACAGATAATCCCACCAGAAACTCGCTCGCGACTCTGATTCAGACGGCGACGGCTTGTGTATAACATGCCTCGGTCGAATCATTGATCACGATGGAGAGAAACATCGGATCAGGCCTTTGGGGTTGCTTTGAGTGGGAAGGGAATAGGGACGCGAGCTCACCCTATGAGACTTTGAGCTTGAATGGACCGGGTTCGGATCCTTTCGAATCACCCTTTGTGTTGTTCCCGGGCTTTCAAACTTTTTCAGACTGACTACCGTCTGAATATTCTAAATCCGCGTGCATATTACCTCTAAATATTCTTTGCCGACACTTCCTCTTTTCAGCTTTCCGTTGTTCTATCCAACATCTTCCATTTTCATTACAAGACTGAGTCTTTCACCTGGACTACATATTTATCCAATATCAATCAATCTATTTATGTATTCTGTTCATTCTCAGGCTGTTTTTTCCTGATTTCTATTCTACTGGTGCCAGAGGAGGGGTCGGCATATACATTAGTCGGGCAAAGAATGAATTCGCGTTGACGTGTGTTATTGAATCTTTGTGTGTGTGGTTGTCATAATATGTTGAGTATTCCGAGCCTGAGAGGAATAGCATGAGAGGGTGTAGACAAGCAAGCAAGGAGGGCAGAGGGGGAAAGAGAGAAAGGGGGAGGTAACAGAGCCATAATAATGTATGTAAAGAGCCAGCACTGTTGAGAAGGAGGTATTTAGACATAACACCGCTCCTCAGGTGCTACTAGACTAGTGGACTGTACTGGCCAACAGTGTTGGTGATCACCTCAGGCTGTTGTGAGTTGAGGGCTCAGGCAAGTGAACAAGCTAAATGAATGTGATCTAGTGAATAGTGGATATTTTCAGTGACCGGGGTTGTTGATGGTACTCACCATGGAGGCAACAATGTTTCGGGCGGTGTTGTGTACTGCGATGGAATTGGCCGCACAAAGGAGCCGGAGCCGTAGGAAGCATTGAAGCAAGGATGTGCCGCTGTCATCAATTCCCGACAGAAAGCTCAGAGAGCATACCTGCAACACCAGATAAAAAGAACATCAGAACCTATAAGTACCCTGTCTGACATTGCAAATCCATGCCGATCTTAATTTGGGGCTCAGTGCTCTTCATATCTCTTTCGGTGTCTATCTTCAGCGTTAAGGTAGCTGATAGTGGAAATGAAAGACTCAATAACTCACCTTTGAAATCAACATACTCCTAACACTACTAAACCATATCTTTGTAATGTAACTCGAATTTGAGACGGCTGGACGTCGTAGGATGTGCTCTCCATTATTTTGGTTCGATCCAGGGATGTTGACGATGCAGACAGAGATTCGGTGTTGGCGTCGAACCGGCGGGATCATAGAAGCGAGAGATGGGAGACAATGTAAGAACCGGAATAGTATGCAATTGGAGGTGAGAGCAGAATAGTGACAGTCCACTGGAGAATTGAGAGTGATGATAAATACCGAGAGGCTCGAAGGACTGATAAGATGAGACAACGGAAAATTAGTGTTGAATACCATGGTTCAAAGCAGAAAATTATTGCAAAGGAAAGCGTACATGTATATCTGACTCTGACAGACCCTCTTCCTGTCCTCTAAACACATCGTCAAACCTTTATTACCACACCTCGTCTGTACGCGGTCATGTCTGTGAGCCGTGTTGGTAAAGTAGAATCTTGTAGAGCGTCGATAGGTTGCAAGCCTTCGAGCTTGAGGCGTTGAGGAGTGAGCTGGGCCAAGGATATCGTTGTACTCATGAAGGTTCGGAACTGACGTTGCTGTTGGGAGAGTGCGAAGAAGAACTGATTTTGAAAACCCATAGATCAAAACGTGACGACATTGAACACGGACACGTGGTGAGTGCTCAGAATTTTGAATCCTGCTCGAAGCTCTCCGACTTGCTCTTGGAGAACAAGGAGCTGGGGGATCTTGCAACTCAGAGTCTTGGATGCCAAGAGGAGAGATCTTGGAAATAATACCAAGTTGATTTCGACAGCAATAAAAATCTTCACAACACCCAGGCACCCTATAGTGTAGATGCAAACTGCTGCATTGCTGTTTCATACTATGCACCTTGACATACTTAATCGATTGGAGGAAAATTCTCCGTGGTCACTTACAAAAATGAGCGGAAAACTACTGCCTATGTAACAAATTCAAGCTGTATGTAGTACCTATCACATGAATTCGCAAAGATTTGCAGTAAATCCATGAAATTTCATGACTCATGGTTACAAGGAAGGAAACATTGCTTAACGACCTTGTTCTTGCCTCGAAGATCTAGGGAGATCCAATAATCTAGGCATTTTTTTCAGAAACTTCAGAAATTGATTGAACACGAACTGGGCAACATGAAATTTCCGGTATCATAGAAATTGTCATACTCAAAGCAGAAAAATCGGCGGTGAGGTATTATTGAGGCTAGGGATCGTTGAGTGACGGGAGAGCGGAAGAACTTGAAATTGAACTTGGGGAGAAGTGTAGAAAGGGTTGAATCAGTGCAAAAAAGGAAAACACGAGCCTCGAGGCTTTCATTGGCCCAAATTTCTAATTCAAAAAAATACAAGGGACTATTCTGACTCTGACAGATCCCGCATTCTTGTGCTGACTCGTCGCGCCTTGTGCAGACAATGCTGTTTTGGGATCCTCAGTCGGTATAAAAATGGAGTTGTGTGGATTTCAATTCTTTACTTCACAATAATCATTGAGTTTTCATCAAATGTCGAGCACAAACAGAAACTCATCGAACAATTACCAAACCAACCAAACTACTCAAGGACGAGTGAGATTCGAAGAAGAATCCACCGTCTATTCGCATGAAGCTACGAGAAATCCCCGATCGACTACTAGTAGCAGGGGAGCGCCACGTCCTCAAGATACACGTAGTCTCTATGCAAGGCAATACTCAGAATGGGTTACAATCAAGCTAGCCAAGTTTACTCACAATGCTAATAGCCCACAATCCCAACCAGCCCCTAACATGACAGGGAATAGGGGCTACATCGAGGCGCCACAACTTCAACCTCCGGAACAATCCTATGGAAGGTGACCATCCCAATGCCCATCATGGACCTCAGTGAATTCACCTGGCTGGCGCGTCGAGCAACAGTGCTCACCAAGGAAATCCGGCAGCTTCGTGGCAACATTCGGCGTGAGTTTCTCATTGGCCTCAGATAATCATTTTGTACTGACTTGACGTATTCGTAGCTATCCTGGTCAGTTTGTCGGAAACAGCGCCGTAGACTTTACCCCACCCACTCCACAAGGAGTCAATATCGTCCCTCTTCCAAACGTTGGAGAGAACAACTACCAAGAGGCGTGGCGACGTCAAGCGTCACCCTACCAGTACAGCCCAGTGGCAGACTCTAACCAGTAAGTTTAGTAGCTTACAATTTGGTCATTACAGCAGCCTACCTCTGGATCGAGACCACCTTTGACTACCGTTTGGATGTCAACGAGTGCCACAGCGTTGCCTTCCGCCCCAGAAGGGGTGAACATTATCCCCCTCCAAAGCATTGGGGGGAATGGAAGTGCAGAGACACGGCGAGGTCGAGGCCGAGTCTCTGCTTACCCGTCAAGCTCGATGCGTTATCCTATGACTGTCAACCAGTAAGTCACAGAGCTTTGAACTATTTGATTACGACTCACCCGTTGCATTCAGACCTGCTCTGCAGCAGAGCTTTCCAATGAACACCTTTCCTGTTAACGACGGGGCGACGCAGGAGGAAGGGGAAGAGGACCGCAGATGCTGCAGGTTCTGTTGAACATTCGAGTCGATGGTTGATTGAGAAGCGATGCGTCGGCCGTTGTATTTTTTCGTTGTTCTTAGCAGGATTCCCGCAACATAGGCTCATGGGGACGTGCCGTTGTACTAGTAGAATTGTCGCCCGCAATGGGTTGAGAACCACTTGATTTTGCGTTTGGTGTATCATTGAATTGTTGAGATGGGGTGAGCGCGCTAGATAAACCAAGTGCCAGTGATTATCAGTGATTAGTACTGCTATCGTGCTTGAGTACACACCTGTGGCTATGTATGAGAACAGGGAATGGTATGGTAGGATGCTAATTCAGTCGTGAGATCTGAAAGGGAGGGGAGAACGAAAATGTTCGCAAGGACGGTTGAGGGGTGAGGGAGAGAGGATATAAAAATGACGATCATGAAGGGAGGAAGTAAGTCGAAAGGTCAGACGTCTTGCACGACAGTGGTATTATATCCTATGTGCGAGGTGTCATTTGTTTTTTCCCTAGACAGTGAGAAATACCTTTTAGGAAGGTCTTGATTAACCATACATACTGTGCAATGTATTGCAATGTATGCCAAGGGTATCCTGGGAATGAAAACTGAATGTGGGTCGACAGGTCAGCAGGGGATTTCCGATTAGAAAGAACAAAGAGTGCTCGGTGTACCTTGATGGTAACAAGTTGAACGGGAAGAAAACAAAAAGATGTGTTCCGTGGATTGGACTAGGCCGAAATGGGTCACAAGAGCAATGTAGACACGAACAAAGAGCAGAGAGATTAACACGATGGAAAGCAGACAAGGATACAGCAATGACGTGCATGAGGCGATAAGCTTCGGGAAAATTGCGACATTGTTCGGCATAGATTATTTGATGTATCATCCCTACACATACCAGATGGTTTTGGGGTGAAAGAATTGAGGCCAACTCACCCTATGTAGTAGCGTCGGATTGCCGGGACATTTCATTGCGGCGCCAAACAGCATGATGATTTTTGATAGGCCTCCCAGCTTGACCGCACGGTTGATACTTCAGATACGACAACCTCAATCTCAACGCGTGCCCTGAATAGGGACGACAATGACAGGATGGAGGCGACGTGTTAAAGCTGGGGTATAGCTTAGTGGACGAGGGAAGCGAGCACAAGGACATAAGAAGCACTTACCAGCGAGGAGATTCAGGGAGGCTTCTCCATCCCCAGACCCGTTCCCTCTTTTTGCACCGCCTCTCGTTTCGCGAGGGTCTCTCCCTTCGTACTCCGTTACTTATGACTCTCTCTCTGACCGGGTCATGGAAGCGAGCAGCAATTGGTCAGCATATTCTCAAGTTATCCTTGGGCTCTGGCTTATTTTACCGGGTATTTTTTTACAGTCTCCCGCACCCTGGAACCCCGGAGGGTAGTATTATCGCAGGATCATGCGGTGTTCTTCCACTAAGCTCTGTAGGGGGGAGGGAGGGTTAAGGGGATGGAGAAGGCAACACAAGCCGCGACGCATGAAGGATCTTCGTGCCGGAAGGTGCTTGATTCATTCAGCTTCCATCCATGCCGAACAGTTTCACCATCTTCCGCAGGTTCAATATGCTAAAATACGCCCCAAGTCATCCAGTATGTATATGAACTCTTGCCAATGCTGATAGACAAATTACGCGCTCAATTCCTTCCGCGCCAGTCTCCCTTTCGTCTCGACCCCTTAATAATATCGAACGCAAGCTGTGGATATATTGAGGATGGGATGTTTTACTCACCTAGTGATGCTGTGGATGTTTCCACCAACAGTGATAAAAGCACATACTTGATATCGCGCCGCGGCTCATTCTGATTCGAGCGGGAAAAGTGGCACTTCACCCAGCAAGTAAGTGGATAATATAATATTTGTTCCATCTATCATACATAGTCCATACATAATGTCCATCGTTCTGAAAAGCAAAGCAAAGCACCAGACAGCTCGCGGAGACACAACAGAACGACACAGAACAGAACAGAACGAAACACAACAAACGGAATGATGCGGAGTCAAGAAAGTCACAGAGGATTTCAAGTGAGATAGTCTGTTCTAAGCACAGAAAGTTATACTTAGTAAGGCGTAGTTCGTGATGTAATCTGATGTAAGTGTGAGTTATCAAGGAAGAGGGGGATGTACAAGAGGGTAGGTGGGGAAGAGAAGGGAAGAGTTCGTTTATCCAAGTTCGAGAAAAATGTTCCCGAGTTCTGTGGGGCAATGTGACACGCAGGGTTTTGTGGGAGGGAGACATATATAATCTTTATTCCATTCCTTCATTCATTCGTTGGTTAGTTGGTTATAGTTGTCATAGTTGTAATAGTAGTCGTCCTAGCCAGCCGTAGAGTTTGCGGTATCACGAACAATCGGGTATTTCGACATTTTTCAACGTTCGGCTGGAGAGAGAAAAAAGATAGATGGGTCAGGAAAAGAGGACATCAAAGCACAGAGGGGGTAGTAATGAGATAGAACAGAAACCCCCCATCATTAAGTGAACAACTTACTTTGAATAAAACAACCCCCAATATCCCTATAAACATCCACCAATTAAGCTTCCATCTGACTCCAATAATAACAGTAACTCACCTCAACTCCACCATACACCTCCGTCTTCCACGTCTCGTCAAAGTACTGAATAAATCGTTGAATCAGTGCCACACAGCTAGTACAAAGCAGATTCGATCGTACCTCGAAGAAGAAATACTCGGTCCCGTTGGCGTTTGCTTGGCAGACGAAGGTGTCGAGGAAGATCTACGCGGGAGGGAGGGCAGGGTGTTGGAGGTTCAGTGTTGAGACAAAGAACGAAGGACGGAAAGAAGGGATGGAGGGAAGGGAGGTGAATTAGAGAGGGAGGTAGGGGTAGGGGTCGAGGAGTGGCAAGGTGGAAGCGGGAGGCAGTGGTGAGTGATGAATGAGTCGAGTATGGAAAGAACAAGGAGCGAGGATGTAAGGGAGTAGAGAATGAGGTGGACGTTGACAACAATGTAAGTAAACCCCACACACCTGAAGATTCGCCTCCGAAGCCACCGAAGGCCCATCCGATTCATTACCCACATTTGTCGAGTTCTACGCCACACATAAGCCGTTCAACTCATCGAATCCCCATAGTTTATTACTCACCGTCGGCCATCCAGTTTCTGCAATCGACATATCCGGTTGATTCGCCAAAGTCTGTGCGAGTGCTACGTCTGTGGTTTCGAAGAAACTCCAGGTCCACCCCGCTGCGTCGTTGATGCTTTGGTTCGCGAACCATGGGTGGACGTTGGCCATGCCATAATCAACGCTCTCCAGGACTAGATCATTGAAATACGACCCAGCATCTGCGTTTCCGATTTTGAGATCGACGTTTAGGTCAGAGAGCATAGTCTTTGTGTCGTTGATGAACCCAAGAAGAATCTCCGCACCGGCGTCACCGATGGCGCTGTTGGGGTCTGTTCCGCCGTTATCGTCGAGATAACTATACGACGAGCATGTATGACATACCGCAATCGAGAGTTAGTTGCCTCGCTTATCAAACCTCGGCGTGCCGTGCCGATATTTTAGTTGATCCGACCGGTTCGGCATATGAATAGACCATATGTTTGACGACATACAAAAATATCATTTGTTATAGTACATTGTTGTGTGCATAGGACTTCAACATTCCACTTCATCCACATGAATTACAATATGGACAAGCATTTAAGGAAGAATTTAACTGTTTCCACATTTTTTCCTCTCTACTTTGCAAATTGAGTGAACATTGGATTTTTAGTGTCTATACTTTCCAAAAATGGATTCAAAAATAGGCCCACAAGAGACTGTCTGCACATGGTTGGAGAGAGTCAAGGTGTTGGGAATTACTCTGTATGTACCTATACACATACAAGTTGTTACAATCACTTCTTTTCATCTTATCTTTTCCTTATCTTGTCTTATCTTTTATCTCCCTTATCTCGTATCTTGTCTTATTTTGTCTTACATTGTCACCTGACCTATTATTCATATAACATGTACTTTTCATTTTACTCTAATCACATCGTCTCATTTAAAAGTTCTCCGTTTAGGCAGTAAGCAGCCCGCGCAGGGGCCCTGAGTGTATTCAACACATCAAAAATGCAGAAAAAAGGGATTGAGATAATAGATGATCTAATTGTTATATCTGTTGAGTAGGGAAAGAGAAAAAGAGAAGAGAAACTGACCTGGTGAGGCAGAGGGAAGAGCTGAACCCCTGTCTCACCAGGTTTGAACTAAAGCAAGCTAATGCATATGTCAGCGGAAAGCTGTGGCTCTGCGGAGACATTCGAATCTCTGCGGAGATTGGTGATGTGTTAAGATCATGCACACCGTGTAACCGTGCCAGAGGTCACAGAGTGTCTAAGAGCGGAAGACGAGTGGGACAGTAGTGAAGTTATTAACAACACTGCCGTTACGCCGTTAGTCCCCGGAGATCAAGAGTATAGAAGGGAGGAGCTGAGTAGCAGCCAAGTCGGAGCGGCGATAACGCCGGTGACGAGGAGCGAACCAAAGAACGTATAAGTCCTAAGGTAGAGTAGAGCGTACTTCAAGGCAGTGAGCCTGAAGACTTAGAGGAGCAAAGAGTTAAGGAGGGAATCTAAGTCGATAATTAAACTGAGGAACTACAGTAGCGTACAAGCAGTATTTATATCTACGGAGCGGCGCAACGGCGCGGAGCGCCAGACTAACTACTAGGAGTTATACGTGTAGTCCTGCAGGGTAAAGTAAAAGACAATAAGGAGGGACTAGAATGAAAGGGTATGTGTAGTGAGAAAGAACAATAAGGAGAGATTACAATAAGAGGCAGATCTTCGGAACACCGAGCGGCGAAATGGAGGCCCGAGGCATGGACTTGACATGATGCTACACCCGGAATCATGTACTACCAAATTTGACCTCTGCGGAGGGTAGTATTGATGCACTGCGGCGCCGTCTCATTGAGATGCTAGAGACATCGGGTGAGAAATAAAAAGTGCACTGCGACACCTTGCTTACTGAGCGATTAGATTTCCGTAATTATAAATCATTCAGTCTAATATATTAAACACAGCAGTCTCACAACATGCATGCAGCATGTCAATTGAGTCTTTATTTATTACTTACACATTGCTTTACTTAGGTTTTATCTGTTTGTCAAGACCATGCCTCAGTACCCTATTTCGCCGCTTGGTCTTCCAAGATCTACCGTTTATTGTAATCTCCTTCTTATTGTTCTTTCTCGCTACACATACCCTTTCACCCTAGTCTCTCCTTATTGTCTTTTACTTACCCTGCAGGTACTACATATATAGCTCCAAGTGGTTAGTCTGGCGTTCCACCCTGATATGCCAATTCGTAGATATAAATACTGTCTGTATGCTACAGTAGTTCCTCAGTTTAATTATCAACTTAGATCTCCTCTTTGACTGAGTTCGTCCTCTCTTGTCTATAAGTCTTCTGGCCCGTCGCCTTGAAGTACTTCCCACTCTGACCTTAGGACTTCTAAGTCCTTTGGTTCGCTCTCTGTCGTCGGTATTACCGCCGCTCCGACCTGGCTGCTTCTAGCTCACCTCTCCTCTGTTCTTGATCTCCAGGGACTAATGGCATTGTCACAAAGCGGCAGCGGCGGAGCGACTAAGCGGAGCAGGGGGGTGGAGCGACTGAGCAGAGTGATAACGCGGAGCAAAGACAGACTGGTCCCAAGATAATGACAGAGTTATATTAGTATCGTAGTTGTAATTACTAGTAAGTAAGCACATACCTGGTCCCAAGATAATGACAGCGAGGTCAAGATAAGGGACCAGGTAGTGGGGGCTGGCTTTATATACATAATCCGGTCTGTGAGAACTGACGATGTAATACTGTACAGTTTGAGAATAAAGAAGGTGGCAGAAGCCGGTAGAAGGAGAAGGGTAACTGATGGATCAGTAATCAATGAAGAGGGTCAGGTGGATCAGTAATTGATGAGGGTTCGACAATGGTGGGACATGAAAGTGATGGAGTGATGTATCGTACAAATAAGGGCATAGAGACGGTGAGAAAAGGAAAATGATAGGGGCTATGTACTTCATAACAGGCATAACGGCAGTGTTGTTAATAACTTCACTACTGTCCCATTCGACCCTCCACTCTTGGACACCTTGTAGCCCTTGGCACAGTTACACAGTGTACATGATCTTAACAGACTGCATAAGCAGCAAGCATGGACAGCACCAATGTTTCTTCACCCATGGTGACCTACATACTATCTGCCCAATCCAGGAACAACAAACTGGATATGTTGCAATCCATCTGCGAGCCCCAGTTGACCACTGACACTGTGTCAAGTCCATGCCTCAGCGCCCCATTCCGCCGCTCAGTATTCCGAAGATCTACCCTTTATTGTAATTTCTTCCTTATTATTCTTTCTCGTTACACATACCCTTTCATTCTAGTCTCTCCTTATTGTCTTTTACTCTACCCTGCAGGTACTACACGTATAGCTCCTAGTAGTTAGTCTAGCGCTCCGCACCATTGCGCCGATCTGTAGATAGAAATACTGCCTGTACGCTACTGTAGTTCCTCAGTTTAATTATTGACTTAGATTCTCTTTCCAACTTAGTCTATCTCTTAGTCTTTAGGCTCACTATCTGGAAGCACTCTCTACTATAACCTTAAAGCTTATAAGTTCTCTAGTTCGCTCCTCGTCACCGGCAATACTGCAGCTCTGACTTGGCTGCTCCTAGTTTCTCTCCTCACTACTCTTGATCTCCGGGAACTAACGGCATAACAGCGGTGTTGTTAATAACTTCACTACTGTCCCACTTGACCCTCCATTCTTAGACACCTTGTGGCCTCTGGCATGGTTACATGGTGTACATGATCTTAACACAGAGGCAGAGTGACTAAGCAGGGCAAGAAGGTGGAGCGATTAAGCAGAGTAATGAGGCAGAGCAGAGACAGATTGGTCCCAAGATAATGACAGAGATATATTGAGTATTTGTCAAGTCTATGCCTTGGCACCCTGCTCCGCTGCTTGGTATTCCAAGATCTACTGTTTGTTGTAAATTCTTCTTATTGTTCTTTCTCACTACACATACTCATTCATTCTAGTCTCTCCTTATTGTCTTATGCCTTACCCTGCAGGTACTATACATATAGCTCCTAGTAGCTAGTCTGGTGCTCTGCCCCAATACGCCAATTAGTAGATATAAATACTGCCTGTACTATACTGTAGTTCCTCAGTTTGATTATCAACTTAGATTATCTTCTCCAACATAGATCACCTTAGATTGTCGTCTCTTATCCTTTAAGTCTTCAGGCTCGTCACCTTGAAGTTCTCCTTACTCTAACCTCAGGACTTTGACGTTCTTTGGTTCACTCCTCATCGTCGGCATTACTGCCACTCTGACTTGGCTGCTCCTAGCTCTCTACTTCTATACTCTCAATCTCCAGGGACTAGTGGCATAATAGCAGTGTTCTTAATAACTTCACCACTGTCCCATTTGACCCTCCACTCTTAGACACCTTGTGGCTCGGCTTCTCAGTGTACATGATCCTAACAACAGCTCAGAGGAGTGAAACACACCCCCTTGTTTGGACATAACCTAATCTTGTTGCCAATACTTAACAGTCAGGGGATGAAAGAGAATTGGGGACAGGGAGCAATAACTATACGGGCACCAAACAGCAAGAAAATGCTGGAAGGGGTCAGTTGGAACAAGATGTATGAGGTTGCAATCCTGGAATCAGGACCAGTGACAGTAAACAATCAGAGAATGCAAAAAAGAATCCTTTAGAAATGCTGAGAAGGGTAAAAATTAACTTTTTCATAGATCATATGAGCATTATGCATCACTATTTACACTTCAAGAAAAAAATTCTGATATTCCCATTATTTTCTGAATCAACTGTAAAAAGGCAAAGAAAAAAATGTCACTTCCATCATCACCTGATGTGACTTCAGGTGAGTTTTTAACTTGGGTTCCCAAACAGGGCGGTATGGCATTCTACCTGAAGTCAGTCAATGAACCAAAGATAATTACTATAATTTGATAATAAAATCTGGGCTGCAACCCCCAACCCATCAACTATCGGATCAACTAAAATATCGGCACGGCACGCCGAGGTTTGATAAGCGAGGCAACTAACTCTCGATTGCGGTAATGACACGTTTAGTATGCAATTACCAAGGATGATACATGGACTCGTCACTCACTCCAATATAAATTCATTCCCTACCGTAACACCCGCGATATGACTCGTGCCATACGTCTGGATAGCACTCTGAATCGCAGTCTTTTGACGGTCGTAGGCTTCGCCGTTGTCGTCTGCCTCGGGAAAGTTGGCAATGTACACGGTTAAATTGGTTTTGGTCAATTCGATAGCGGTGAGCACTAGTGCGGTGGTGTTACAATCGGCGCCGTATACTCGGATTCGGGTGGTTAGTTGGGAGAGTAGCTGCATATCCGTTACCACATCCGCTAGAACAAGACAAACAATAAATAAATATTCCAGTTATCATTGGTCTACAGACACACGTACATAGCTCCGCCCCACAATCCGGATACAAAGTCCCCTCAGGTGTATACGCTATTCCCCAAAAACTCTGTTTCAACCTTGCGTCTTTCGTGAACTGACTCGGGTCTCCGGAGATTGTGTCGTTTCCAGACGACGACGAAGTTGAGGAGGAGGAAGAAGAGGATTTGCGGGAAAGAACGACACCGAGGATTATAGCGAGTACGATGGCGATTACGAGCGCTGAGAGTGCGCCGAGGACCTACAAACACCACCACCACCATTAATAATAATTACCACAAGAGTGAAACCATACACACCCATAACTTCCTCCTCCCATCTCGACTCTTCTCCTCGACATACCCCGCATACTCCCCTCTCCTATCCCCGAAATGCGGTCTTGTCCGAGGAGTCGAAGCACCAGGGATATCCGAGTATGGTTCGGGATCAGTTACGTCGACGGCTGAGAGAGGGATATTTTGTTGATTTTGGCTGGAAAGGGTGTTGTAGTCTGATATTCTGTGTGCGGGCTACAAATAATAGTGAACTTGTGGGAAGGTGGATATATTAGTTGAGTGGAGAATGTAGTAACTACCGGAATATGGTCATAATAATCCTGGAGATCACTTGAAGGTGTGGCGAGGTCCCGAGACATGGCGGTGGGTCAATTACCGGACGGACTTAGACACAAAGTGACCGTGAGGTCGTTGGTCTCGTTGACTTTGGTGGTGGTCGTCGATGAAAAGGGTTGTTCCGGGGATCTTTCACCGTGAGAGACACATGTTGTACTGATCTCTTGTCTAACTTTGAGCTAATTTAAGAATTTATCTTTTTCTGACTAAATCTGTTTCTATGTACAAAACTTAGTAAAGACTTGAAGACTCATACATGCCACACGCCGAGCGCGACGGCCCACTATCGCATATCAAATAAGGAGAAACTACCGCCAAATAAGCTCGAATAAGTGACAAAAATGGTAGAGTAGGACGTACATATCTGTAAATTACAGCGTACTGATTACTAGTTAAAATGTGATGATATATCACTGGTGACACGAACAAGCAATGTGTATAGTTGTGACACCTAGGCAGACTTCTTGATTCTGCTTAACCCTGCTCAAGCCCGACTCAAGGGCAAAGCTTTCACCTCAAACTGAGGACCTTCCTCAATCATGGATTCACTAGGAGCAGAAGTAATTGCAGCCAAATCCATCTGTAATTCTGAAGGTTGTGCAGTCGCACCAGGGAACTGGTATACATGAGATATTGACATAATCAATGCAGAGAACACGAAAATCAATGTTTAGTTCACTCACCGGAATTGTGACCATCTCTGTTACCACAGTTGTCTGCATATCGCGGAACCTCATACGTGAATTCAAGCTAAACACAGCCCATTTTATTAGATCAACAAAATGACATTGAATTTCTGTCTATACTTTGCCAGCATTGCATTGGAAAAGACTATTGAGTAATTGTGAATTTGCTTATGGCGGTTCAAACTAGTAGACATAATCCTTACATTTTGGAAGAATTGCATAAAATGCAAGCCATAGATCTATATCTAGGGTTTAGAAAAAGTGACAATCATCATGGGTAAGTGACTCACAGTTGTTCACATTGAGTAGAAACTAAGGTTGAAATCAGACCACACTTGGCAAATACATATTGACATCGGAAATGTCATGCCCTGGCTACAACCAGACCAGTCCCAGTAACCACCACACGTTACCATACGTCCTACCCACCTCCTGTATGTCCTCCGCACCTCCCCAAGTACCACCAGACACCTCCCCAAGTATTCCTGTATGTCCTCCGCACCTCCCCAAGTACCACCAGACACCCAAACGTCCTTCACCCCGACACGCGTACAAAAGCCCTCTAGCCGATAACCCCTTTAAGTATTAATCTCGATTACCTCCCTCCCTCCGATTAGCTACCTCATGCCTCCAGATGTTCTCTTGTTCACTTCCCGTACCTATTTAAGTAACGCCGCAATGTCCTGAAGCCCCAGCTTGGTATATTTTGAACACACACCCTTTACATAGGTCCAGTCCCTGTCCCTTTGTACCTGCTACCTATACGGAATTCTCTTTACTCTCTATTTCTCTATCTCTGTTTCTCTCAAGTCTTGTCTATCGTCTCCGTGATCGTCTACACGATCCAATACACGCTTTTACTTCACGTCTAAGCAATCCGAGTGAGTTTCCGAGCTCCCTCGAACAGTACTAAAGCTCCCCAACGCCTACCGCCTTGGTGAGCTAACCTCCCAAAACCACTTCGAGCTCCCTAGCTATTCTATAAGCTTCGGGACCTCGATCTAGGTAACGTCGAAGCTACTTCCCACGTCGAACTACGTACTGCTTCTCCGTTACCACCTCCTACACTCGAGGACGTCCATCCTCAAGCCTAGCCCCCGGGGACCTACCCTCCCCGGCACATCCCTTCTCGGGAGCTTATACCCTCGAGACCCATCCACACATACGACCTGCTCCATCCTGTATTGACGTTCTAGCGAGTACAACTCCTACTACGCAATATCGTACGGTCCCGTACCCCTTCTTAACCTCCCTACGCCTTAGGGACCTCCCTGGACCTCTTAGGAACCCCTTCAAGGGTCACCATCTCATTGTTCTAGCCACTACTAGGTCATTCCAGTCCTCGGTCGCGGTTCTCGTAGCTCCCTTCGAGCTCCAGCCTGCTCTTAGCACGCTACAACATAAACCTCCCCTTACCAACACCTACCCTAAGACCTATTTCGACCCAGGTCTTACATTATACCAAGCTCTCCCGTCACCAAACGGACCCGTTGCGACAAATGAAGCTGGTCCATTTCCTGAATGAGATTCTGATACACAGGAGGAATGTCTTTGTGAAGGTCCACAGCTGGGGGAGGAGAACAGGAGTCGATGATACTCTGAAAAGACAAAGGAAACTTGTACATTCTGATTATTCACCAAATTTGGCGAGAATCAGCGAAACTAGGAATTTAGGCATGATAGATACATCATACCTGTATGCAGCTAGCGCGCCAGCAACGTCAAATATGAGTGGCAAAGGAAGTAGGAGTGGCAGATTATGATAGAAAAGAAGATATGTATGTCGGCTTCATCCAGCCCTCATCAAAATGGGGCCTTTGTTTTCCAATCCGCATACGATCACATGGTCTAGATCTTGTACGCCTCATGCTGGATGCATATTTGAACGAGAAGGTAAGGATTCATGGCTAACAACATAGGATGATGAGTGAAGCCTAATTACCTTCCCTTCCTTCCATTGAAGTCACGTTGATTTCGTCCAAAATGGTGGATCCGGTGATATACGACTTGTAACAGGTTAATCCAGTCGAGCGTACAACTCGAAGATTTGAGGGTGGATTGATCAATGGTAATGAACGTGTAGAATAGTTCGCACGGGATCGACATCGGTGAGCGAAGCCAAAATATGAGTGGATTATTAAACTCAGTAAGCAATTATGGACGAAAATGTTGCTGAATGAACGCTACAAGTACTAAGCCTTAGGATGGAGAGATCCGTAATACGATGCCAGACTGCAGGTCACAGATAGCCAAATATATGGATAGGGATATCGAGTAAACATATAGTAGAAATCAAATGCGTGACTACTGGGTGCACAGAGTTGGATGATGGAGAATCATCGAATGGGGAGGATGCACAATGAAGCATATCAGTAGGCGCGCGGTATCCAGATGGCAGAGGAGGCTACGTTTCGAGGAGCCTTGCCCTTGATTCGCTCCATCTTTGCAAGCACATCCATTTGAGCGTGGAGTGCATGACACGGAGCTGGACGAGCTACAATGTAGGCTCGACAAAGCCCACATCTTGTTTCAATATTCTTCCTCAAGGAATCGCGACGAATGGCAGAGATACAATGAGCGCAGAATACGTGCCCGCAGGAGGTACTTCGTAAAATGAGTGAGCTTGCAATTCATTGCAGATTATAGATAACATACATCTGAGGTTGAAAAGCCGGTCCCAGGCAGATGGGACAAGTAGTACATTCTTCAATTGCCTTTTTGAGTGAAAGATAGCATGCTTCATAGTCTTTTCTGATTTGATTGGCTCGCTTGCGAGGTCGTATACGACGCGCCTTCGAACGAATGGTGATAGTGAGAATGTAATCAAAGGAGATGCAACAATTATCTCACACTCGTAAGGCATCAAGTGTCGATGCATTTGTTCACCGTTTCGAACGAGTGAAGCTTTCGACTTCTGAGATTGTAAGTAGATTTGCTTTGCAAACGCATGGAATGAGGCATTGGTGGCCGTCGAGATAAAATGCAAATATGAAGAGGGACAGAGGCAAAGGTGAAAGCGCAGCAAGAAAGTGGAGGATCCTTGAAATCGGGTCTCGGTTATATAGGAATTGAACAAAGGACAAAGGTTCTTTAATGTAATGCCACTAGATGACAGAGCTCTTCAATTAGGATTAGGGTAAGTGGGTAATTGCAATGATCAATTACCGCGTAAAATGACTGGAAGAGCGAGTGCTGAAACCAAGTGTCGACGCTGGTACTACAAGAATGTTGGGATTGAGGTGCAGTAGACATAGGACGTAACTCACAAGCTTCGCGATGAGCCCTGCAAAGGGAATAGTTTCTATCCCAGATCATCGTAGAGTATTAGTATTTTCGTGCCAAAACCAAAATCCATCGGCTTTATCTCCGTAGTGCGTTTAGTGTCCTGAGCCGGCCAAAGGAATCCAAAAGGAAGTCTGATTGCGGATGGATGGCTCCGCGCCGCGTGCAAGCTCTGAGAGTAAGGGTAAGGAAGAGAGAGAGGGAGATAGCGTATGAGACCGTACGTTGCAGGTAGAGGTAATATCCATATCCAACGACGAGTTTCGGCATGCTTTGAAGCGCTTAACTCTTCGGCACAACTAGCGCAATATTACATAATAGTATACTGTGCGCAACTACTATAATAGATACTGTGCGCAACTACTATAATAGATATATTGTGCACATCACAACTAGCATAACAAGTATACTATTGCCAACACGACTAGAAATTTCAATCCTCTTTATTTTGAGGAAACTTCGCTCATTTCTCCTCACTTTGAAGCTGGTATTGCAACGTCTGATCGTCGGGAAAAATCGGAACTCTGTATAGTCTATACTAGCATGACGCCAATTGTGGAGCTCTCAGGTCATATTTACTGTTGTGAGTGACCCATATACTTCATCAAGTCATTCTGCTAATAAACGATAGTACCCGATAGCAATCCATACAGGGCTATACAGGGTCATAAACGTCGGACCAGTTTTTGCAACTTACTCCTACCCTCCGCATATTCGTCTGAGCGCTGCTCACGCTAGTCCTCATTCACTACGTCATCCTGCTGGCTCCCACTCAAAGGGGAATAATCGAACTGTCTTCCGAAATCCCTGGACCTCCATCTCGAGACAATGAGAGTTTCGAAATCTTTCTGCCCAGTTTCCTGATCCCAGCACTGCTCACACAATGAACCCGACAACTGTTCACGACATCAGCCATACGTCTACATCGTTGCTTAGCATCGCGCGGAGCAGCGGGTCATGTTTGATCGATGACTTACTTCTCGGAGGCGGAGTTGAAGATCAATGAATTCTTACTGACAGTAGACACGACGATGCGATCTTGCCAAGATCCCTCTCAGGCAGAACGCCTCAGGTCTCCGCTAGCTGAATTAGTGGACCGTTTTCTGAACGCGACTTCATTAATCGCTCAGTCCAGAGCAAGAGAAGCCGGGATTTGAGTCAGAACCACAATGCCTTCGCCCTCGTACATGTATGACCGTCCATTTGGGGTTTTCCCGCTGCAACTGTTCCTCCGGTGCCTGAACGTCCTATGGATTGGCAGAAAGCACAGAATGTTCTGCAGCTTGGAGTCCCGACTCACTTCTTGCTCTCATCGCTACCTCACAACTACAGAATCTCATCCTCATCGTATATTATGTGTTCACGACCACTAAGCGGTTCTACGGTCAACTTCCGAATTCGTCCCCGGCTTGAGACATTCCCTCTCGTGGCATCCCTCCGGAAATCTCATCGCCAGCACACAGCGGTTGAGAACGGGACGGAGGTCATGATCTTATTGATCTGGTGTTTTTGAGTGCAACGGTGAACGTCGTGGAGATTTCGAACTGCGCCCTGCCTATGGTCTTAATACCTCCACCCATTCAAACCCTCAATCTTACAGAGGGATTACAAGGTGAAGGACATCGAATGGAGCTCAGACTCAAACGTTTCGGCTATCTGTATCGGGAAAGATCATTCTAGTGATCTTGGTGAGTCTGCATTGCGCTACAGTGCTGAAACTCATTGCGTTTCTTGGCAGTACAGTTGTGGACGACTAGTGACTATCTGGCAGTTCCGTTCAGGAGTACGCTTCTGATTACATACCACAGGTATCTGAAGCAAGAAATATAAGCTCCCTCTGATTCGGAATTCACTTCAATGGACCGGCATCTCGAAATTGCCCTTCATCTCCGACTACACTTAATGCATCTCACACGATACTCGAGTCTGTATGTACTCCATGAGCTGACAATGTATTCTTAGCTGACGTTCCTTACGCGTTCCCCAATCCAAAACGTACCCGATGCAGCTTGCTCTACTGGCTGGACCATTACACAAATCTGACCTTTATCCGATCTTTCTCGTTATGCAGCGCGCGTGTCTGTGCCTGCTTATCGCTTTCCTCGTGATGTTCTCAGTGTTCAGCGGGAACATGGATATGTGAGGGTCAACCATTTCCGAACTTGTCTTGGTCGGGAAGAGAAAAATAATGCAGCTGACCAAATTGGGATATCTTTTGAAGAGACATTGTAGTGCTTTGCATGTAATCTGGCTTGAGCGGGTAGGTATGCATCCTCAATCCCGGAATCTCCATAATAATCCCGGATTTTTCCAAGCAGCTTTGTCAATATATTCAGATCGTTATGAGGTAATCAGTTCCCTTTTTGTTCCAGGGCTCCACTCAAATCCCCTAATTCCCGCAGGTCTTCTGAACGATTTATGGAGGCTGGCTCTTCGAACGACAACATTGCGAAGACGGCTTTACCCAACAGTTTGGGTTTGAAGGTAATGGTGCTGGACGGGATGGAAGACATGCTAGTATTTTTTGAGTGTAAGGCTCAATCTCAGGCGAAGATATCAGGTGGAGAATTAGCTAGAGATCAAGCCAGTGGCCTAGGTGCAAGTCTGCATTTGCGCTGACGGTTTGAGATTCATCGCGTTCCTAGGAAGATATGTATTGACGTGTGTTCAGAGATCCATCTCTTCGAGCTTTTCACGGAGTGCATCGCGGATTGTACCTATCGTTGTTTACAGAATCAGGTTGTGTAACTGTGTTTGAGGTACCTTAGAAAATAGATGTGAGCTATTCAAAAACCACTTACCCAAGACTGGTGAGGCCGGTGAGGTTTGAGACTTCGATGAAAGATCATCATTAAATTGAAGTGAATTTCACTTCAGAGTGAGCTGCAATCTACCTGTGATACTTAGGAGCGCGCTCTGGAAATTCTCCGACCAATGATAATTTACTATCTAGTAAACCAACTCTCTGACACGGCACTTGGAATGTACAACTTCTCATTGATATTAATGGATTCTCATCAGCCAAAGGTTCTTATTGCATCTTGGGTAATTCATTCATCACTACATAAATTGAAGTAATTATAATTTGGCATCAAGAGTATGCAATTACAGATCTGATATTCCATGGATTGAAACCCTATGAAGACATGTGGATCCTCCTCCCCAATTGTCGAGAATTTCAATCAAAACAACCGAAGTTTGCACTGGAGATAGTGTTTGAAATATCTGATGCATACCAGCAGAGAAGTCGTATATCGTCAGATGTGCGATTTGGAGGAAAGCCGATGAAGAGTTGCACAGCGAGTGATTTATATGTCTTCTCGACATCACAAAGCGCTCCCATTCCGTAAACTGTTGGTTAGTGTTGTGCTCCATAGAAGTTTTAGGGACCAAAGCCCACAGGGCAATGTCTTTAGGGGCTTGCCTGAGCTTCTCTTTGACAATGCCATGATGATCCGGAAAATGAACAGTAAAGTTGTGCACCAGGATGGTGCTAGGGAGAGAAACGGCTATATGACCACGAGACCCAGCAAAGGCCCAGCATTCCGACATATAGAGTGGCTCTTCAAGGACAACGATGGGAGGATTTACAGCCATCTGAGCATTATCGTAGCCCCTCATGATACTAGCCCACTTATGTAGAAGAGAGCGAGGTTTCATCCCATCAGTGTCCGACGTGAGTTCAACGATAACTCCGGCACCATTACTTGCTAGAGCGAAATCAAGGGGTAGAAAACCTGTCTCCGGTTGCAGAACTAGAGTTGTCGGTACAGTCGAAGGAATCGGGTTGACTTCCACTGGTCCATTCCATAGACTATGGAAGTACCCGGCATCGCAACTGATCTGTGCTTCCGTGGGTACAACTCTTTGGATAAGACATAGTAGGCTCATCGCAGAGCATAGGAGACGGCTCAAGCGCAGTGGTAGTTGAACTGGGGCAAGCACTCCGATTACAAAAGAGATGATGGCAAGAATGGATGCCGCAAGAGTTGCTAAGTTACCGACGACCTTCAGCACCTGGAACAGCTTCCGAAAAGTAGTGGTGATAAGTGATAGGAACCCAGAAAGAACCCGATCCTTTGCTGGAGTGTTCTGGTCCTGTTCTTCCACCGTCGGGCAGGTATGAAATTGCTCTTGGTATGATCGTGTCTGCGGAAAATGATCAAATGGAATTCGGTGAGCCCGATGAAAACTAGCTGACTTTAATCTTGTAGACGTTTGGGATCGACGAATCTTTCAAAACGAAACGCTTCGCATTCATAGTAAGAGACTGACAGTAGAAGAGTGAGAGTGGCCAGTGGTCACGCTTTTCTGGAAGTTGGCAGGTGCCTATCATTATATTCATTTAACCATTCTGAACATGGCATTCAAAGATTATAATCAAGTTGTCTTCCCAAACCTCTTGACTTCCTCACCTCGACCTAGGGCCTTCATCATCTTAGGAAAGGGATATAAACCCGTTCCTGCTCCTCATCGGTCCTTCAACGTTCAACGCATACTTGCTCTTCTTGCTCAACTTGCGGGACCAAAAACCAATCTCGGAGGAACTTAAGCTAAGTGGTATGTGTGGCCCACGCTGTGCTAAAGGACACGCAGGGAACTTAAATATATATCCCAGGAATGACGATGGTCCAAAATGGCGCATGATTGGACTCTTAAGACATTGGGTAAAGGCTACAGTTCTCGATACGAGAAAGGTTCGCAAAATTTTCTTAGTCACTATTTTATTCTGAATTATCATTGTCCAGAGAGGTAGAAATTTCGTGAGAAATGCGTTGCAGCTTGGCAAATCGCTCGCCAGAACGCATCTAAGAGGAAGAGGCATCGTAAACAGGCGTTTGGATCAAAACAAACGACAATACAAGCGAAACGCGACTAAGTTTCGCGAACGATCCTAGGGGTGAACTCTGCATTGCCAGATATCATCGAAGATGATCAATGAGAATGCTGTACATGGTATATTATCTGCTTCATTCTTCTGAACGTAACATCGTACTTAATTCTCTTCATACATCATTAGAAATGACCCACCTTCAACAACGTCTGCCGCACTCAGATGACATATGTAGCTTGTATCTGGGACTCGTGAAACTCTAAATGGTCCAGTGGTTGGCTGCAGACTCCTCGACACTCAAGCGCAAAGCTCTCTCTCAACCGGATGGAGTAGTTTTTGATGTATGTATCTCCTGCATGCACTTTTGCTAATGATTTACTGACATCGGAGTGAAAATCGGTAGGTTCACAATATCCCCGATGCACTCGACCCAGAAGTTCCTATCGATGCGTCTGTCTTCCCCAACGGTATGGCAAGGGGCCTGACCTGAAAGAAATATTGTGAATGGCATTTGTATCAGACAATCGAACGAGGGCGGCTCTCCATGCTCCCACCAGCAAAGATTGGGCATTGGATTTTGATCTTCCATTTTAGCAGGTAAGTCTGTCAATGAATCCTCGATAGACATATTGACTCGATCAATATATATTGTTCTCCGCGAACATAAGAACTAAGCGCTTACAGTTTTATTTTAGTTTTCTGCCATTGTAACTGATATCACGTCTGCTATGCACGGCGGACTACTTTCCTACGACGGAGATAGTGACTCCCTCCTCCTTCAATGGCTGTTTCTCTCTTCCCGGTTAGGATATAAAGCTAAGATTTAAAGCAGACGGAGGTGTAGAATGTTCGTCTCTCTCCATTCATTGATCATCTTATTACTGCCTAATTCACCCTACCTTTCCAGCTCGCACGCAGCCAAAGAAATTACAAATTGTAATCAAAAGGCCAAGAACTTCTGAACGACCCAAAGATCATGTCAGTATGGATTCTGCTCAGTCAGCCCCGACTGCGCCCATGGCACCAGTCGAAAATCCTGCATCTAGCTGCTCAGTCCATTGTTGCTGGGATGCATCCCGCCGTATCTGATCTAGAGCAAGGGAAGTGGGGGGTTGGAGTCTGGTCTACAATCCCTCCGCTCTTGTACATTTAGGCGCTTTCGGAAGTACACGAAGCAAACGAGGTAAGCAGACTCTAAAAGTTGTTTGCTATCTCCTTTTGCTGATCATTCATTTGAGATTTCCTCAGTGCAGCTTCTCCTCCTGCGCCTGGAGGTCCCATAAATTGACAGAAAGGTTAGAATGCCAGTCTCTCACCTAGAGCTAAAGGCCTCCTTACTGCTCCCAACAGCAGCGCGTCAGCCTTCGTCTCTCGCAGAAACTGTGAGAAGCCTGCCCGTCCTCCAGACCACATATCTATATACAGCCCCCGGCCGCGTTTGGGATGAGTATTAATCGTACCTAAGAACTGGGTGGTTGTGCAGTTATTTTGTGCGCACTGTGTAGCCGTTATGTCGCTTTTATCTGTTATTGGTTGTGCTTATTACGTGCATTTAACATATTGTGCAATTTATGTCGTTGTTCATTCAATCGGCCGAAAGCTTCCTACAATTTCCAAGAGATGACAACGAAAGATACAATTAATTGCCTAGATTCTGTAGCATTCTCCGAGACCTATAATCAAGATGACTGCGTACAACCTCCTCAAACCATTGTTCTACGGTCGTTTTCATTACTTCTAACAACAAGAAAATGCCGCAGAGGAGGAGAAAAACAATAACGAGGTATTTGAGTCTCGACATTTTCCTCTTGATAGGGTAACTCCGCGTGATCTGTGAATGGAAAATCTGGTCAGGATGTTGGCTCAGGAGAGAACCATTACTTACCAGTGGAGTTTGACCCGAATCCATATCGTAGATTGGCTTTACTGCTGCATCCAGGCCACAGCTTACATCAGGGAGCTCTTGGTCTAAATTTTCATCTTCGATCTCCTTTGATGAATGCTCTGGCTCGCAAGGCTTTGACAGATGCTCATGATCACGTCTTTGGATCCAATTGCAGGACTACTCACAGATACTTCCTCATTTATTTGAGGACCGGAGTTTTCAAAAACCAATGCCGACTGGCTTACCCCTACTTCAGAGACAAGGTCGCATGCCTCACTTGATTCAATACCGCCATCCTGTAGGGCCCCTTTGCTAACAGAAGTTGTTAAATTTTCATTATCTGAACAGACTTGAACGATTTCTGGAATAACCTGATAAATAGAAGGATTGGTAGGAGTAATCCACATCTGCGAGAGGGGACTTACTAGGGGTGTTGTACAATTCTCCTGTGCATGATTGTCCTCTGATGTGTCAGAGATTTGAGAGATCTGAAACCTCGTCAGAAAATTAGTAGATAGACATACAACCCTGAAATAACCTCTAGACATTCACCCAAATGTTCCAATGAAAGTGTATTAACTGGGGTTTCACCACAATGGACTACATTGCGCCAGTCTTGGATCCTGAGTTCTTCCATCTGTTGTTCTCATCAAGAAACCATCACAACCTAACTCACTACTCCTTACCAGACACAGCACGTTAGGTGATTCTCTTGAAACAAGCTCCCAGTTGGAAATATCGTTGCTGGCCGTTACCTATGCACAATAGCATACGATTGAGTTTGAATATTGGGGAAGGAGGAGGATTTATACATTTACTTCATCTGGATAACCGGAGTTGAGGCCGTGATGTGATTTAGAGTTACCATTGTCCGCAACCTGTTGCCCAACCTCTTTGCTGAAAATGACCTGAGAAACTGATTCTCAAGACAGAAACTGATAAAACCAAATTGGGAGATCTTTCTTACTGGAATAGAATTAATATCACATTCCTTCGTGCAACCCTAAGGCACATAGAGTAGGTCAGACAGTCTGTCAGTAGTTTGATAAGTCTGAGCGCACATGAGGGTGGCGTACAGGGGTTCCCGTATTGGTGCCTTCTTCCAAGCACGGCTCATGGTTTTTGAAGACGCCTCGAGCTTTCATCACATGAGTCTGGAGTTGACAAGAGCCATGAGGTAACTCACGCTGGGGTTGTAATGCTTCAAGGGTTTCCTTTGCTAGTTGTATTCGCGTTGACGCATTCTGCATATGGTCGCTGTTGGCCAAAAGGTGACGAAGAAGGGTGCTCCATAGATCCGAAAAATTCTGCGTTTGTGACCAAAGCTGTTTCACGGCGAGAGACGCGGTGGACTCGGCATTCAGATGAATTCGCTCTTCTACTTCACCGAGTTTGCGATTCAAACTCTCAATCATAGTAACAGCTTGGGCATCAATCTGACTCTAGAATATACGGATGAGAGCCAAACATGAGAGGACGAGACATAACACACATATGCATTCTTATGATGAACTTCGCGCCTCTGCAATAGTAAATTCCGTTCTCTAGTGTCCTCAGCAATCTTCCGCCGCTGTTGTTGACATTCTATTATAATGTCAGATACCTCCGCTACTCTCTGGTTCTTGAATTTGCGAAACAGCGTCATCAGTTGATCTTTGGTAAAGTCATCCTTCAACATCATTATTATATGTCATTTAGGATTTGACCTCTTTACTTACAAGGCTGCCTGGTATCTGAAATTCCTGTGTCGGAGGGAATGAATAACTCCAACGCGATTGACTCAAAGACAGGGGTGTTGACCGGGGAGTTGATGGCATCCATACTGGGTGGAACAGTACAGCCTTACAGCCTTCACCTGAAGACAAATTCTGTGAGGAATGTGGAGCGGACACTAGTGTTGACAAGTCAATGTGAGGAACAATAACTTTGGTGACTTCTTGGCAGAGCCAAAGAAAATGAAGAATTTGCAGGGTGTCTTCCGTCATTCTACTCGCATTAGGAGGAATCACTGGTTCTTTGGAGTGAATAGCAGCTGAACAAATGATATATTTAAGCTATTGTCGCATAGAAAGGCCTTAAGCACGTACCAATTGCCTGAGTTACCGAGTTTGGAGCAGAAGCCGTCTGCATGTGGTTCAATGTTTATATTCGATGAGAGAGACGAAAGATTTCAACACCTGATCTGAACGAGCCTGTAGATGGGTGAGGATAAGGTGTATTCTATCTCGATTCTGGCTGATATCCTTCCGAGGGTTGCTTGAGTGAAGTTGGGTCTGCCGTAAGTTGGACTCGAGTTTGAGTGAGAAGTCCATCTTGAAACCATTCACATATGCCACAAGGTTGTGCTAGGTTCGAAAAGATCATCGGTGAGCCATAAAGCTTAAAGAGCGATGAGGAATGCACACACTGTATGAACCACCATTTGTGAGAGCGATTGTTGCGTAGCCTTAACTAAGGCAATGGTGTTGGTGTTGAAAGCCTCCGAAGATGATTGCATCTCTTCCAATGTAGCGTACAGGTGCTCAATTTCGGTTTGTAGCTCTAAGTGCGACTCCATTAGATTGTGATAGTGGAACTTCGTAGATACAATGGATCGTAAGAGGAAGAGATATATATCAAAATTCAGATATATCGATTATTTATGTACAAAGAATTATGCAAATCGCAAGCGTTTTAGTGGCATACGGCTTCATGAACTGTTGCGACTCCTTATTTCTCGCAACAGATTGTGAAACCCTCGCTCTGTAACCCATTCGGGTTCCATTCCACCAGAAAGCCCACGATAAAGCGATAGATAGTAAGTCTTTCCAGCTAAAATACGATCATCACCAAAGTTAATCTCATTCCATCTTCCGGCGGGACCGTCCCATATCCACATTTGGAGAGAATCTAAGATGGCGAAAGCGCCATCAACGACAACAGGCCTGCCGCGGAGTTCAGCTCTCGAGGATTCGTCGACATGGACTAAAAGGTCGTTGTGCTTCAATCCTCGGTGGTTGTGTGGCAACTCAGGAGGATGGTGGATTCGGTTCGCGCTTTTGAAGACATACCAATAATATCTCGTGGTTCTTCGTTTGAGCTTTCAATAGTAATAGTCTTGCGGAGTATAACTGAAGCTCGTATTGAAAGACGAAGAGTTGGAGGAAACGCTGGGGGAAGAGGAAGGGCCTGGGGAAGACTGACTTCCGGAATCGCACTCAGACGGAGTATCCTTGGAACGGGTAGAATAAGGACTAATGCGTCCAGCATTGTATCGGGGACGTCTGTGACAAAGTATCTTCAGCCAGTAACACGACTTAGGTGTATGAGATACCCACCGAACAGGCCCTGAAACAGACACCGATCCAGAGTTCATACCCATGTCCAATGCGGAGGTGCGAGAAGTCTGCGGCATCGGTGTTGGTATCGGCGGAGGTCCCATAAGCACATTCACGCTAAACGTAGATGTAAGTTGGAAAAGAACGATGACAGAAAGTGAAACCAAACCTTTTGCGCCTGTCAGGGATAAATTGGGGTGTGACGATGGGGACAACAGCTCCAGTATTGACCATAGAGCTAAGAGAAGGGAGTCGAACAACTGTAGTTCTGTCCTTTTTGAACTGAGTAGTGAAGGAAAATTGGGTGAGGGGCATATTGAGTGGATTGAGTGGATTGAGTGAGTTGAGTGGCTGTAATAAGAATGGATGCTGCGTATTCCTCTGTATCAGCTATGTAGCTTATATAGGATTAGCCCTGACAAGGAAGTCTTTGTTCCAAAGGGACAACATTTCACTAAGCTATCGGAAAGCCACCTTTATGAGGGACCGCTCAGCACAACAAGACCAGGAGTCCACTTCACTCGCAATTGTGGGCGACAATATCATTAGATATTTCGGTTCTGATTGAAGGTATAACATCGGTGAAAAGTGGTGGAAAGGAAAGGAAAAACCGACACGGTCTTTGAGGAACAGCCGTGGTAGTAGAGGGTATAAGCTCACCTTGAATGCCGAATGTCGGTATTTTGCCGCGCTTCAGAATCGGCGACTGTTCTGATCATGATCAGTTCTGAGTTCAGTGCTCTAAACGTTCGCGGGGAGAACATGGAATACAGGAAAAGAAACTTGAGACGAATACTGATCGCAATTGGAGCTTTTCGGAAAATGAACGCCACGATGCACTTTATAATGCTGCGAGCAAATGATTCGTCAGCAACCTACTAGAAGCGGCTGCACCACATCCAGTATTTATACTGACGAATGTGGGGACATCAATGAGACTGTGTTGTGTATGCCGTCGTGAGTCTCCTGTATCTTGCTCAACATCTAGCAACTGATGATCATTAAATCAACAGCGCCCGTCCATGACAATGAACCCTTTATACGATCCATGTTTTCTGATCTGTTTTGCTAGTTGCATCCTTGGTCAGAGCAGTTTTTCCTTAATTAAGTGAACAAAGCTTCAGAAAATTCCAGGGCCTTTGTTCGACTGCTCATACTTATAAAGACCCATGGCCAGGCCGTTGCTACCACTCAGAACGTTTCTTACTTATCCTCGAATTTCTTCATTTTTCAGTGAGTGGCTCTTTTGTCGCTTTACAGACAATCCAGTTCTGAACATCAAATCCTCTAGTTATGCGCTTCGGGTTTACCCTCTACTTGTCTTTCTGGTTTTCACAAACTGTGATCAGCCATGGGACGTTTTCAGATGTTTTGGAATTCGCCACTCGTATGGGACTTGGAAATTCCGAGGTTGATACTACAACATTCCCATTCCTTCTTGACACTCTTTCTACGGAGGATATGATCATTTTCAAGACTCAAGTGCTTAGTATGTCGTCTTTGATGCATTCTCATTTCAGCTTGCTGACCTTTCGCAATCAGATTCATGTCTTGTCGCATTGAATGAAACTTTGGATAATATCGTTGCTAGTATAGACAGCGTGCGTTCAATGACAATCGACACTGTTAATTGGTGAGATGAATCGTCGCTGATTTACCATAAACCCATTTGACTCCTTACTTCGCATCAGGATGTCCTACATTAATTCTCGTGCCTTAGATGCTATATCGAGCGTCGAGTCAAATGACAGGATATACTTCAACAACGCCCGAGCTTTCCAACATCTTCTGGTTCTTACAGAAAATCAGCTCGAAGACCTTGGCCCGGCTGTGAATACACTCACCTCGATGGCCAATGTGATACGTGTAGAACAGAAGCAGGTTCTTAGGGCAAAAGTGGAAATATCCTCACTCTTTTGGTTCGTGCTCAAGATTGGAGATGAGCGTGTGCAGAGAGCACTGGATGAAGAAAACAAAAAACTCACTGCTCTCATGCAGAGACTGGATGAAGTGTTGCTCTCACTTTGCTCAATTGAGGCCCCCTTGAAACGTCTACGAGACGACTTAGCAGATATAGAAGATTTGTACAAGGTCATAATGCAGACTGTTTATGATGTTTCTGTCCTTGAATACTTTCAATGCCTTCTTGATGTAGTCGTCAACTCTGTCAATTCCTTGCAGTAATAATCAATGTTTCTTTTATTCCGACTCTCCCGGTCTACATACTCCTGCGTTGTACTGTACTTATCAAGCTTAAGCTTGTCGCGATCGATTAGCGATCGGTACTATTTTCTGTAATGACACATTTATAATCTTCCCACCATGAGCGCCTTCGTTCAATTGATTGCTTGCTTGATCTAATCCTCTGACTATGAAGCCTCTCTTAAAGAATGGAGTTCTAGTAGGCCGAAGAATCAAACGGGAACCACACGACGCTCAAGGCCCTATCTTCCTGTGTTGGTGTGATTACTGTGCCACTCAGGGGGGGGTGATAGTTACACCTGAAGGACAATCGTTGCCAGGACAGTCCTTCTATAGCGAGTATGCTCTGAAGGCGCACCTCGCATACATGCGGAAAGCAGAACAAGCTTTTGCACAGCGTGATGATCCAACGATCGTAGACTTTGCTCCTCTGTTTATTGCAAAGCCCTTATCAGAAAGTCTTGGGATTTCTGTTACACCTCAGATAACTGCATCTGTCTCTAATCCTCTTCCTCCAAGCTCAACTGCTAAAGTCGATGAAAGTGACACCACCCACTCCTCAGGACCCGAACAACGCGGAATAGACATAGACGAGACTCGTACACCCCAGACACCTCAGACTATGCACCCACCTCTCAGTCTCGAATATGAATGGGTGCGCCTCGAGACCATCAACCGTCAGCTTGAAAGCTTGGAAGCCGACCCACTTCGGCACTGGAACCCAGCCGAAATCGATTTCCGGGAGGGACTCAGTGAATCTAACTTCATTGACTATCCCAGTTTGACCTCTCTTGTGTCTGAGAGTAGCGTAAACTCCCTTCTCTTGGGACACTTAGAGTGGTTGAGGAATAGCAGGATAACTCTAGAACAGAATCGCGATGCAGCAAGATTGTCGAGTCGTTTTAGCTGCAAACATGCAGTCATCACTTGTCGTCTTACCGGGGTGGAAGCAGCTACACGCACCAAGTTGATGGAAGAATGGATTATGCGGCAGAATACACTCATCCAGGAGCGCGTCCATTCGACAAGTGAGTTCTGAAAACCATACGCTTCCTCTTTATCTCACTATACATTCAAGCCACGATATCTGAGGATGTTCGTCGCGCAGATAAAATATTTGTCCTTATACTGTTGATTGCAGCCACCTTACACCTCATATGCAACCTATCTACGATCCCACTGGTATTCTTCCTTCGATCGATGCGTCTACTCTGTAGAATGGTAGGATTCGAAAAGGATCACATCAGCACCCGTCTTCCCGCGGATATGCGTACTGTTCTAATTCAACTTGACCTCCATCCCACCTATACATCATATGTATGCTGCCCAAAGTGCTTTCAGATATACAACCTCCATGACTGTCCCAAAATGTGTAATAACACTTCGAGTCCTTTAAGCCAGCCATGTAATCGACGTCTTCTCCGTGATTCCCCACAGGCACACTCAAAGTCCCAAAAATCAACCAAATTTCCTGTAAGATCATACCTTCATCAGGATTTGAAGCAGTGGTTAGCCTGGATGCACAACCGTAAGGATTTGGAGCCCTATCTGGAACGACCTTATACCCCACTGCCCCCTTCAGAAGATAAGGGGGTTTCCGACATCTGGGAATCTGATTTTCTTCGAAATTTCCGTGGTCCAGATGGCGATAAGCGGTTCTTATCCCCAGACAACGCCAATGAAAACCGTCTTGTCTTTACCTTGAATGAGGATGGTTTCAATCCTTATGGAAATCAGATAGCGGGGAAAAAAGTTAGTGTCGGCGGTATCTATATGGTCTGTCTCAACCTTCCACCATCCGTGCGATACAAACCAGAGAATATTTTTCTGGTCGGCATTATACCTGGACCCAAGGAACCCTCTGGTCATCAGATAAATTATCTCCTACGCCCTTTAGTAGATGAACTTGAACAGCTATGGAAAGAAGGCATTCACATTTCACAAACGCGTCTTCACCCTCGCGGCAGATCTATGAGGGCTGCACTAATTGCTGTAGTCTGTGACATGCCAGCTGCTCGACTGCTCGGCGGGTTTGCCCATTATGCAAAGGACAGTGATTCATGCTCAATGTGTGAAACCTATGATCGCAACAATCTTGATCCAGATTCATTTGTCCCCCGCACAGATGTAAAGCACAGGAAACTGGCAGCAGCCTGGCTTTCTGCTGATAGCGAAGAGGAGCGCCATGCCCTCTATCAAGAGAATGGGGTCAGATGGTCAGAGCTGTTGCGGCTGGAGTATCTGGATTTAGTTCAGAACACCGTGATTGATCCTATGCACGGCTTTTACCTCCGCATCCTTCAACGTCACTGTCGAGACATTTGGGGTATGGATGTTGATCTGGTCGATTGCGACGGTTTATGGGAAATAGAGCTTCCAACTGAAGAAGAACGGACGACTGCGATTCATGTTTTTTGACATGGGTCTAGAACAGATTTTCGCAATCTCAAAGCAAAATCTCTTCGCTATCTGGCTATCCAAGAAGGCCTAGATTACAGGCGCAACAGGGATTCTTTATTCTCGGCCCTATCGCAACTGGTAAATAATCATCTTCATATATGATACATGGAACTAATATTCCCCTGTAGCGGAATCAGAGGCAGTGGCCAACACCCCCAGAGCCATTCGGGTCGTTCAATCACAATCCTCCCACATCAGGGCCTGTAGCAACTGAAACTGCATTACAGGACTGCTCTCCTCTACCTGATGCTACGCCAACTAGTATATCCCATTTATCTTCTCGCACTGGGCATAATCTACCTCCCGTTGTCTCTGATGCTCCTCTCGATGCTTTAGGGAAAGCTCGGCTAGCGTATCGACAGCGAAAACCCAAGTCGTATCTGTCGAAGAAGTTCTCCATTGATACCCTTCTACTTTTGGCTAAAGAACTTGAAATAGGGCCCATACTCACACCTAAGGGTAGGATATCTCGAGATAGACAGCAAATTGTTAACGCTTTGATCGAAAAGGTGCGCCATGTCTCCGTCACGTCACAAATCACCCTCATTGAAGCTATTATCCAGAGAGATGTTTCAAATACCGGTTTGGAACAACTTTCTCGGACCAATTGCGATTTGGGTGCTATATCAAGCGCGACTACAGAGGTGTGGTGGAAGACTTCTAACGATATTACCTCTCCTGATCATATCAATATCAGGCAAGACGAGCTGAGGATGTAGTGGAAAACGATGGGATAGTATCTCGAACGAAGGCCCAGGCCTTGTATAGGACAGCGACAAAGGCAAAAATCAACAGGTTACATCGTACCGAGCTGGTGGCTGTCTGGAAGGTTGCCACACACTTCATAGCTGCCGCGAACCGGGCTCGAAATGTCACCACGGCAAGGCAGACTGTGGAAAATGACTGGTACGAGGATGAGGATGATGATTCAGATGTCTCTCTAGGTGGCTCGGATAATTTTGGGAGCGCTGATGAAGAAGTCTTTGAGATGCCTTTTCAAAACCAAGGGTTGAAGGATGAGATTCACCGCTATGTGTGTATCCTTCTATATATATTCTTCCCAAAAGGATGCTCATGGACTGTTCTAGCGCGAGGCACTCGGCGACGCAATGGAAGATGGACAACCAACAAAAGCAAAGGGAGGAAGCCTGCTTTCGCATAAGAAAGCAGCTGTTTTGGGAAAGGACATGCTGGCGGCTATTTAGGAAGATATGTCGAAGCTTGAAATCCCGTCCTGGATGGATACTGCTCCGAATCGCCCTGGAGAAAAATCACATGGGAGTTTCACGGCTGATCAATGGCGAATGTTCTGCACCATCAACCTCCCAATCACCTTGGTCCGCCTGTGGGGTACCTTACCACAGGATGAACGCAAGTATGCCATTCTTGTCAACTTCATGCATCTTGTCACTGCTGTGCGTCTAGCTAACATGCGAGTAATGACTGAGGCACGCATACAATCTTATGAATATCATATGCGGGCCTACTTAGAAGAGGTTGTTGGGTATAAGCAAGAGAAGCCTTTATACCCACATACCAAACTTACGACTTATCAACACATGTCTCTTCACTTTGGAAGCTTGCTCAGAAGATTTGGTCCTCCTCATAGCTGGCGGTGTTTTGCCTTCGAACGTTTCAACTATATCCTGCGGAAGTTTCCTACTAATAGTAAATTTGGTGTGTACAAGCTTTTCCGTTAACCATGTCCTCCCTCACTTGGTCTCATAGGTGAATTGGAGCAAACCATGTTCAATCATTTTTGCATGATGCAGAAACTCAAATCTCGCTTGCATGATGTAAACTCTTCCCCAGAGTTTGAAGAACTATCCAATATTTATCGGAACACATTCGAAGAGTCTAATGCCCGAGGTACTCGCGACATGGACGCTTTAGCATTCAATGACTACTCCATCTTTGCACATGGTGCAACTCCTACTTCGCAACGCCTGAACCACATTGTCTACTCTTTGCTCCAAACATGGATCAATAATTCTCATTTTCCAGGTTCCGCACCCATTTTAGTTCACCCTCATGCCAATGTGAAGCAGCACGGCGCGACGTTTTCTCCCAGAGATCACTCTGAAGCAAATGCTCGGGTTGTTTTTCAAACGAACGGGGCTGAAGAATGGTCGGCGGGTTCCATCAAATCCATTTTTACTGCCAAGTGGACATCTTCCGACCAAGATGTCGTGAAGACTTTCGCTGAAATCAATTCTTATCTACCTTTAGCTGACTCCGACGCAGTCCACGACCACTTTCGAGCATTTGGATTTGCGGCCGGGCATCTTTTCTATGACAGGCTGGACGAAAACACCTTTTTGGTCCCACTGGATTGTATTGCTTCTCATTTTGGATACACACCTTGGTCCACTTCATGTATTGATTGCGACGCCATGCACGCACTTCCCTTGAACAAGGCAAGTGATTTCTCCCTTACATTCGAATAAGCTCACCATGTATTGAAATGGTCACTGTACTTAGGTTGCTGAATTTGACGTCTGACGCTGTGACGGACACGGAATTTTGAAGTGTTAAAGCGTAATATACATGTTATGAAACTCTATCTACATCTCGACGATTCGCAATTTTTTACGGTCCGCATGTCTTTCAAAATGTATTGTGTACACTTACACTTCCTCTTCGTTCTGTGTATGAATCTTCGCACGTTGTGTATATCTCCTTGATTTCCCCAGACACAATGAACACATGCATAAATCACACAATAGTGCAAACCAACATATTAAGTCATACTCAACATAACCTATTGTGTCGTTGTGCAGGTTATGTGTTTTGAGAGTTGTTGTGCATAGTTATGTGGTTGTGACGTATTCATCGTGCTCGTTATGCTGGGTGTATTGAAGCTGAGATGATAAATTTTGACTTCCCAAACCCTCATGCTTCAGTCAAGATCACCATGGGGCCTTCAATTACAACGACCATTAATGCTGCAATTGACGACCATGTTACCCGTCACATTGTCCGTGTGCACACCGACACAGGTGTCAACTTTGGAAGAGGTTGAATTAGAAGGGATAGAGATGGGGAAAGAAGATAGAGAAACGGGTTTAGACATCTTTATTATTATCGAGTTTGAGTAGAATACACGAGAAAGTGTTATAAATACAATGTAAGGAATATAAGCAGGAAAAAAGAGGGCGATAAATAGAATCTTCTATCTGTATAGATATTCCATGCCAATGAGATTCAAATTCTCTCAAGGATTCCAGTACCATTGGCCTTGAAATAGCTCATAAAATTCGGTAGCGGTGAGCGCAGTTGCCGCGACTTCCATATTATGTCTAATAGAAAGCTCAATAAAGATATAAACGACCCCCCAGTCAGAAAACGCTTACATGGAGTTTAAATGGAAGGGTAATTCTTGAGGTTTCAATGCCTTATGACAATGCACGCAGCAAATGACATGTGAATATTTGTTGAGGGTCTCATGAGCACGAATCCTCGATGTTTCCTCTCTAAACTGGTTGATGATGAAGGAACTTTTGTCAGGAGCAAGTGCATGGTAAGTCAGCTAAGAAGACGCGTGAGTATTAAGAGAAATTCGAAGACGTCTGCAATACCCACCGCCGCCTGCCAATTTACAAAAATACGGGCGGGGAAAACGTCCGCCGAGAGATTTGAATGTTCGATTACCGGTCTTGCAACAGTCAGATCACTGACTGTTGCCTTAGCTGGATCAAGCCCAGCATTGATGACAATCTTCTCTGCGAATTGAGAACTTCGCGAGTGAAAAGAAATCGTCCGCACAGACCAAGGGCCATTCCCATTACCATAGTAAAGTTTGTCGAATGTTTGCATCCGGTCATGACTTAATTTGTCTTCTGCTCGGCTATTAAAGCAGCATCGGTGATAAAAAACTTGTGGGTAAACCAGGAGTGTCTGACAGGTCACATATCCAAAAACTGTGGTGGCTAAGTGAAGATCTGAGTGGGAGGCATGCCGATGCGCTGCTCGGAGAATCTGAAGCAATTCCTGAATCCTTGATGATCTCCATTCCCGCAAAATTCGAGGCAAGTGCTCGAGGAGCTCCGATCTGAGGGAGAAGGACATCAATCCCTCCTCCGCGCCGGTGTCCCATATCAAAGCCTCTAAATTTCGATCAGTGAGGATATCTCCCACACCCGGATAAGGATTTCGAAGATCGCAGTGAGCCAAAATATCCAGATACTCTCTCTTGAGATGATGGCAGCGTCGTTGGCAGATCTCTTTCCGCACTTGGTTCAGGCGTGCAATTCTGTGTTCTGAAAGCCAGTTCACCAGTTCAGACTGGAGATTAACCCAAGCTTGGATGAAAAGGTGTTAATTTGGAATACAGAGACTCAGAGGAGATCCCTTACCATGATCAGTCAACTTCTTGGATGATTTCACGGATTGGAGGCCAAGAAACTCATGTGGTTGTTTCAAGTCAGAGTAACCAAAGATGACACACTCAGCCTTGCCTCGCCATCCAACCGTCTCAAGACGAGTGAGAATCCTGGTAGAAGGTACAGTTTTATGGATGTGCAGGATTTATGAAAAGAAGTCTTACGCTTGCAGCCTCTGATTACGAAGTTCATTTAATTCATGATTACGTTGATTCAACCTTGCTGCATGCCATGCTTCACATTGACGAGCATGCTGACAAGACATGTGAGCGGCACAGGGATACACCTATGAACGAATGATTCTCACCTGTTCTATTGCTTGACGCTCTTCCCGTTTCTGACTCACCCAATCACAACGTTCTTCTTGAGACTGTAGGGCCATAAATTGGGCTCGAAATTTTGAGGCTACCTGACCATTGTAGATTAAATCTTCGAGGTTCCTTCCTGGTAAAGAATCATTCAACAATTCATATGGCTAGTGTAGATTCACCATACCTGAGATACCTTTCACCTTCTCCTTGGGTAAGATATCGAATGAAGTGAGCGGGTAGAGCGTGTCATAAAGGACATTCCATTGATAGAGAGGAAAACTAGTCCAGAGCATCAACGGTGATCAATGACACTGAGGAATTCACGCTGCATACTTCTTTTCACAACTGCGACAACATCGTAAGCGAAACCTCCATAAAATATTATCACATCTCCATGGTCGATCGCACATCTGAAGAGAAGATCAAACGATTACTGCAAAGCCTGAGATCGGGAACTTCTAGCACCTACATGACAGTAGGCATCAAAAATCAAATGAGCATATTGAGGCTCATTGAGGTCCAACAGAAGGGGAGGCAATCCGACAACATTCTCTCTAGCAGCGCGCCAGACATCTGATGTCGACTTGCTCATCAAAATTCCTCGAAGTTTTTTGGATGTGCGAGTTAGGATAAGGATATCGCGAGAGTCGAGATGGCAGAAAATCTTTTAATTCGAACATCAGGTCCAAGAGCGTGAAAAGAAACGGTGTGTCGATTCGCACCTTCAAGACAACTTCGATTGGAACATCAGTCATTATAGGTTGTAAGAGGGCAAATTGTCCGCGAACTCTCTTGAACTGGGCGGGTACAGAAACTTTTCCCCAAAGTCTCTGGGATTGGGAAGGTAATTTGGTTCGCCTTTTTCTTGTTTTGCCACTGGTCTTAGCCCGCTTTCCGGGACGATAGTCATCGTCTTCAGAGTCCGACGCCTTGGCAGCTCTTGCGCGCTTTCCAGAAGCTTTGGCTGAATTGTGTATCTTCGCCATGCTGAAACGACGAGTGGTGGAAGTTTTCGATGATGATGATGGATGTAGATAGATGGAATGCGAATTTCGAGAGGCATTTGTGACGCCCCACGAGATATTAAAAATCAAAAAAGCCTTTGTACGGAAAAGCCTTTGTGTGCAGTTTCACCATCGCAGTAAGCACGTGGCTTGGTTACTGCAGAGTATAGTCATGGTATATACAGCGGGTGTTCAGTGCACGACATTTCATAGGAGTACGGGAAGGTAGACGGAGTCCTGTAAGTGTGAAGTTCATGTGGGGTAGCAGGTACGCCGAAGCCCGGCTCTCGCTGAGGGATGATTGGGGAATTTCTTTGATGAAGGTAGAAGATCAGAACTCGTAATGCCAGAACACGAGGAGGAGATAATCAGACTATTGTTGACACTAATGCCAACAACACTCCATGTTTTCATGGAAGCGGAGGCTGGGAAATCTCCAGAATACTCTATCCAGAACCCAGCTATAGAACCAGGTTGAAACCAGACCGGAGGAAGCTGGCAAAAACGGAAGACCTTCATTCTTGACAAAATAGCATTCATAGTTTCAGCGATTTTTTGGATATCTGCTAGGGAGCGCGAAGGCCACGCGGAGGTTGTCAGAGGACACACTCCAAGTTAAGGATTCGGACTCGGTCAATAGTATAGAGACAATTCTGAGACAGGATTTTCAACATTGAGTAATGAACACTGAAAGAGTACTCACTGTAGATAGAGATGTGCAACGTCGCCGAGGTAGTGTAATAAGACATTTCTGAGATAGAGTAATATCAAAACTCGTCGAAGTACTTAGTAACACGGCCCGATGAACTCTTACTAAGTACATGTCCGGATTGCATAAGCACGTGCTATCTCGTTTTGCTAGGTCCTTTCCCCACCTCATGGCACGACGAAACCGAATTTAGAGTACGATGATGACTCAGACTCCTACAATGGCTCCGAAGCTGAAGATCTCCCGATGAATGAATCTGCAGTTCGCGAAGAATGCGAACTATTCGAAAATTCGTTTCAACGAAAGCGCCGAAGGAGGAAGCATTGTATGGAATATTTGCCGAAGATATTGATGAAGAAACTAGTAGAGGAAGTCGGAAACCAAAGAAGAGCAAGAGAAGTAATTGGACAAAGGCGCCTGCTTTCGTATCCGGGGCGAAGAAATCGATTTTGAAGAGGAAACAGAATCGAACATTGGGAAAGACGAGGAAGAGGATGAGAACGAGCACGCAGAGGAGGAAGAGAGCTCTGAGGGTGAGGGTGAGGGCGCAGAGGATTCTTCTGACAACGACTCTGACCCTTGCAGGCGCCCTTCACCTCGAATACGTGAGGAAGACGACGACGAAGACAACCCCATTGCCGCAACATCTATCAGCGGCATTGGCTCTGACAGAAAGACTGGCATTGGTATATATAGGTCTCGAAGGCCGGTGCAACTTCGAGTACTATCACAGCTTCCTCATTCACGTTCTCCAAAGGTGGAATCGGGTCTCGAACTTCCGTTGCGCATACTCCATCATCCGATCCACCGTCTGCTTTTACTTCTCAAACAAGATCAGCATCTTTTTGTAGACTCCATGTCCACAGTTTGTCCAGCGGCTTCTCTCAGTCATGCTGAACAAACGCACTTTGCCAAACTCTCTGGCTCTTTCGGTGCTCGTATGCTTGAAAAAGTGAGCTGGAAAGCTGGTCAGGGAATTGAGAGCAAGATGAGACCAGAAAAGAGCGGTATTGCCTTCCGAGGGTTCAGAGAGAAGACGAAGCAATAAAAAATGGAGGCGAGGCAACGAGGAGTAGTTGTCAGCAACGATGAGGATCCCAAGATACGGAAAGCAAAGAAAAAGGAACGAGAGGTCAAAGAGAAAAAGGCAGAAGCATGGAGGAAACCGGGAAAAGCCAATACAAAGATTCAACATAAGACGTATGAAGAGATATACTCGTTGAGGCCGGTACAGAATCTTCCACTTCTGCTGGCATTAGGCAGATCATAGATGCGACGGGTGCAGTGGTAAGTGAGAACTTATCAGACTCTGTGTCAATACATTCTGATCTGTATCCCAGCCTCGAGAAGTCAGCTCTCTGGCCGACGTCTCAATCAGCTCATGGACTCCCACAATGGACTCTACACGGATCCCCAAAGTACGGCATAATTTTCGCCTCATCGCTGAATCGTGCAAGACCGATCTCAATGGTATGGCATGGGAAAGCAAACTTTTAGAGGAAAGGAAGAAACTGGTAGTCCAAGAGGATCTTTGACTCCGGAAGAGAATAGAAGATGAGGCTGAATGTAAGCACCCACGATCCACTTTCCCGAACGAGTATGCTAACATCAATTACAGTGATTGCTCGCCTTTAACAAATTCACGTTGTCACACATGAAATTGATGCTAAAGCCAAAGAGCTTTCTGCTGATTACGATGCCTCCTTGGATCAGTTTTTTACCGGCAAACATCCGAGTTTGAGCCAGAGCTCGACAGATATCGGCTCCATGAGGTGGTTGTTGGTGCTATTACGCCTTTGGTATGTGGGTCTGCTCGTGTAGTCATTTTACGCAAAAATAACCGAATCTTACTCATAGGTGCGAAGAATAGTAGCTCAGTGGCAACCGATGGAAGATCCTTGGGTGTTCATATCCACTTTCCGGAATTGGAGGCGCGCCTTGAGATTCAATGTCGAGGATGAAACGCTTCCGGAAACCCAAGTTGACATATATGGGACGAAGACAGTGGTATCTTCGCCAGTTCAAATATAAGCCCTTCCAGTCCATGCACCGGTTGGCTTTTTATTGATAAGCGTATCTGGTATCTCCAGAGGATTCATCCGAGGACTCCAGCCTATCAATCAAGCGATTGAGCTTGGACCAGATGCTCCCTCGCAACTTCCCAAACCAGACTACAGAGCCGAACAAGCGCAACACGCGCTTACAAACTCTCCCTATTCTCGTTTATCAAACAACGGCGACAGGGCGAAAACCAATGCATCCTCATCATTTCGGCCATCCGCTCGCACACAAGAAATCACATTCCGATCCATCGTCAAAGAATACACGGCCTCACGCGATCATCTCTTTACCGCTGCAGGGCGTGCACACGAAAAATCCAGGATGCCGTTGTTCAGAATTACTCCCTCGATGGATGGAAAGGGGGTCTGTTGGTGTACATATTGGATGATGCGGTTGTGGGCTGCACTAGAGGGGGCTGGAGGACCCGCGGAGGAGTATCGGGCAATCTCGTTAGATGAGGTGGTTTTGAGGTCTACAAAGGGCTAGGACTGAAGTCGACGGACAAGGATAGAAAAAGACTTGCACTCTCTAAATCTGACCTTCCTAGTTTCCGGCCCAGTCGAGCTCGCGCCATCATCGTTTTCACGCGCTCGCGATTGCTAGCACGCCAACAATTTCACGCGCTTGCATCAGTTACAAGCACATCAATGAGAGACCTTCACCATCATACCCTTCGCCTCATATCATAGCGTTCCTCGGCAGCATTTTTCCTTCGCATCGAGACCGCAAAACACCCACGGCCACAGAATCCATTTGCTGCCTTCCACGGGAACGTCATTCGTCATATGTTTTGTTTCTCCCTCTCAGCCCAACACGCTCACACCACGCTATCTCTCGCATTCTCTCTTCAAGGATCTCCATATCTCTTCCACGATACCCATGCGTCGGTCATTCGAGGAACTACAACGTTGCTACAACAGACGCGAGGTGCGGAGGATTTCGGATGCAGACGGGGAGGGATATATCTACGCTTTTGTCGATGACAATGTGTGGAAGGTGGGCATGTCGAAGGACTTCGTTCATCGCCAGGAAGAATGGGATAGGAATTGCCCTGACTTACGGAGGATATGGCTTCCACCAATCCGGGTTGCTAACAGGCGAAGGGCGGGTGAGTTTTTCTTTATTTCTTATGCGTCTATCTCATGCGCGGATCAGAGTCATTAGCCCATCTTTTGCTCGAAATGGCGTGTATTGACCGCCCGCGTGCATACTGTCAAATCTGTACGTGTCCTGCGTTCATCATCTACTTCCTCTTATGTTCAATAAACAAAAGGTCAACGAAAACACATCGAACATTTCATTTTCTCCGGAACTTGGCCCGTCGTTTGGAGAACGATCGTTGAACCAATCTTATTATGGGTTGCTCTTGCATGAAGGTACGCGAATTCTTCTCTCTAAAATATCCTCGCTGATGCTATCACAGAATCGTAGCATACAGATACTCTTGTTCTGCCTGTTGCCAATTAGAATCAACCTAAGAAATGAACCTCCGCTTTGGAAAATAGGTCAATAATATTATGTATGTGTATTACTTAGGATCCCAAGTCCTAATTGATCGAATATTCTATAAAAATTTAGACTCAAAGCGCTCGTATCCCTCCTCAAGCTCTCCTCAAGCTCTTCTCAAGCTCTCCTCAAGCTCTCCTCAAGCTCCCCTCAAGCTCTTCTCAAGCTCTCCTCAAGCTCTCCTCAAGCTCTCCTCCAGCTCTCCCTGTTGATTCAATCCTTCAGAATCCAAGGACCTCGAAGATTCAAGAAAACTCAAAGATGACAATGAATCAAACAGCATTAATGACGTTCCCTTCCTCGCGCTGCGCTCCTTCCTTCCTCACAACTACGACCCCCTCTGTTTCTGGTGCTCCTGTACAGTCCTCCCTGCACTGGATATACTTCCGCAACGTTCCTCGGCTCACCGTTCGCGAATTTATGTGAAACACAATTCTGCTTGTTTGGCTTACAACGAAGTTGGGAGATGGTGACTGGAGCGGCAGGAGAAAATCGCAGGGATAGGTTCGATGAGTTCTCGTAACTCGTGTACGTATGGTACCGTCGTACTCTGTTTCGAAGAAGGACGTGGCATCGTTGTAACTAATCTTGACTGATTACTATATCTATAATATCCTTTCACTTGCACTCGAACACAAAAACCCACCACCCCACAAGAACTTGATACAGCACAAACCAAGCCAGGCTGAGCCGAACCGAGCCGAACAATTGGATCAGTAATTTATATGAAATACTCAAAACAAACTCGTTTCAGTCACACAATAAAGTTTGCGTAATGTTTCCTTCAGTTGGCAAGGATATCTTGAAATTATCTATTTGGCTGTAGTGTATGCTTATCTGAATTCCATGGTCTAGTTTGCGTATTGTTTGCAGAAACTCAACGTCTGATTTGCCTAATATATCCTACATATCATGATGATACCAAAACCTTATTGTCCACCTATTTCGGTAAGTTCATTGTAATCAGTCACGTAAATTTACCAAAATTGTGAGATTTCTGCGGCGAATTACGCAAACATTTTTGTGACAAAACATCACAATAGGTCAACAATATCTTTCACAGTAAAACACGGCCCTTCTTAGAACATTACCAGTCAAAAATCGTTTTCCCGATTAGGATAATTTTTGACAAACAATAAGGTAAGTGGCAAAAATTACGCTGTAGTATTTTGGCGTTTCTATAGCGTAAGCTCACAATAAACGAGCTGAACTTACACTGCATGCAATGACTAATAAGTTTGCGCAGCTTAGCTAAAACTTATAAGATACTGTCGAAAAATGAAAGCCCGATAAGATTGCGGACTTATGAAAGGACTTATTGAAGATAAATGTGACAACCCTGTCACATATGTTTTACATAATAAAGAATAACAAATGCGGAACTTATGGGATATAAATGGAATTTTCGGAAACTATAAGTATTAAATAAGGTCACATACTTTTATAACAATAGTACAAGACTTATAGGAAAAATTATCCGACAAAGGACTAAATAAGTACCTGATAGGTAGGGTTTCATATCCGAAATTTGCAGGATACTGATGTAGTACAGAAGAGAAACTTATGGAATACATATTGGGAACTTGTGTGACAGGGGAACAAATAAGGCAGGCAAAATAAAATGAAATAGTCAAAAACTTATAGAATAATTATATGACAGGAGGAAAGTATCACATGTTGGAGAATGTCCAAAGGGGTGTGAAGCATGTTCAAGTGTGTTGAAGCTTAGTCTGGATGTGATGAAGCATGTCAGAAGGGTGTGAAGCATGCTCAAGTGTGTTGAAGCTTAGTCTGGATGTGTGGAAGCATGTTGGAAGGGTGCGAAGCATGCTCAAGTGTGTCGAAGCTCAGTCTCGATATGTTAAAGCATGTCGGAAGAGTGTGAAGCATGCTCAAGTGTGTCAAAGCTTAGTCTGGATGGGTTGAAGCATGTCGGAAAGGTGTGAAGCATGCTCAAGTGTGTCAAAGCTTTGTGTTAAAGCATGTCGGAAGAGTGTGAAGCATGCTCAAGTGTGTCAAAGCTTAGTCTGGATGGGTTGAAGCATGTCGGAAGGGTGCGACATGCTTCAACACACCCTTCCGGCATGCTTCAACACATTCAAACTAAGCTTCGACACACTTGAGCATGCTTCACACCTTTCCGACATGCTTCAACCCATCCAGACTAAGCTTTGACACACTTGAGCATGCTTCACACTCTTCCGACATGCTTTAACATATCGAGACTGAGCTTTGACACACTTGAGCATGCTTCGCACCCTTCCGACATGCTTTAACACATCCCGACTGAGCTTCGACACACTTGAGCATGCTTCGCACCCTTCCGACATGCTTCAACACACCCTTCCGGCATGCTTCAACACATTCAAACTAAGCTTCGACACACTTGAGCATGCTTCGCACCCTTCCGACATGCTTCAGCACATTCAAACTAAGCTCCAACATACTTGAGCATGCTTCACACCCTTCCGACATGCTTCCACACATCCCGACTGAGCTTCGACACACTTGAGCATGCTTCACACCCTTCCGACATGCTTCAACACATTCAAACTAAGCTTCGACACACTTGAGCATGCTTCACACCCTCCCAACATGCTTTAACACATCCAGACTGAGCTTCGACACAATTGAGCATGCTTCACACCCTTCCGACATGCTTTAACACATCCAGACTAAGCTTCAACACACTTGAGCATGCTTCGCACCCTTCCAACATGCTTCCACACATCCCGATTAAGCTTCAATACACTTGAACATGCTTCACACCCTTCCGACATTCTTCCACACATTCAAACTAAGCTTTGACACACTTGAGCATGCTTCACACCCTTCCGACATGCTTCAACACACCCTTCTGACATGCTTCAACACATTCAAACTAAGCTTCGACACACTTGAGCATGCTTCGCACCCTTCCGACATGCTTCAGCACATCTAAACTAAGCTCCAACATACTTGAGCATGCTTCACACCCTTCTGACATGCTTCATCACATCCAGACTAAGCTTCAACACACTTGAACATGCTTCACACCCCTTTGGACATTCTCCAACATGTGATACTTTCCTCCTGTCATATAATTATTCTATAAGTTTTTGACTATTTCATTTTATTTTGCCTGCCTTATTTGTTCCCCTGTCACACAAGTTCCCAATATGTATTCCATCAGTTTCTCTTCTGTACTACATCAGTATCCTGCAAATTTCGGATATGAAACCCTACCTATCAGGTACTTATTTAGTCCTTTGTCGGATAATTTTTCCTATAAGTCTTGTACTATTGTTATAAAAGTATGTGACCTTATTTAATACTTATAGTTTCCGAAAATTCCATTTGTATCCCATAAGTTCCGCATTTGTTATTCTTTATTATGTAAAACATATGTGACAGGGTTGTCACATTTATCTTCAATAAGTCCTTTCATAAGTCCGCAATCTTATCGGGCTTTCATTTTTCGACAGTATCTTATAAGTTTTAGCTAAGCTGCGCAAACTTATTAGTCATTGCATGCAGTGTTACGGTAGCCTGCACCCTGTGTTAACGCCTGTTATTATTAAGCAATAAATGAAGTCGTCATGATCACATACGATGCGGGCGCTTGTTGGATTCTTTTCCCGCCACCCACTCATGACAAGAACAAAGACCATTTCCAAGGAGGGACCTGAAGAAAGGAAACAGAAGCTCCCGACATCATCTCCTCCTCTCGCAACTCCTGCTCGACCAAGCATCTCGTCTACAGTATCTGGGACTGCTCTCTGGACCTACAGCAGCTGTTTCATGCATGAGGGACATACGCCCCCCACCAGTCACCAGGCCGATCTCAAAAAGGTTATGCGTGCAGAGCTCGGAGACCAGACATGGCAGTTCCTTTTGGATCGCGCTGCCAACGTCGAGGAAATTCTTCATGGTGGTAACTGCTGCAGAGGTAGAGCAAGTCAGGTTACACGTATATCGTTTAGCGTTCCAGAGAATGTAATTTCCAATGGATTCATGAAAGCTGCATGGCCAAAACGCGATCTCGATCCAAGTCGCCTCAGTCCCGGAAGTGCGGATGCTCAATGTGTGTGGTGAGTCGTGACAAGTTCCGAACTTCGCAGCATCATTATTTTTTTCCAGCAAATCACTCACATGGAACCCTTACCTCCAACGACATTGTTCTTCCGACCGAGATGGAATTAAAGAAAGGAGTAGCAGAATTTCGTTGGAACCTTTTTAAGTATAGTACACCCTTGCCTGAATATCGAAGCCTTTCCATTCACGTTGGGAAGCTGACTGGAACCTCCCTGGTTTCCTCTCCCAGCCCGCTCGTGTTGTTTACAGCCATCCTCCACGCAATGCTAGGTCTGTGGCTGTTTGCTCTGAGGTAGAGCTATCACTGATTAACATTGCAGGATGGCTCGCGATATGCCAGGAGGCGCTTCAACATCGGGATGTCAGTGTTGGGAATGTTCTTAGATTGTCAAACCCGGTCGAAATGCCCTCGTTCAAATTCAAATCAGATATTGCGGATCTTATGGGCACACCATCCCTATCGGAAACCTTGCCGTTTACTGTGACCGACCAAATTACACGTCTTAAAAGTTCACTTGCTGAGCTGAAGGTAAACACCAGGTGCTCGGGTTTTATCATTGATGGGGACATGGCTTTCGACTGGAAGACGTATTTTGATGCAAACCACGATGGCACTCGTTCCGTTAGTATATTTGTATTTGATTGATTACTATGGCCTACAGTCTGACCCTTTCGCAGGGAACGCCTGAGTTTATGTCAGACAGACTACGAAGAAGCCTTCGTTTACCTAGGGCATACGTTCAATCCACGGTAGATGATCTTGCCTCCTTCTACTATGTTGGTCAATGGGTGGCAGTTTTCAACCCAAGCCATCAATCGGACCTGCTCGAAGAGCTCCGCAATGATATCGCTGGGTCCCTGGCATCGCGAGAACTCGCAACTCGCACTGTGCATACACTCAACCCAAAGTTATTTTCTGATCGGCAAGATTATGGTTTATTTTTGCTGTGCTGCAAATCTACGCTCGCAGCGTGGAAAAATTCTATCACTTCCCTCGATGACTGGTTTCAAGAAGCCATGCAGGAACTCATTGCTCGCTCTGATGGAAAAATAGACCCAGATACTCACCGGTCTTTATTCCTGACCTTTGCCTATCATGGAGTTGCAGACTTTGCCCAGATATTGGAGAGAAATGGAGCAAGCCTCGCTAGTGTACGTTGATTACCCTCTCTCTCAACTTTTATGCTAATCTGTTTTCGTTTCTTAGTATGATAAACTGGATTCATGAACGAATTTTTACATCAGTCTAAATACACCGAGCTACAGTACATGCATTTAAATATAAAATCGCTCTCATAATGCCAGTAATTAGAGCTTTCCATGATAAAGTATCACGATTGATATATACAGCTTTGTTAATACTCAAGTTGAACTGCCGTCTTTCTGAGCTCAGTCTTCTGCCTCCCGCAATCTACCACCTTGTATTTGCCTGATTTTGTTGAGAAATGGCTGACCTTTGCGGGCCTAACGTCATGATTCGCAAGCTTGAAGCAGTATGTAGAGGGAGTAGGTTTGCAATGTTTAGTATGTACCTACGAATCAAGGCTAATGCCAAACAAGACACAGCAATGATGGAAATAAGATAACCAGCACGATCTGATTTTCTGGCTCTCCTATGAGGAGAACTAGTTCCAGCTTTCGAAGTAAACAAACCTGGTCAAGCCGCTGCCTCCCGGTGACTGTATAATGGATTACACACTGGCCATGGCCATCGTACGTCTCTTATTGTCCTCCCCAGCGCCATACACCGCTAAATCTGTCGACATTCCTAGGCTTTCAACTTTCCGAATTTATCAATTTGAACTCAAGGAGCTTTGACCAGCAAATGAATGCTTTTACAGCTGCATCATTGAACATGGGTCCTAGCTTCTCAAGTGTCGCTTTTGCGGCCTGTGCAGACGTAACTCAAAGAGCTTGGACCATCTCAATACGGCAATTTTATTGTAGTCATCCTTGTATTCTCCGTACATGCGGCTCGTTCGCATTATGGCATGTCTTGGATTCCTATCGAGGTTTGTGGCCGATATTCAGACGTCACGCGTCAACTCTAACGACGGGGACCTCTATGACATGCAATGCTCCTAGGCACTGTCTATGTCGACTTTCATGGGATCTGTGACAACAATAGGGATTAGAACTCGGTTCGATTGCTGGAAGAACATTCCGCTGGCTTAGAGCCTTCTTCGTCGTCCATAGTACGCGTCGAGTTTTCCCTGCGGTTCTCAAAATTCTTACTCGCTCGATTTGTTCAGTGAACGGTGTGGCTATTGAACCAGCTGGTTCGCATTGTAATACAACTGAGGTCTTGAATGCCGATGTGGCAGGCCGAAGAACGCGTTAGCTTCAGAACACGACCAAGGACAGCTACCCCCGAACCCGCCGAATATTGCAACGAAACGAGCGAACTAACTACTGGTTCATTCTTTCCAGTTCGCAAACAGCAGCCTCATATCGTAGACTCCCCGACAATTCGCTAATTTAGACCCATCGCTCTGCCTTCAAACCCACCTAAAACCCTGAGTTTTCCCAACTCCAGGAGCATCAGGCTTGTACCAATTATCCCATTCACCAAGTTCAGTAACGATTAATGCGGTGCAAATCACGAAAGTTCCGTCGTAATCATGGCCCAGCCTATTCAATCAACCAAACGAACCATCCACGCTGCTCCTCGATCATACTCTATGCAGGCAATGTGAAATCCCGACCTATCGTCATTGGACTCATGGGGAAGGCCACAAATGCTATTTCTGGAAGTTAGGTCACCCTCGGCGCACAGGGGTATAAAGATTGTCGTCTGTCCTTTCGACTTTCCCAGTCCCCTCTCCAATTCTCCAATCCAAGGAATTCATCAAGTTTCAGCCGTATCAATCAGCTCTCTACGATTTTTAGTCTCCTTTGTTTACACCCCTGGTTAGTGATCTTTCAGACGGTTACTGATGATACAGTCCACTCACCATTTACACCTTTTTTGGTCTTTCTTTATTTCAGCTACATGGCTGAATCTTCGTTGTTTGTTTTTAATGTAAATCCTCAGGGAGAGAGCACCATCAGCCCTGAGGAAGAAGCCCGCGTTCACGAGCTTTTCGCGAGTTTCGACACAGCTTGGGACCATCCCGCGATTCAAAGTCGACTCAAACAAGCGCGTCGTCAGTCTGATAGCAGTTCTTCGCCTTTGAACAGTATGACCTTATTTGCCGCGATCTGGTCCTCATCCACTCCTCCCGAATTCCACAAGTACCAAGTTGTTTGGAAGGCGATGCGCATGCAGCTGGAAAACGATGGTGTTCTTGCGAAGCTTGTCTCGGAATTTAACGCCTATGTGAAGAGGCAAGGCAAGGCACGTCGGAGAGGAAGTGGAATCGCTGAGTCCCTAGGTCAAAGGGATACGGAGGCGCCCCAGTCGATTGGTAACAGCATTTCGTCAGCTTGGATGCAGCGTCGTCAGGCGCAACTTAGGACTAAGGGGACAAGGTCTTCTGCTGATCCTTCGTCTGACAAAGTGTTTGAGTCGAAATTTCGTGTTCGCGAACGTCCGCCGCCTGCTCCAGTCTCTTCCTTCGACCAAGATTCAACGGGATCTTCCTATGTGTCTTTTCCATTTCGAGGAATGCATGAGGACCGCGATTTGGATTACGAGAAAGAGCAGAGCAGAGACTTTTCTTTTGACCTCCATTCGAATCTTTCGAACTTTCAATTCCTCTCCTATGAATCGGGAGCGGCTTCAACTTCAACACAGTCGTATCCGGTGACAGGACATCAACAGATGCTCGCTCCAACCTTTTCTGATGCGCAGTCGTATCTGTATTCCACAAACACCATTCAACAGCAACACAAGCAGCCTCTAGGATTTTTCTCTCCGTTTAGCACCAACGATTTTGCGCCGGTGTTCCCAGAAACCAACCAGAGCGCCGCCAATTTCAGAGTAGCCCCTGGTCCTTCCAATCTTGCTCCTTCTCAATATGCAACTCTGCCACAGTCAGGCTCGTACCCCACCCAGGCGTACCAAATAGCCAGCTCGCCTTCACCGGGGACGACCCCCTCTTCCTCCTATCCTTTCTCCTCTTCCTCGTCGTCTTCCTCTTTCGACCCAGCGATGTCTTCTTACAACTCCTCGTTCGACCAGCCTCCAAATAGTTATCTGGGAGGAAATCCTCATTTGGACTTTGGCAGTGATTTCAAGAACGATGCTTTTGGACGTATGCTGAACGGACAGGGATCTGGATTTGGGTATAGCAGACTACCCGTACATCCAACAGGGATGATGAGTCATGCCTCGGATTTTAGTCAAGGCCATAACATTCCACATGCCAATTGGAGCGTAGACGAAATTGCCGCTGATGCTTCCTACACCGACTCCGACTTTTGCGGGTCGTTTGGTGCTGGAGCATTGAATGACGGAAGCAGTTATCGAAGATATTGATGTATCCAGGAGCTGGACCCGGCAAATGATGAAAGAAAGACGCCTTCGGAAAGAATTAGTTGATTTACTCTGCTGTGAGCTGACGAGTCAAGAATCTTGTACCATATAGACCTAAACCTAAACGCGGGGATGCTTTGCATGAACTTTAAGCAAGTCAAATGTAGCACTATACCAATGTATATACTACATATGTAGTAGCTTTCTTTCTTGTGGATATGAACACCATTTGTAGAGAGAGTGGGAGCGCACTCGAGGAAGAATCTAAGTTTGCTTCATAGTTATAGGTGAATCTTTAGGCTCTTGTACTTAGTTTAGCAGGTGTGATCAGAATTCAATCTGCATTCAATTTGAAGTCGGAAATTGGTCGGAAAGTTACTTCATTGATGAACTTGAATACAAGGACCCACATATTCGTTGTACGTACATCTTCTGCATTGGTACAAGGAGCAACACAGACGATGCTACTTTGTTTTTTAAGTTACAGTCAGGCCTGTTAAGTATTTTTGGTACGACTTGCTGTAAAACTACAGTGCTACCAGTACGGACATGATGAGCTTCGGAGTAATCCCATACAACCTGCTAGAATTGCACTGGATCTTTTGTTTTTTACGGCGATGCATGCAAATCAGAGGGCCAGAAAGAAAAGTGAAGACTCCATTCGAGTCAAAACATATGGTCATACATATATGTAGCTTCATAAAGTATCGTACAAGCGTATCATACACCAAGTATCCTGTTCCCGAAAATTCTCCCACGTAATCATACACATACAGTATTGTTTGACTGAAAGAATGCAAAGTTTATCCGTTGAGTTCAACGAACTTGCTGAGTAGCTGGAACACCTTTCGGAACGGGTGCATGAGGAACAGGCGCATGCGGAAGTTTGACCTTCAGGCCTGTGATATAAAGAAATATAAGAATATGAACAGCTTAATTTGAGGAAACCGTTCATACCAAGTTCTTCAATGATTAATTGTGCGCCCTTCTCTCCGACGAGTCTGTAAGTCGGATAAGTCAAGTATTCGATAACTGCTCGAAGAAATAAGCTCACAGGGCAGAGGAGTAGGTGTTCGTTCCGAGGTTATCCTAGATAGCCAAGTCAAAACAGATCAACATGTCACCAAAGTATGATGACCTACTGGGCAAATACTCAAATCGACACACTTGAGATTTTGTGTACCTAAACGGCGCCGGGCGAATGAATATGCCACGTGGTCCGGTCAAAGCTAATAATATCTTACCGAAAACGTTCAGACGCGCATCGACAACGCCACCTTCATCGCGAGGCTTCATGGCTAAAGTTTGGGAATTCCCTTTAGAGGTGATCATGCACAGAATTTAGTTTCCATACCGCATGTACCTGTAGGCTCTGTGAGTCTTATAAATAGACCAAATCAGGAACAAATTAGTACCAAGACTATGCCACGTCGTCTCGACATGGTCCGCTACCCACTCATCTATCGCTCTGTCGTCCTCTTCAGTGTACTTGATGTCCTCGTGGACTTTGCTAGCATCATACTTGTCCCCCGGCCTTCATACGGTCAGTTTGCTGCTACAGCTCGTTAAACAATCCTTACTTGTGCCAAGTTCCTAAATAACATCGTAAGAAAAAGGAAGATATCATGGTCATTAGTAGAAACATACCCATGTGAATTCCAACTGTAAATCCGTCGGGCATCAGTTGTTTCGCCGTTGTGATATCGATATCTTTGCAGGCCGCTGGGGATGCGGGATGGAAGTGGGGGTGATGAGATGTCAATTCTCCACGGAACGCTATGGAAAGAAAGGTCAACGTAAGAATTAGGAAGTAGGGAATTGACGTCGAGCGCACCGTCCATTCTTCTGGCAATCTCACGCGTCTTCTTGTAGCTCCATCGAATTGGCGCAAAGTCAGCCTTATTGTTCATGAAACCACTATCGAAAGTGGGGGCCTTGTATGGGTTCAGAGAGGATATATGAATCTATGATATATTCAGTCAGTCGTCGGACCATGTAGGTACATAAACAGCATCTTACACGTCCACGACTAGCGGGATATTCCTAAGAAACAATGATCAGAGAGGAGTGAACCAAGACTGCCGTTGCAACACTTGCGAGGTATTGGAACCTGCATTCAATTCATTAGAAAGGGCTGCAAGAAAACAGAACGGCAAACGTACATCGTGATATACTTCCCAGGAGGGAGTAGAGTGTGGTCCGCATAGGCTTGGGCTTACGTGAATACCTTTCGAACTGTCGAAATTGTAGAACTTTACCTGCAGAGACAATCGAGCCAAACCTGAGCAGAGTGAGAACGAGGGTCCAGTCGTGTATTTGGAACAACTCACATTACAGGCTTATCGGGCTTGTCCTTGAAATATCTGTCCCAAAGTTCATTGAACTCCGGACCCATCTCCTTGAGTTCTTCCTCTGTTGGTCGAATCTATTCGGTCGATGAGACATTGTAATTACGGACTGAAAGAGCAGAAACTAACCTTGAATCCAGCATCGATGGCGTTCGAGGATAATCGGGCCTTCTCTGGGCTAGTTTCCCACTCGTTGAATAACTAATAAACATTTTATAAGATTGTCAGGTAATGAAGACGGTTCTCATACCTCCTTCTGAACTTCCTTGTCGCCACGAAGGAAATCATCAAGTGTTGCACTCTCATTTGAGACACGGTATACTAAAGAAGCACATCATTGGCAAGTCCATGAATAATCAAACAAGTACTCACGCGAAAGCGTAGTGTAATGATCCTGATATTGCTCGCTATATTTCCTTCAGTAACGGAATATTAAACAATAAGATAATTTTCAAACTCACCCGACACCTGGAAGGTCGCTAACAACCTTGACGTCGAACTTTTGCAAAAGCTTTGAGTCACCGACACCAGATCGTTCCAAGATCTGAGGAGTACCAAGAGTACCACTGCTCAGAACGACATATTTACGAGCTTTGACGATGGTCTCCTTGAGTTGTCCACCATGAGCACGATTCCTAGAAGGAACGTAAGCTACTCCAACGGCCTTGTTGCCTTCAAAGATGACGCGGTTGACGCGCGCGTTGGTACGCTATAGCGCGCGTTAGCAATGATCGGTGAAACGAATATATATCGATATGGAAGGGACTCACCAAGTACAAATTGCTCTGGACATCCATGACGCTATGCACGTAGGCTGTCAAGTAATAGCTAGAAGTCAGAATTCGCCGAAATGTAGGCTGAGTCTGTGGTTTGACCTGTGGCGGCATCACTTCGCCTTCCAGTATGCCTGTTGATATACTTCGCCCAGATTTCCGATGCGTGGCTAGTATCGAGGTCTTCGATTGTTCTCAATGAATCTATCCCAATTCAAACACTGAGCCTACTCACCTTGAATGTCATCTGGCCAGGCATGATCAGAAAGGTGTTTTTTGTTGAATCTGAATCATGAACTTACCGCTGAAGGGGATTCCTATTGCATCAGAGGCTCTTAGGAAGTCTTGAGCAACGGCAGTGATCGTTCCGCCGTTACTAATCGCGATGGGCCCATCATATCCATGAGTATCGTTGTTTGTGGGCTTCTGGTAATTCTCAAGCTATCGGATAATTAATGCCGGGTTCAGGGACGGCCACAAATATATAGACCGTACTCTTTTCATGAGAGGAAGAAGGTCTATTCAACAATGTTAAGAATAGATTACCGGGAAACCAGAGACGAACGACGTTAGTACCTTGAGCGGTCCAGCCTTCGGTTTTGAAATCATCTGCGAGAGCGAATGAGAACTTGTCGGAGTCGAATAGCATTTCATTTACCCCAGTCAGAAGCAGACGCCTGATTGGCACAAATAAGCTTCGAGTCCTATTGGATTGACATTAATTTACTCACCCGAGTATACATTTGGAAGTTGATACTACTTCCACCACCTTTGGAGCTTAGTGAGGAAGACATACCGGAACTAACTATAATGATACACACCAAGGATATTCGCACAGCTACAAGCAGAAAACAACTCAGCTCCTGTCTCGTTATACATCGAAGAATATCACTCACGGAACAATACTCTGTCTTCCTCTCATGTACGAGGAGGCCATGGTATCCGTGTAAAAAGTAGCCTTGTCATTTCTAGTAAGGAAGTTTGAGTATAATTTTCGCTGCATATTAGGAAATCGAGATCCTTACATTCCATCTTGCTGCATGTTTCGAACGTAAATACCGGGTCTGAAAAGCGTGTCACAAGAAGCACATAGCCAAGATATCGTTGCTCAGCACTCGCCGGTACACCCAAGGGTCATCGCGGTTATTGGCACCACCTGGAGCGAACTATCAGCGAGCTGCTAATATGTGACAGAAGATGGTACTAATGACCTTCGATGAGCATTACTTTCAAATTGGGGTCGGCATAGGCCAATCGTCCAGCAACAACACAACCTGCAAAGAAACTTCATTGACGACGACAGCGACAGCGACATCACTTTACCTGCTGGACCACCGCCACACACGATGATATCGACTTCCTCTGGATGACCCATGCTTGTTCAAGTGAGATCTTCGTCAATGAGTAGAAGGGGTATGAGATGAGAGGAGTTCAATTTATATACAACGCCCGAGAGAAGAGTCAGTGGCTCTTGAGTGGACTTCCAATCCATTTCGTCCTTTTAAGTCTTGGAGCCTTGGAGAGGTCATATGAGTTTTTTTTGATGAAGCAGTGCTGACCTGCGGAAAAGCCCACAACAAATTGGATTGGCTCTAGCAAATTGCATTGCTAGAAAGGATAAAAATCAGATACATTCTACGTCAGCTGATGGAAATACCTCTGAAAGCTTTGTTATTCGTCAAAGCTAAGGTGAGAACGCCCTGTGGGGTAACTGCGTAAGAGATTTCACCCCCGTATCGAGGCCGTGGGTCTGCCTTAATCCAGGGTAATTCATCTCTTCTTGCCGTGAGTGCTCGAAAAGAAAGTGTCACCTTCTTTTGGAGTAGATAGGTATCGCAAAGAACCCGTTAGTATTCGAGAAGAAATGTAGTATTGGTCCTTGAGAAAGATCGTGACGCAAATGCAAATGTAATTGTGCTGTCATTTGACCCGTCTGAAACCAATACCAAGCCAGAATAGGAACTAGGAGAGCGTTGGGAATAAGAATACGCGAAGGAAATACTGAACGTGATCAACCAGTAGGGCCATTCCTACGCTTGCGGAATGTGGAACATCATACGCCCGCGGAAGATTGAATACGAGTGAAGCACCTGTTGCAAATAGGAGCCCCAGCAACCGATACGACAGCTATGTAGATCAAGCTGACATTCTGACAAGACACGTCTACCTCATGATCTTCAAAAAGCAACAATAATCGCGGTGGAATAATATCCACTTACATGTTTCTATCTGAACGCGCGACAGACGCGGAAACACTGCGGATGGAACCTGAAATGGACTAGTTGGAACGATATGTTGGAGTCGGCTTGCATTGTCACGAGTTGTAGATGTGCGTGATGAAGGAGGAACACTTTTAGAATGGCTAGGAAAAAATGAACGAAACGAGATGCAACGCGCAAACGGCACTGAGAACCAATGAGGGAGTTTCTCAGGTGTTCGGAACTGCTCACAAAGCAGGGTCTCCATGGGCCGAACGGAATGTTAATATGCAAAGAATTGAATAAACACAAGTCTATAATGTAGTAAGATAACACGCAGCCTGGATAAAGAGGGTTAGCAGATGGACGCGTATCAGAAAGTCATTTGAACGTACTTGATGCTTCACTTCTTCTATGCATGCGCATCTTCTAATTCCTTCCGTTTCAGCCGTTCTGAGTGTTCTTCCGCCCGAAATTCCTTCAATGTAGCCTCTGCCCATGCCACTATACCATCCTTTTCGTACGCGTCCCTAAGACGTCTTTCCGCATCCTCCCAATTCCAGTCCGTGGAATCAATCGGGTTATCGTCTCCTTCGTCGTCGAGAACCCGATGAATACGAGCTGAAAGCATAGGCATACGAGTCAGAACAATCCGACGCATTTTGCGAGCAAATTCCTGGGTCTGTTATAAAAGTTTGGGAACACCAGTCAAAGAGAAAATCAAATGATTTGAGGGACTACAGTTCGCGGGCACTCACATCTTGGACATCCATCGTCGTCTTTATTGCCCAAACACCTGCGACGGCTCCAACTGATACAAGAAGCGTCGCGATTCCAAACGCTCCAGCAGTGTACAATGCCGGATTGAAATCGTTTTTGGGTTCAACTTGGTCTGACGGAGAGTTCGAGATTGTCCTGAGTGGCGAAATGCTCACTACGTTGGTTCTTAGTGTCGTTTGAGCGTCATCTGATGGGGTGTTTGTAGGTTGAATAGTTGTTAGCGATTTCAAAGGCGCCTTCGCTGGTCCGTGGCGACGTGGAGCAACAGGACGCGTAGATAACCTGATACGCTTATTTCTCCTGAGATATAGAGCGCCTGGTACAGCGACCGCTGCAGCTATAGTAGCCCCGAGCTAGGACAATGCTGAGCTTATGATTAGAACCAATATTTCAGATAACTCACGGAAACGTCCAGCCACCGGAAAGAGTATTCATTAGTTCTTGATTTCAAATTGGTAGAGGGCGAGGTTGTCATCGCCTTTTTGTCCTGTTATCTTCACAGATAGATGTCGATTACACTGTAGTCATCGTAATGAACTCAAATTTTGCCAAAGCGGCAACTGCAAACGTCGGGCGCTTAGCGAATTCACAGCCCCGAACACAATTCTGTTTATTTCACCTGGTGGACTAGTGTTGGAAACAGCTCAATTGGGTGTTCTCTTCAACAATCATCAAAGATGCTCGTCCTTAAATATTGGCGAATTATTCACTGGATCAAATCTTTCTCTCAATCCATTGTCATCCAACCCTCCAACTGTTCTCAAAATGCACATGTCGCTCCTTCATAACACACTCTTTTGTCTGTTACTCTTCGGCGGTGAGCTCTGACGTTGTTCAGCACAATTTCAACGCAACTCAAAATTATCATTTATTCAGTCCGGGCCTATCCACAGCAAACGAGTTCGCCCACTGCAACTGTAGCCTCGAGCTCGACCGTCACTGCCGTTTTATCCACCATTGACCTTGGAGGATTCAATCTTGGTGGCGAAACTATTCCAGGTTTTGAACAAGAATTCACTACCATCTCCGTTGTCGGAATTAGTTCTAGAACGGGTTCAGATGGAAAGAGCGCAACGACGTATTCACGCGAAATCATCATCAGTGATGCCATCTTAACAACAGCAACAGATGGTTCTCTAATTCCTAATACAATAGTCCCAGGGAATGTCATAACGGAAATCGGTGAGTATTCTACGTCCAAAATCCATGAAGAGGGCCTATATCCATGTAGAAACGTTTGTTGAAAACGTCTCCGGGTACTATGTCACCGACGCCGAAACAATTACCACTGGATCCACCTACGAAATCCAAGGAAATTACGAAACTTGTTCTTTTGCTGGTCCCGGTGCTGTTTCTGCAGGATGCTCAGACTCCGATTATTTAGTGGAAATGTCGACGGATGGGGGGTCCACCACCACGGTGTATCACTCGGGGCAATTTTCTGACCCTGTCTCGGCGACGACAATGACTCTCCCTGTTCAAGTTGTGGCTTCACCACAGGCTGCGTTGAGCAGCGGAAGTAACTCGGAGACAACGGTCAAACCACAAGCGTCGGGAAGTGGAAGTGACTCAGGCACGAGTAATACCAATGACGGAGTTTCCCTGGGCATCAGAGGAAAATACTCGATGGCCAGGGTATGTCTTCTTTCCTTCCTCGCATTCCTCGCTGGACGCATGTAATACCTACGTTCTGATCTTACATCCATTTCATCTTGCTCCAAACGACATTGTATACCATATTCTTCATGTCAAGTCCCAGGGTAGCAGAACAATTTTTGCGTTGATATCAGAAATTCGGGTGCTACAATTTGGATGGATGGATCCACGGGGCATCCACGACATTTGATGATGACAAAGTATCTTATACTATTGCCTCATACACTGCTTTTTTTCGCCTTGTGACTCTTATTCCATCCATTCTCCAGTCAAAATGAGATTGGGACTCAAACCGGTCAAAGCTAGCAATACAAAACGCTTTTGGAAATCATCACGCCACAAGAGATCATTTGCATGCCGCTACCCTATCGGTACAGTACGCACATTTATCCAACAAGAATGCCATGACTATCTGTTGAGGAAGAATTGTGCATGAATTGTTACGCCGTGCTTTCAAACTCCTCCCTCAAGTTACCCTCGAGATTGGAATTCGCCATCAGGCCGCGGGAAGTCTTTGCTGGTGACTTCCCGTTGAATTTCATCCTAGGAAGGATTCTCAAACTTTCAAGTGTCTAGTCGTGCCGTTCTCCCGGTTCATTGAGGATGGTACCGCCCTACTAACAAGAATTCGGACAAGGATGACAAGAGAATGACAAGAGACAAGAATGACAAGAATGCAATGCACTGATCTCAGGATATCATGGTAGGCCGCGTGGGTATGATTTATTGCTCTCCTACAACGTGTATGAAGGTCATTAAGTACTGAGGCTACGAGCTTTGTTCTTGAACTGACTGGGGACACCGGCGGTGGCCATAAAGGTCATCCAAATTTCACCCTCGTACCAGACGTAGTTTATGCAGACTCGGATACCCTCAAGTACTACACAGCGAGGATAGTTGAGGGCTAGTCTTATAGATATCACTTGAAGCTAAGCCGATGTTCTCCAGGGAATATTATGGAGCACGGTAGATTTTCTCCTTGCTGACTCGTCGGCTGTTCGGAGATTACGATCTTGCAGACGTTGAATCCACTGGACAGGACCTGGAGAATTTCAGGTTGCGGAAAGACATTCCTATGTGACGGATTGAGTTTTTTGAGTCTATCAGCGAGAAACTATCAGATCTCGAAATTTGTCGGGATACCAGACGTTCTGGAGACGCCGGGCAGGTCGTGGCACCTCATTAAGCTAAGCACAGATTACTGCAATGACATTCTCCATTTGATAAAAAGGCGGCTTACGAGTTATGATCTACGTGATAGTCCGAAACGACCTCAGTGGACCACTGAGCTTCTTTGGATTCCTAGTCAAAGAGGCCAAAATCAGCCGATAGAACGAGTTAGCGCCGAGACGTTATCTGAGCGCTACTGCGGCGCTACTTTCGGGTTATCAAAAGATTTCAGAATTCGTGGAATCCTTCCTCTCTTTACCTCTTTCAAGAACTTGAAAACCATCATGTCTGCTGTTGTTGAGGAAAATGTTGTCGTAGAAAACGGGTCCACCGTAGAAACTCCCGCTGCAAAAATCTCAGATGTAGCTATGGGCGATGATGCTGAAAGTGCCAGAAAAGCAAGAGCGAGGAGACAAGGTAAATCTATCGATAACGCCTTTGTTGGTTTGTTAGTCTTACATCCCAAATAGTCGAATTTTACTTTGCGGATTCCAATCTTCCATACGACAAGTATGCGTCCACATATCAATCAATGACTCAGGCGAATAAAATTTTCGTACAGATTCATGTGGCAATTACATACCAAAACTCCAGAACATTGGGTCCCCATAAGTGCCGTAGCATCGTTCAAAAGAATGCGCCAATACTCTTCAGGCGAAAACGGAGTGCAATGGGTCGCGGATGTACTAAAATCAAGTGAATATCTGGAAGTAGACGAAGGTGGTGAAAATGTACGAAGGCGAACAGAGGTACAGGAGCCTAAAGGTCAATTTGAGCGTAGTGTATACGCTGTGTGTACCCCCCATTTTTCTCTGCCAGGTCGTATATCTAATCCGTCTTTCTGCAGAAAGGTTTCGGGACAGACGAGAGCAAGGATCTACAACTACGTCTAGAAGAACTCTTCCAAGGTTATGGTTCGACAAACGAAGTGCGGATGAGAAGGAGCGAGGATAAATCCTTCAAAGGCTCTGTTTTCGTTGAATTTACCGAACCCGCAGGCGCTGAGGCTTTACTCAAAGCGGAACCTAAACCCAAATGGGACGGAGAAGATCTTCTCATCATGTCCAAGGAGGCTTACTGCGAAATGAAAATTAAGGAGAAGGGCCTTACCGGGAGACACGCCGAACGAAAACGCGACACAATGAACAAACGGAACTTCAATGCTTTCACTATCCCTATCAGCCAGGGTGGGCTTATGAAGTACAAAGCAGTCGAGGACGGCAAGCCAAAACGAGAAATCTGGCTTGAGTTCATGGGTAAAAAGCTGTTGATTGAGAGGGACGAAGATGGAAATGGGAGAGTCAAGGAGGAGGAAGTTCCATTCCTCAAAGGCAGCACGTTGAAGTTTGAAGGTGTCGGGGAAAATTTCTCATGGAATGACATCAAGGTATATAACATTAACAAGCTTCGTTTACGCGATCGCTAATGTATCTTCCATTCAGCTACCATTGAAAGACATATTCGAGGGACGTACTCCCTTCATCGATTACACCCGCGGAAAAAATGACGGCTTTGTCGGATTTCACAAGGAACTATCCGACGAGGACATCTTGAATGTCAAAAAAACTATTCGGACTATAAATGGGAACGAGATCACTTGGTCCCAGATAGACGGTGCGCTCTTCCTCTCCTTGCTTTCTGCAACATCTCATTGTAGCGTGGTTGAACAGAGGAAGAAGAAAAAAGCTTCCAAATCCGACGAGCGCAATCAAGCGCTCGCGCTGCTCTACGTAACGACGACGAAAACTCCTCCACATCAAGGCCTCAACGAGGGGGCCGTGGCGGCTCTCGTGGAGGGGCCAGCCGTGGTCGTGGTAGTCGTGGTGGTCGTGACGGAGGTCGAGAAAGCCGTGGAGGAAGGGGGAGTAGGGGAGGAAGAGGAGGAGGTCGTGGTCGTGGTGGTGGGAAGCATGAACGAGAAAACGGCAAAACCAATGGTGATGCTACACCCGCCACAAACGGCGACTCCAAATCAGACGATAATGCAGCGGGAGAGAAGAGGAAGCGTGCTGTGGAGCCAGATGGTGGACCTGATGTAGGAATCCGTGGGGTTGCGGGGCCTCCCGTACTCCAGACTGCGAAAAAGGTTCGAACGGAAACGGGCGAGGCAGCTACAGCTGCTGCGTCATGATGCTTCCTCTGCAGTTCCAGCAATGAAACCAAAAAAAAACAACGACGACATACTCCCCGCTAAAAATTATCGCTATCATGAAGCGAAGCTTTACATCCATCTCTCTCTGTGTGTGTGTGTGCCACCATTGCCTGTTCGATATCGTGGTTCGGTGTCTCAATCTATGTATTCCTTGATCTTCTTTTCCCTGTATTTACATATGTCTTCGATGGCATTGTGCTACAATGTGTTACTTATCCGTTATTTCATGTCCAAGGTCACAAATGTATTTACCTGACTCTCTGATTACATACACTCCAGACGTCTATACAGAGAACTGTAGCGATTCTGATTTTGAGCGCTTGGGTTGCAAGCGCCCGTTGCTTCTTTCCTTATGGATTCGTCGGCTGTAAATTTCAATGTGACCGTGGATGACTTCGACAGTGTGCTCTCGTATCCCGACCAGTCTGTATGGACAACGCCGGACCCTTCGAGCTCGGACTACCATCCAGAAAATAGTCCGTGGCTCTTGGGTACTTTTCACAAGAGCGATACCGTGAACGCGTCTATCAACTTCAACTTCACTGGTCCGTATAGAGATTCTTGCTCATAGTGTCGTACTAAAAGTGGAGACAGGCCCGGCGCTGTATATTTATGGATTCTCTGGCCCGGAATACGGCTCGTATGAAGTCCTGTTAGATTCTTCTTCCGTGACCGCCAGTGCTTACTCCTCGAGTAATGGTTCAACACCTCATCTTCTCTATGGAACGAGCAATTTGACATATGGAGAGCATGAAATTACATTACGCAATCTCGGAGCTATTTTAAGTAATGGAGATGGAGGTGGAAATTCCCTGCTGTTTGATTTTCTGCGTTTTACAGTTCAACTCGCACCTTCTGGGTGCGTTCATGTAATTTACACTAAAAACTCCTTCTTATGTTTCTCCAGAGCGTCGGTCTCGAACACGACGATACAAGAAAATGATTCATCTTTGAGTTACACAGGGACTTGGGGCAGCAATACATCGGGAAATTTCAGTGGAGGCGGGTCTTCGTACACGAATGACGACAATGCATCTGTGTCCTTCCCTTTTAATGGTTCGCAGGACTCTTTTTCTAACTCGTTATTCGTCGTGTGATTTGCTTCACAGGCTCCGCCATTTATGTTTTCGGCGACAAGAAAAACGACCATGGCCTGTACAGCGTCGTACTTGACAATGGCACCGAGCAGATATTCGACGGGGTTTCAGGATGTGGAGGAGCGTTCGGGCAAACCTGCGAGCAGCAACAGCCTACATTGGCGTATTTCACATCCAACCTTGCCGAAGGAGAACACTCGCTGAGTATCACTAATCTAGCGGGTGTGAACCAGTCGTATTTCGGTGTGTCTTCTACAGAGCTCAATTGCGATTGCTAAATCCTCGTGTAGATCTCGATAGCATCGTGCTGACCATCCCTTCGAGCTATGCTCCCCGAACGCTCACAAATAGCTCCGATAGCACTGGCTCCTCCTCAGGAAACTCAACGTCTGGTTCTGGATCGGGTTCATCTCCGAATTCGACGAATGCTGCACTTATGACTCAACCAATATCTCTTGTATTCATTCATTCGTTCATTCTTTTGATTCTTGGTATATGGCTGCTGAACAGGCGGTGAATGTGAAAAATCGTGGACTTTTCATTCATTGGATATCAATACAATATGTACAACTTATTGGAACCAACATATTGACGCGTTGAGTTGAGCCTGATGCCACTACACTCCTATACCAGTAAGTGGTTCTTCCATTGTCAAAGCTCTTGAGCTAATGATCATGTCTTGGGCAGGATAGGGATCAACCCTAATGTGTTCTTGATCATTACTATTATTCATTCTCCCACTTGCATTCAGAGCTTGTAACTGATAACCACTCACGATCGTACAAATGCTCTTATCAGTTTATCCAGTGACCAGTGACCTTGAGTAATCTCATCCCGTTCGATTTCCGTTGCCCGGTCTTGACAATTCATTCGATGATTCAGCATGTGCGTGCATGCTTCAGACTTCTCAGATAAAAACATACTTCCAGAACCATATGTCCATATGTCCTAATACCCATGACCAGTAAGAACAGGCTTACAGAAGCAGCGTACCAATGTCTCCCTGGAGGTCCTCTTGACGTCGACAAAGCCTTCTACGATGAAGTAGCAGCCACTGCATTCACAGAACCACCTTTGCGTACACTGATTGAAAGTTTCATCCTTCCCATTCGCAGCGGAAAGGCATGGCCGGTACGTAAAGGTGATATTTGTCGTATCGTAGCGGTGGAAGGCGCCCAGGTATGTTCCGAACATCTTATGATCGATGTCCTGATAAATATGCTGTTCTCTTCCTATTATTAATGTAGGTCGGTGACTTGAACATCTGGTCACTTCACAATCCTCGTGAACGGTTCTGGGCTTCACGAACGCGTCAACTTCAGCGAGCTCATGTATCCGTGTATGATCGTCTTTGGTCAACATTACCGTACCTCCGGCCTCTAGTGACAATCACGGGAGACACGCTCAAGGACTACGGTGTGGATGGAAGCGGGACTGATTCAGAAGGGGGAAGAGTTCATGATCTACTTGGGACTAGATGTGATCCGTATGTTAATCGCATGCTTACTGGGCAAGGTATCCGATGTTTCTTGTATATCGAGATTCAATGACCAATTATCAAAACAGATAGTGACTACCACTGTCACTCCAATCTGACTCGCGCGATTTTACCTTATGGTTTGACGGAATTCGACGTGCACGATGTGTTAAACGTCTTTCAGTGTACAGGCCTGAATGACAAGGATCAATACTTTATGAAAACCTGTCCTGCAAAGAAGGGTGATTATTTTGAGGTATGTATAAGTTTTACCATCTTACCCTTCCTAACTCATCTGTTATTACTCGTCATTTGAATATACCGTGGTTACTACTCTTTCTTTGATTAATATGCATCCTCGCTAATCAGTTTATGGCCGAAACCGACATTCTATGTGCACTTTCCACCTGTCCTGGGGGTGACTTGTCGAAAGCCGTGTGTAGTTTCAGCCTCATCCTTAATGACCACCTCGTTGACTTTGATATCAATATCGCAGATGTGGGGGGAAGGTGCAACGGAAGGCACAAATCTTGATCCCACATTGGAATGCTGTCGCCCACTTGGTGTGCAAATCTATCGCCTTCCGGGCGAATGGCTTACAGAACGTGGATGGAAAGAGGCAATGCCAAATGGGCCAGTGTATAAAGGGAGACACGCTTTGAAGGAGATCCCTTTTTCACCTAATAATTGATTTACATGGATACGATTTGACAGAAATTTGTAAGCTATGGTACATGAGACTCATCGTGTTCAGTAGTTTACAGACTACAGCAAATGCTCATGCTACATGGGATGGTAAAGTGAGAATGGTAAAGTCGGCGGTGACAAATAACTTCTCATTCACTCGATTTTTATATGGGCATTCACAGTTTTGTTTCCCACTTCCTCTCAGTTAGTTTTTGTTGTCCCCTTGTGAGCATAGGCTTGATCGATTCCTGAAAAGGCCAAGTATCAGTGAACGAAAAGCTCCAGAAGGGATCTACCAATTTACCTCATAAGCATCCGGTATTTCCTTATCATTCAAGGGCTCTGTCTGCGCCTTATCCCATAACGCTTGGTATACATTCCCATCATACATGCCTAAGGTACTGTCTAACTCCCAGTCTGAGAACCCCAGCGCATCAGTCAACCCAACAGCTTCTGGTACCAGGCTAAGACAGTTTCGAGCTATAGCCAAACGTAGCCCACGAGTTGGGTCTCGCGATGCTCTTACACGAAAAGGGTTCCTGATGCGAAGCAAACCAAAGGAAAGGAAGTCGGCGAGGGCAGACTCGATAGTGGTTTGGAGATACTGCATTAGTGTTAACCAGCGATAACTGACCATACAAGAATACGAGACCATACCAATAGATACAATCGACTCAAAACCGCCACATCACTCTCCTGCAGCTCAGAATTTTTCCTGAAGTCATTGATCATCTCACCAACTCTCCGCCCTACGAAGGCTTCCGTCGTGCCCCTGGATACCCTCTGGAAAAGGGTTGTATCTGGATCATGTGCGGTCTGTGCCATTTCGTGTACGAGCAGTGCCGCACGCCACTCCAACAGTAAGATCAGTGTCTCGAAGTCGTTCCACGACGATTTCGACCCGTCGCCGTCTTCTAAAAATGGAGGTTCTTTCGAAGGCGACGAGAGGAGCCTGAGATAATATGACGATGCGGTGAGACCTCTTATGGTCGAGGGCGAAGGACGACCTTTCCCTTCTGTGCCAAACAGGCTATGGAAGGCTTTTAAAGCTGCACGAACAACTTGCTGGTCTAACACAAAGTTCTCGCCTTCATATCTATTTTTGGCATTGGATCATCAATGATCCCTCCCTAAAGCAAATCTGAAGCTTGAAGGAATGAACGCACGTTACACTAGGTATCACATCCGCATACAATCTTCCAACACCGCTGAAGGCACTGTAACCATGGCCACCCATTGACCTCCGTGCGTTTTCCACATCTTGTACACTGGAGGTTGTACAAAGGATCTTGAGACCGCTCGTTGTCGCATGCATTTCAGCTAAGAGGGAGGTGTCACCACCGGACAAGCGTTGAACCATAATTTGGAATGACTGGCTCTGTAAAGCATTACCAATGTAATACAGAATAGGATGCAAGACTGCCGATCATACCAGTGCTCTTCCTAGGCTGATAAACACATAGGCCCGAGCAAGTATAGGAAGTAGCCGAATATACAGCGAGGGGTAGGTGATAATTCGTTTCTCCAATCCGTCTGGGCCTCTTGCGCCCTGTCTTCGGACAGTTGCGTAACGAATTGCAATCACGACAGCTTCATGAACCCCAAATGAGTTACATAGGTCATGATAAAGGGAGTCGGAAAAGCTCACCTTTCGCCGTGACCCAGCCAGCAGTGGTCACCATGCTAGAAAAAAAGATAACAAAGACAAAGATAAGACAGTGGATGTTGTGATAGTGCATCCTCCCCTACCCCGATCGAATATACAACATCTGTTAAAGAAAGGCGCGGTCAAATTTCGAAGTGGGCTTTCAATGATTTACAACTAACTCCACCGTAGCTGATCTTCGCATGCGGAGGTTGAACATACTTTCCATCATCAGTTACCTGAGCGAACTTAGAAAGCATGTGCTCCTTGGGTATTCGAACGTGAAAAAAACGGGCGAATCCGTTATCTGTGGCGGCGAATCCATGGAATGATTTAGGTCCTTACACACTTCAATTTGAGCCTGAGGTTTCCCTTGGTTTTAAGGACACAAACCTATGTCTCCAGCTATTATCCCAGGTAGCAACTCATGTGTGTCTGCAAAATGAAATCAATCAGTATGAATTTTCGTGGCAAATCAGTGAAACGTCAGCCGCTGACCTAGCGAACGCAACTGAACGAAAAACAAATGCGGGCCCATATCCACACCTCCTGGCAAAATAAGTTGAGCTTGAACAACACCATGGGTTGCAGTCTTTCCAAGCGCTCCAATCCACCACTTGTTGCTCGTAAGTGTAGGAGAGTGGATCTCAAACTCTTTCGTTTGTGGAATATATGACGCGGTGGTTTCGAGAGCCGCAACATTACTTCCATGACCCAACTCGGTTTGCAGGTAACAACCGAAAATTCCGCGGGAAGCAATAACACCAGCATACTTGTCGAGAAGTTCTTGCGAAGCCTGGAGAAGGAAGACAGGTTCGAATGCTGTTAAAAAAAACTATGTCAACGTCCATTATATCCAGAAACAAATATATACCAGTGACATGGAGGGAGATTGGCAAGGGATCGTCCAATAATGATGTAGCGATCGTGGCGTCCTGTTTGCTCCAACCAAGCAATTGTTCCAATTCGTGAATTCGATTGGTCATTCTCAGACCCCGAGTGTACTTTTCTGTTCGTGTCATCCATTCTCTTTGTTGTCAACAAGTCAGACAACAAACTATATGCGACGGATGGTGAACTCACCTTTTACTTTTGTCAAACACGGGATCCTTGGATACTATTTCAACTATCTTCTCTTTTCTTCGCCACTCCTCCCGTCCATCTTGTTATTTGTTTTTGGTCAGCTCAGAACTAACTCAACAAAGTGAAAGCGCGAACTGTAAATGAACTGCCTGACATTGACTACGTCTATGGATGTTTCCTTCCTAGCTATGATCATATCCAAGCTAGTTTGAGCACTGGCATCGTGGTCGGCGGGCATGACTCCGCGGTAGACAGCAACGCAGTTCAGTTGGCAATTGAGGACGAAATCGAATCATTGGGTCGTTGCTGAAATTCAATGTAGCCGGGAAAGAATGTAACCGGCCTTGTTTGGACCTGTTATGAACTAAGACCTACCTCTATCAGAGTCTATCTGCTCATATTGCTTGAAGATTGCGCTTCATTTTCTCGTCGGCTTACTCAGGTTGTGTCACCTGGACTCTGTGGGCCTTCTAATCACAGCATGATGTTTGCATTGCCATCGCATTTCTTCTTTACTTTTGAACCCCCATGCCATCTTTTAAACCAGTCCTTGTTGTCGCAGGTGAATTTTCAGTAGTTGGTCATCTGCATTTACAATTTCTAATACAGATCTTTCAGGTATAGGTGCTGGTGGAGGAACTGGTGGTGCCACAGCGTAAATCTTTGTTTTCTTTCGTTTGACAGATTATTGACCGCAGCCATTCAATTCCACTAGACGTGCCTTTGCAAAGCTAGGATATAGCATTGCCCTTATCGCGCGGGGAACCGATTCGTTGAAGTCCTTGGAAACTGAACTGCAAAATTCTGGAGCAGAAGTGTGTATAATGCTGCATTTCTATGATCATGCATATGAATTATTTCGTGTAGGCTACTTCCTTCCCAATTCCTAGCTACGAACACACTTCCATCAAATCTGCTTTTGAATCCATTCGGACCCGTTATGCGGCGCCGCAATACAGTATCCGTGCTGCCTTGTATAACGCTGGCCACGGCGTCTGGAAACCATTCCTAGACATCACTCCCGAGGACGTCAAGATTATCACCGAAACCAATGTCGAAGGCTCCTTCGCGTTTGCCCATGAAGTTTTATCCGATTTCAAGAAAAACGAGATTGATCCAGCTAACGGAAAACGCGGCATCCTGATATTCACTGGTGCAACAGCTAGTATTAGAGGAAACACGACAACCAGTGCGTTCGCGGCAGGAAAGTTTGCCTTGAGAGCCTTGAGCCAGAGTTTGGCGAAGGAGTTCGGGAAACAGAATATTCATGTGGCACATGTGTGTTGTATTTTCTTCAAAAATCATTTTTTACGACAAGACTGACTAATAATTCACAGGCCGTCATCGACGGAAGTTAGTTTGATCATCTTCTGCTCTTGGTTTTCTGCAATATCATAACCCGTCTTTAGGTATATCTACTCCTCTCTCCCGGTCGCGTCGCGACAACCCAGAATGGGAACAGAATGAAGACGTTAGGCTAAGTCCTGAAGCTATTGCTTCTGTGCGTTGATTAACGGTCCCACTCAAATGATTTCCTCTCCTAACCTTAGCATATAGTCTTATGTTTACCTCGCGAGCCAGGAACGTTCCGCTTGGACTTGGGAATTGGATTGTAAGTTTTCCAAAGCCGCATATGCAATCGTCAATCTGCTGACTGATTATGGATAGTGCGTCCTGCCCACGAGAAGTGGTAAAATAACGACGATACATGAAAGAAATACACATTAAATGTACAACATATTAGGTTCTCTATGACAGATACAATTTAAACTTTTCCTGTTCTATTTATCCTCAATTTTCGGGCGTCCATCCCTTGTGGTTGTTAGTCAATAGTAGGAAAGTCCTGCGCAAAACTTCGATCCGAATGAGGTGTGCTTTTATGACAATAACACGCCATTATTACCAGATTCTGATATGTTACTCTTCGGTCGTGTTTTGTCAGTTTTCGTCCGGATAAAACGGTACTTGAAGTTTTAGAGCCTCGCCCTCGCCAACAAGTCTGACAGAGCCCGACTCCGGCCCCGAGCCTTCTGAGTTTATATATATCTAGAAGCACCAGAGGCCACTTGTCCAACTCCCTGAACGCTCAATGTCTGCAATTAGACCCGTATTAGTCGTGGCTGGTATGTCGAAAATAATCTGCGGTTACATGTCAGGAAAGCTGACAATCATATAGGCGTACGAGCGGGAGGCACCGGTGTGGCAACAGCGTCAGTTTCCTTTTCTATGTTCATCTATCAATATTTACCAATCTTTATCTTGATTTTGCCCCATACAGTGCCGCATTTGCACGCAAGGGATACAGCCTCGCCCTGATTTCCAGAGGTGCCGAAGATCTCAAAGCTTTAGAGGAGGAGTTGAAGGCGGCGGGTAACGATGTTTGTAACATCTTCTCGAGTTTGTCCTCGACTTGCCTGATCTGCGTTTACAGGCAACAGCATTTCCCGTCCCATCCTATTCTGCTACATCCATTTCATCCGTATTCCAATCCATCCACGCCCGATACCCTTCACCTCAGTACGCCATCCGCGCCGCGCTCTACAACGCGAGCCATAGCATCCGGAAACCTTTCCTCGACATCACTTTAGCTGATTTTCACGCTGCGCAGGAGACGATCGTGGAGGGTTCTTTTGCATTCGCACAGGAAGTCATACCGATTTTCAAGAGAAATGAGATCGACGTGGATACTGGAAAGAGGGGATTCATCATCTTTACCGGGTCGACTACGAGTATAAGGGGGAATACGACGACAAGTGCAGCTGCGCCAGCGAAGTGGGGGATGAGAGCGTTGAGTCAGAGTTTGGCAAAGGAGTTTGGTCCATATAACATCCACGTTGCTCATGTGCGTCTCTCTTTTGGAACAATCCCAAATACATGACTAATGTTTTTCCCCTGATTGAGTAGGCTGTCATAGATGGAGGTATGCCACGAATAGTTATCGCCGAATCCTTATGAATTGCGTCTCTTCCGAATAGTCATCAACACACCTTTTTCTCGCTCCAGGTTCCATGACCCACCCAATTGGGTAGAGAATGAGGATATCAGATTGAATGCTGAGGATATTGCCAAAGTCTGTGGTTCTTCTTGATCTTCGTAAACTGCGAAGCACATGTAGCTGTACTGATATCTTGTGCTCATCTTATCTGTGTCATCTTAGGCGTACGTTTACCTTGCGGAGCAGCCGCGCTCTGCTTGGACTTGGGAACTCGATTGTAGGGTTTTTAATGCTCTTTGGCGTACACACATTGACAGATGTTCATTTTCTAGTGCGGCCGGCGCACGAGAAGTGGTGATGCCTGGTGATGCTTGTATTCGCGACAACTGTTATGATAAACACCTCTTCAATAAATCACCGTTTTCTGTATTCTAATTGATTGATGGGTTATACGCCTCGGAACTACTTTAGATCGTAGAACATGAATACGCGCATGATATAAATTAGGAATACAGAAAACGAAGGCTCAAACTTGTACCGTCACCTCTAAGGAGGATATGGGGAGGATATCTAGGGTGTAGCTCCCCTGTGGCAACAACTACATAGCGGCGATAGAAGGCGAAGGTATAGATAATTACGTTTTGATTCCAAATTCTTGCTGCCCTTGACAAGCATTGAAGCAGAAATTGAATGTTCTGATTCACACTACTTACTTACTACTCCCAGTGAGTGCATCACATTCGTGCGACAAGCCGCAGTGCATGAAAGAAACATACAGCATCGAAGCCACTGACAAGATCTTCATCGGAATTGTACTAAATCACCTACAAAGCGCCGCTTCAACAATAAATGAGAGGAACGAGTTTTGATCCTGCCGGAAGGATTCCAGTACGACGACCGTGGCAATCCGAAAGAAAGACTGCATGATATGATATAGTGAGCAATCCTCAGCAGATGAGACATCGAAGAGTAATTACTGAAATGAAATAAGTTCGGAATACGGGCCTACACATTAGAGCCCTTGAAACCGGAACCAGAACTGTGCGGGGCAAGCTAGGAGGGACCTGAGGCTGAAGGGGGCGGGGGCGGGATTGAAATTGATTGATGCACCTGCTGACTTTGACCCCTGGTGCCTCAAAGTCTTGAGATTGCTTTGATATACATCGATCGGCCTTGTCTCCTGGCCTTCCCCGCCAGCCTTCGCCAGCGTCCCGCTCAAATGCGTCAAAGAAGATCGGGGAAAGTTCGGTAAAACTAAGAAGTCCAAAAATGAGGGCACTTGGATATTCTTCCAAGCTTGAACTTGTTGCGTCTGGGATATACTGTACATGGGCTTGAAAAGTTGAAAGGACCCAAGTAATCAAATTGACAAATTCTCCACGGCGCACAACCAGATGTCGAAAAACATCCGCAGATCATGATCTTCATCGGACCGGCTAATTGTAATCAATTGTGGGGGTGGGGCCCCGGTTTTGCGGTTCTGCGATCCGAGGGCGGTCCGATAAGCGAAATTTCACCCGTTAAATACTTGTCAGCTAAGTTCCAGAAGTTGCCTCTTGCTGCCCATCCATCACCTTTACGATGCCGAACGCAGGTGCATTCACAAATATTCGCGTCTACTGTAAGTTTCCTGCTCTTTTTATTTCCATGCTCCTCACTCAATTATCTTTTCGCAGGGCTCGCTTTCATTGCATACTGGGGCATTGTTTTATTCGGATATGATACGTACGTCCTCGGAGTGTCTGTGATATCCCTTGACTTACCCTTTATCAGCGGCATTGCAGGAGGTGTGGTCTCCCAAGCAAATTTCCAGAAGCACTTTGGAATGTGGCCTAATGGCGTGGAGAACAAGGCTCAAGTCACAGCAGTGTCTTCCAATGTCGTCTCAGTACTTCAAGCCGGTGCTTTCTTTGGTGCTTTGGGAAGTGCGCCTATATCCGGTATGGGTCTCACTCCTTCCCCCCTTCCTAATTCGCCATTGAATTGCGTTTTAAGGCAAGTTTGGACGAAAATGGACTCTTGTTGGCTTCACCTTTATTTTTGCTATCGGCGCAGTAAGTATTAATCACTCCCTAATTCATAAATCACACTTTTTCAACCTCTTACCTGTTTAGATTTTGACTACCGTAGCGAGTAGCCCTACCAATGGACTTTCCTTGATTTACGCAGGTCGAGTTATTTCCGGAGTGGGAATCGGTGGTATTAGTGCTGTAAGCCCTGGATCTACAAGGTTTTACAGCCCAAGCTCACATGATGTCGTAGGTATCTCCCGCCTTCGTTTCGGAATGTTCACCCAAAGAAGTTCGGGGTCGTATTACCGGTCTGTTCCAAGTCATGGTAGCTACTGGGGTGATGCTCTCGTATTTCATCAACTGTGGGTCTTTGTCTTAATCAAATTTCGACGGGTAAACTCACATTTTGTGAAGACGGCGTTAGCATTAATATCGTTAATGGTCCCAGGATATGGAGAATTCCTTTTGGCTTCCAACTTGTCCCCGCCGGTATAATGTTATTTGGTCTGCTCACGGTCAAGGTCAGAAATCCATACATGATCCACAAATCCAATACTTACGTCCCACATAGGAATCCCCTCGTTGGCTGGCTTCAGTAGGTCGCAATGAGGAAGCTCTCAACAACCTCGCGTATCTCCGTAGGAAGCCTACGGACGACGTAGAGCTTCTTCATGAATTGGCAGAAATTGAAGCCGCTATTGAGGAGGAGCGCGAATCTAGGAAAGGTCTGGGTTGGAAAGAGGCATTCTTTGGCAAAGGAAATCTCATTCGATTTGTGATCGCATTCGTTATATTCCTGCTTCAGCAATGGTGTGGTCAAAATTCTGTCGGGTATGCTTCACATATTGTCGGGGGGACCCTTTGCTAATTGATGCTGGAAATTTCAGATATTATGCGCCTCAGATTTTCGCTTCCATTGGTTACACTGGAAACAAGAATTCATTACTCGCATCTGGAGTTTACGGTGTCGTCAAAGTACGTCCTTGAACTCCTTCAACGATACGCGCTGGATTAGACATTGGTGATTCACCATTTGACCCTTCTTTAGTTGGTTGCAACGTCGATCTTCATCTTCTTTGGAGTTGAGACTCTTGGTCGGAAACTGTCATTCTTTATATCCGCAATGGGAATGGGCATTTGTTTCTTTATCATCGGCGCTATCATCAAGACGCATCCGCCACCAGCTACTAGCTCTACTAGTGTTGTCACCGCTATTTCGCCCGCAAGTCAAGGAATGGCAGCGATGTTATATATTTATGTCTGCTTCTACAGCATGGGATGGGGTAGGCTCATGATCGCTCTGCTGAAATTTAGCCATTCTCAATCGTGTACAGGTCCTCTCCCATGGGTCTATGTTTCGGACATCTTCCCTACCAGGACAAGACATTATGGTTTAGCTGTTGCCAGTGCTTCGCAGTGGTTATGGAGTGCGTCTCTCCTCAGTTTCTGCAATCAAAAATCATCCTAATGGCTCTCTGTCGAAAAGATTTCGTCGTCTCTCATCAGACGCTTTTAATCGAACAGCATCTTGGATTCAAATTTTTCCTGATGTTCGCCACTGTCAACATAGGTGCTATGGGCACCTTTTCGCTCCTCATTCCCGAAACTAAGGGAAGATCGCTGGAAGAAATGGATATAATCTTTGGATCCGTATCAGCCGAAAAACGAAGTGCCGATGTCGCCAAGTTCGAGCATGGTGAGTCCTTCACCCCTTTACACATCGACGACTGTACTGACTTACCCATCCTTTCAAAAGCTCTCGACAATGGCCCAGAGATTGGTTCAACGAGAAGCAATGACTACAGCGATACGAAGGCTTGATAACGATGCTCGAAAAATTTATGTCCTACGATCTGTTATAACTTCTATAGTCGGAATGTTACGATCTCGATGTCTTTGTTTTTGTGTACATTAGCCTAGTACTATTACTGTATGCATATGTATCTAAGGGTCCTTTTATGGAATCGAATCCGGTTACGCAATAATCAGTTTGCCTTGAAGCGTAAGAGGATATAACGAAGGATCAATCAATGAGTATTGCTTTATCTATTCCATCTATTTGTTTTTTCCTAAGGCATCGGAATTGTCTCACTCACAGGGAGGTGGAGGTTTGCATCTTGAAATAAGATACGTGTATACCATTATGATATATGATGTAGACGGGGGCAGGACGGGGGACAAGAAACTTCAGCATGTCAACTGTATAGACCCTAAAGATCATTTGTAAGGAGCTCCACTAGTCAATTACTTCCAGTCCATACAAAGAAGACAAAGAAGGGGACACAACATAAACGGTATTTCAATAGAAACAGAACGCAACGAAAGATATCCATAAACCTTCGAGCGTCAAGTACATACAACACCAGTATGTAGTGAAGCGGTAAGCTGTATGTAGGTATATATAAACAACACAATACAAAAGCCATCATCCAGAAAATCATCGAAATCATTCAAAGTCTCATCCGTAAAATCGTTCAAAATCGATCTAACGCCACCGTTATTCTCATGAAGATTACACTAGAGGCGAGATGGAACCAATGGGTATTGGACCGGAAGTGAGAATGGGAAAAAGAACAGTGAAAGACGGAGTGTTGATACGAGAGATGGCAAGGAGAGTTCGGAGAAGTGGAGGTTGCAGGTATCAGAATTGAGGGATCAAAGACGGCGCGGATAGGGATATCGGTAGGTTAGATGAAAGAATCAAGATGTAAAAATCCTTGCGTACCTTGTACGAACCGCCACGTCTGGTGGATTCCCGACCTAGAACAAGAGAACAAGTCCGTCAAAATCCGAGCAGAGCAGAAGAGTGACGAGAAGCGGAAAAAAAGGGGAGCATCAGCAAAACGTACCAAGTTCCCCATAATGTAATTGGGTCTCCTGAGGTGGCATCTCCGTAACCCCAAAGATCCCAGTTCACAGTGGTGTTGGGAACAAAAATGCTGAAAACCCCTTAATATCACATTCTTTATACTGCTGGTCATGGTTAACACACCGGTAGTTCGTCTCATTGACAGTATCGTGCCAAATATCCCAAGCCGTCGGGGTGCTTGCTACAGTCAGATTCGTGCCATTGCCCGGGGTTCCAACTATGCCTAAATACAATCCTGTCGCGACGGATTGAAAATTCCAGCTCTCTCCGCTCCAAAGTGTAGTCCATTGCTGATTTTTACCGCCGTTGAGAGACCAACCGGTGACTATAATTAGCAAAGCGACTCAATGAGAAGGACAATAAAAAGAAAAAGAAAAGAGGAAGCTCACTAGTGGTGTTATCACCTGCCGATAAGTCGACTACAGTGTCAGCCTTGACGTTGTGAATGGTGAATACCGAGCCGGATTGGATCAACTCTGTCGCACGAGGGTACACTCGGGATTCCAGCTCGGAGCGAGGTGGCATTACCACAGCTAGCGTATACGCTGCCAGAGAAAACACCGAGATGATGCTTGGAGCAAATTTGGTGAAAAGCATCGTTCGTTAATGATATGTTTTCCTGTTCACAATGACTTGATTAAGCTTCACCAAGGACAAAAGATAGCGAAGGCAAGAGAAGGAGTGCTTACAACCGAGTGGTTTTCGTAAGGAAGAAAGTTGGGTAAAAGTGAACAACACGAGGGATTTATGTACTCCTCGCTAACTTTGATTTAGGGCTTATTAGTTGACGTCAGTCCTGCAAATACGTCGATGGCATGTAAACTTCGTGTCATCTTCTTCTGGACCCTGTATTCATTTATATGAATTGATGGATATCCTCGCTGCTGTGGCGTGCCGAAATGATTATACTCTGGAATATCCTCTTGTTTGATAGCCTCCAATATGCTATATGCTGCTAGATGTGTGAAGTATTCGGATCTAACACTCGGCTCCTACGTTGTTGACCATTTTGTCCGCCAATTTTGACGCAAGATATGAATTATGTTCGGTGGACTGTTCGGGTGCCATCACGTGCGTAGGGCAATGGGCAAGACCGAGGCGCACTGGTCTCCACAATCTCCGAGTCATGCTCTTCCAGGCTCTTTCATAGTCTTCCATGCTCCCAGTCCCAGAGGTCGACCTGACGTCGGCCCTGCGGAGCTCGAAGAGCCGATCCTGGAGGCTGTAACAGAAAAACAAAGGGAAAAATCGAACCAAATTTACTGATTAGCCGGGGGGCGATGATGTCCTGCTAGTTCCTGCTAGTCGAAGTTTCGGACGCGCATCACTGCAGCATTGGAGATATGAGGATATAAGATTTTGCGACGCATTGGCTCGCATGAGGTGTTGTGAAGCTGGACGTCAAGTTCCTGGTAGTGGCAGTAGTGCTGAGGCCTGATTGCCATAGATAACGACTTGGGAGCCTGAATTAAACGATTGAGGGAATTGAGCCGGTGCGATGAACAAAGGAGCTAAAACAACAAAATAAGTGTTACAACACTATTTTCGATAGAATTGAAACGCACTAGCTGCACGTATTTTCAGGATGCACTCTGCGCACGATTTACATTGTGAAGCGACCATGCTGTAGGTGTTTGTGCAAAAGTAAGACTTCTTCTAACCAACCCACCATCCATTTGCAGCACTGAGCAGGCTCGCTAATGATGAAATGATTCGCAGTGTATCTGTTTCAGCAAATGGTCTGGTGAGCGTTACGTTACGTTCATGACCCAGAGCAAGACTATACTCCTACTCACTCGAGCCTCGTGAATGGATCCAGCTGAATCCCTGTGTTTAACCGACTGACCCAGGACACCTTGTCGGTATCGATGCACAGGTTGATCAGACAAAGTCATACGAAGTGGGAAGCACGTCCGAGTCATAGTTGCGCCAGGTAAGGATATTATTGAGGATATTTGTTCGCTGACATTGTCGTCTAAATGAACGATGTATGATGCTTACTGGATGAATGCTGAAGCATTTTTACTCACTGTAGATGAAAGCAAGTAACGGGCACGCGAGCTAGTGGCGATTCCTGTCCTCGATGTACGATACGATAAGGGCGAAATGGAATTGAGCTGGTCGCAGTGTGTCTGTGGCGCTGTTGGCACAGATTTTGAGAAGATGACGAGCTCCATGACTGACTAATGGAAGATGCCAAAAATAACGGCTTCTCCAATGAGTTTCACGTTCGGCTTTGCGAGTTTCTTGGGACCTCAAGTCAATGAGTTTTCACTAACGAGCCGAAACAGACTGCCTCGATACTTCAACAATTCAATGTGCACGTTGATGATTATGTCGAAAGATCAGAATATGTTATGCGGTGCTAGATGGCGATGATGATGATGGTGGTAAGAAAGAGGGATCACAGGCCGCGTATGTCGTCCTATATGTGGAGAAACATTGTTGGAGTTCGTTCAGCGTGGTCATGAATAAGATGCCGCGGTAAGCTAAATAAATTGGACCAGAATCCCGAACATTTCTTCTGTTGCAGTGACCACGATGACCACGACGACCAGAGAGAACTTCTTGTCTAGAGACATTTGTTTAGAAAATGCTCAGTCAAAGGTTCCCGAATGAAAAAGTTTGGCTTTCTAGGTACGTCTTTGAAACTCATTTACTAGCTGAGGCACACGTACAGGATGTTATTCATTCACGGCTGCTCTTACAGCACCTCGACTGTAAAATACATATAAGTATCAACACGTTGTCCACATGCTTCTTCATTGTCCCACTTCCATGGGTAATGTACTCTCTTCCGCTCTATGGGGCGGCGAGCCTCCTGAACCAACTAACTCCAGACCAAAATCATCCGAAATCAAATTCTACCCGTATGCAGGCATGGGTGGGCATCACCCCAAGTGGTGGGATGCAGAAGAGCAAAGGACTTGGATTTGGCAAGTAAGATAAAAGCCCTCCAATCAAATACCCATATGTTTGCTCACTTACGAACCATCTCCAGCCCTACCTCGAGACGGAACTCTCCCTTGAAGATATTCTCGGCAAATACATGTTTGTGGCCATGCACGACGAGGATGATTATAACCTCCAAATGACGCTCTCAAACCCGGGTCACATCACCTTATCAGCTCCTCAGAACACTTTACTATCATGGGACACCGTCGAAGGGACCTACGAACGTGCCCAACTAACAGGAAGCTTCACAGGTGTCCACCCCCCTGGTGCCTCTCGTCTCACTCCCGCCGAACTAGCACTTACACGCCCAAATTTGCGGCGATTCGACTTCCACACGATGGTTCCCCCCAATTGGTATTTAGGGAAAGTTAATCATGCGATTGATGTGGTTACGCCTATGGATAGTAACGGCAATCATTATATTTCTGTCATGCTGCACTACTTTGATAATCCACGGGCAGATGGGGTTTGGTATTTGGGAAAGAAGGTTGTAGGTGGGGTCGATGGGGAGCGAGGCTTAACTGAGGATGAGCGGGTTAAACTTGGTATTGGTGTGTCATTTGCGGATGTCGAGGCACGGGGTAGAATGAGGGGGTGACTTCTAGTTCGGAGATAATTACAAGTAACGTTACACGTATGGGAATACCAAAACTTTGAAACTTACAGGAAGTCATCTGAAGCCATCCAGTATTTATCAGCAACAGGTGGCGTATCTCTCAGTACTCTCCAGGTAAGCACTTTTCCAATTCGCTCTGCAGGGCCATTGATCTCATCCCACCATAAACTTGTTGAGATATGCTGCGATGGTGTCCCCTCCAAGGGGTGGAATTTTCAAGGTCTGTCCTTGAGGTCCGATTGTATTCCGTAGATATTGAGCGATTTTTTCTGAGATTCAGAGCGAATTTCTTGCACCACATCAAACAAGAAAAAACTCTCTACAATTCTGGTATATACGTATCTGTTATGTACATCCGAGTCCCGATCTATTACGAATAAGGAATTGAGGTCAGTATGACTACTAATTATTGCCAATTGTCACTCGGAGAAGACACCCACTGCCCACAAGTCCGGTCTGCTACTTCACCCCCAAATTCCCATATCCGACCGACATATCTCCCAGAGTGTAGGACATCCAAACTCTGTCACATCAGGTATCTGTTTTCCAACTTCGAGACGAAACTGGAAAGTGGTTTCACAATCACAATCGTGGTACACAGGCTGATCAAAGTCAATGAGACGGATGTCGTTATCGTTCATGAGAACGTTTCTTTCGGCAAACTGGGTGCAAATGAAAAAATAATGAAAAGTGGATTACAAAGAACGTCGGCTCAGGTAGGTAGCAAATGTGAGGAAAAGGAATACACTCACATCACCATGATGCAGACCGCACTTGTGAAGCTCGCCAAGGCTATCTAATATTCGAATTCTTACTCAATACAAAACAATCAGGTTGCGAGTGTCAGCTATTGGTGTCCTAGAAAATACCTGATCGAATCAAAGATCATAATGCAGCGCAACGTACCTTACGTCGATTGGAAGCTTTCTGAAAGGCACTTGCAAAGATTCGCCCCAGTACTCCAATGCCAAACAGGCAATTTTTTGCCCTTCTGAACCGATGCCGGTAAAGAAACCATAACATTGCGGAACAATGTCCCCTTGCAAAGAGCATAGCGCGCCTTGGTACACTTCTGCCTCTTGAGCTAGGTCATCCAACAAATCCTCTCGTAAAGCGAACTTGAGGGCAATTGGGGTCTTCGGATCATGAAATGCTATGGCTTTGTTTTCATTCATTGTGAAGGAGTCTGAAGAGCGGCGGCACTCTTTGCCATAATCGTCACGGTCGCGCACGACAAAAGCACGAAACACGGGAGAATCCGAGCCATAATCGGTGTAGGCATCCGGGTCAACCCTCAGGGTAAGCCTAGAGTTATGGTTGCAAAGCTCGTACGATCTGTTGGAGTCAGAGTCAGAGTCGAACCCAGGAGATTCTAATTGTGGCGTCGGTGGAGGGCTCGAGTCGGGAGACAACAAAGAAGTGATGGACCGAGCCTGCAAGTTGAGCTCGGCAATGTACCATCCAGACCATTGTCCCACAGGGAATTGAACGCGAAGAGTACGGGTATAAGACGCCATCCGATCTAAAGAGACAGGAAAAGACGCAGAAAGATTCTAAGAGTGGCGGTTTAAATCAAATCTCGGATGACGGTCCGGCGCCGAATGATTAGTCACATGCTTTTTGCATGATTTGATGATTTTTCGGCATGTTCTCCTCTAACTCGCGTTCTTAGTCGAAATATATGGCTTTTTTGCTAAGATAGGCAGCTAAGATAGAGGAATGAGCTTACTCTCATACAAGATTATACTGTGCACTCTTCTATCTTCCAAGTTCTTGCGTAGACTCGAACTCATTCCGTTATCGGCGGAGGGCATCAGGCTTCAGCTTCATCAGGCTTCATCCATGCTATACTTGTCTCTTGTCTTGATTCCGCATCTTGAGTTTGTGATAGACTGATTACAGCTACTGATGGAGGTTAATGTGACCACGCAAGCCATAGGATTCCAGATAACGCGAGAACTCAGCGTTGAACTTTCGAGTACGTTGTAAGAAGGATTTAGCAGTAGTTCAAATCCAGTTCTGCAGCTCTGTACCTTTGTGTACCCCCAGTGCTGCTTCATGACACACGTACCTTACGGTCGAAGGGGATTCCTTAGGATTCCTTTCCGCTCCTGACTGTCATAACTTTGAACTTGCGACACCGAGGCTAAGCTCCGATTAGATATCCAATGAGCCTCCTTTCAGCAAGGTTAAAGGAAACTATGAAGGGATCCGAGACGAAACATATATATTGCTTTGTAAAGCATCTTAGTACCCATTTGTACCCATTGTTCACTTATTTGCCCAATATGTATGTAGATTCGATTAGGACAGGCAGCTGAAAAGAATTGCGTGGCCAAGAGCGGCCACAGTATCTTGTACCCCGATGAGCTTCAACTACTTTCAATTGTCCTCAAGAATAACATACCTGCCACATAATTCCGTGCCCTAGACTACCAAAGAAGCTAAACTATAACACAAGCAATCCCGCGCCAACTATACAACCCAATGCCCCAACCACTACCGTAGCCATCGATCCCTTGTACGTAGCCATCGATCCCTTGTACGAAACGGCACCATTCAAGCCCTTGATCCCACTATCACTGGTGCTCTCACTATCCGCCGATGAAGTGGTCGTTGAAGCTCCTGTAGCAGTGGATTTCTGCGTCACGGTAGACTTAGAGGACACACTGGAGCTCTCCAGAGCGGTGACAGACGAAGTATCATCCGATATGGTAGTAGAGGCGGAGACGGAGAGCGAAGGGAACCCGGAAACAGTATCACATTCTACTTCAAGGGCTAATTGGGAAGAGTGATTGGTGTGATTGTCTGAATGGGAGAACTCTGTCACTTACAGAGAAGAATCTCGTTTCCTTCCTCAATCATATCCGCGGTTGGGTCGATCGAAACAAGGCAGTTGACGCAGGATTCCATCTCATCGGCATTGGTGGTGGTACAAATACAGGAATCCGTGGTGCATGCCTGCTCAGAAGGAGAGGAGAGGAGTTCAGAAATTGTGGGTAATTTAGCAAACGCAACAGACTAACACTGATAGTATTCAGTACAGTCGTACATTGCGTTTCGCACTAAAGAGAAATCCATGGAAAATTTAAGTAGGCGATTCCTTGGGGGTAAAGAGAAATGAACCTGTGTAGGAATCTCTGAGGGATCGATACCCGAGCTAGTGCTTTGTCTTACAATCAAAAAGTCGAAGGCACTGGATGTACGTTCCAAAAGGCTCGAGGAAACAACTACGAAGAAAGACAAGACTGAAACTCTAGCCTGACACAAGTAGAACAATGGTTCACCTACCATTAGAGGCCAAAAGACTAGCGGTCATGAGCAAGGTGGATGACGAGGAGATCTTCATGGCTGGGCAGACAGAACGAACAACGGAAGCACTACTAACTGAAGGAAAAGACGGGATGAGATGAGTTAGATGTTGATGAGTATTTAAGGCTCCGCCAAGGCAAACAGGGTTGGAATCTGGAACGCGTTATTTGACTGAAATCTGACTGAAATTAGCAGACGTCAGATTGTCAAAAAGACAACAAGAGGCGCTGAGAGGCGCTTAGACATGAACATCAATTAAACTTCGCGGGATCGAGAAGACGAAAGCCTGTGCTCAGATTCCTGAATAACTAGGAAGCCGAAGCGTACGTTCATCAAAGTCGAAGCTCTCTACGAGGGCTCTCTGCACTCCCGATTTCGAGTCCTCCTGAGTCCTCCTGAGTGCCAGGCTGTACCTTGACAGATCAAATTGACATTGCGCGCTCTGATGAAAGTTCCGGACAAATTCCGTATTGTGATACTCTGGTGATACTTACTGCTTGATATTGTCGTGCCAAGACCTCAGCTGGCGTTAGCAAAGGCCTGGCAAAGGCTATATCCTGCTATCATGGGTTATTATCTATCAGTAGCACGCTGCACAGATTTAGGTGGTCATACATATTGCAAATGAATATTGACACGACGTGTAACCCTGGACAAGGACCGACGCTCTTGACGGATGAGGAATTTATGCGGTAAAGGAGCTTGGAGGAGGGTGCAGAACCTGAAGGTAGCGAATCGAGTGACCGGTCAAAGCTGGACTTACAACGACTGATGTGGATGGTTCCGATACGTACGCTGCGCCGCACCAGGCAGCACCCTGTAGCACCTCGCTAGATGATATCCTTCAATTGCTTCCCGCGAATCACCCCTTGTTGCTGTGCAGCTCTGTAGCTTGCTTATCCTAGCTTATCCTTCGGCTTGGCAATCTCAGGGAACTTACCCCACCCTTCCTCAAGGCCTCAATCCTCGGATACGGAACCTGACCGGAGCCTGCTGGACGTGCATCTTTTGAACATAGTCCACATACATCATAGACATATCGATAACAAATGTCACATACATACACAATCCGAGTCCGGTAAAAATCTCAGAACACTACGAGACGGGAAGTCAATACTCCAAGTACTAAACTCACTCCTACCATGGCAAAGGACCCTCGATCGAGAGCAGCCTTACTAGCGCTACTCACAGAAGCTGTCGTACTGGATGTGCCAGAGGGCGACACCGACGACGCGAGACTTGTTAAAGACGACAAAGAAGAAGCAGATACACTCGAAGCAAAAACGGTCGATTGTAAGCCTGTTTGCGAGATGCCGGGACTCGTTGCTGTTGATAAGGAAACGGATGTTTGAGTGGATTGAGGGAGTATAGAAGTTTGAGTGGAAAGAGTTTCAGATATGTGCGTAGAAAAGGAGGAAGCAGAAGCGCCTTTGAAGTGAGCAAATAAATTCTCGACTCGAAAGAAGTCAGATTTCCCGTACCCGTTTCAGTACCCGCAGGCGTACTTTGAGTTACACTCCCGACCGATGGTGTGGAAAGCGGCAGGCCCACAGATCCAGAAAACCCTGAGGCAGTCTGAACAGGTACTGAGATACCTCCGGCATCGCATAGAGCCGCATATTCTGGGTAGTGGCTTTAGGCCGAAATTATGGAGGTTAAGGAGAGAGAGTTTGATTGACGCACGATTCAGAACATCCTGCGCCTGTGAAATGACAGTCTGGTTTGGTTTGACGGCCTCCAAACAATCAACGCAAGTATTTAATGCAGCTTCATTTGGGGAAGTACAAACGCATTGCACTGTCGTGCAATCCTACGAATATAGTTCGAGCTCGGCCTGTTTGGCTTTTTTTTTTTCGCAGTACTCACGCTGATAGTAGCCTCTATAGCATTGCATGTGTCGTTGCAACTCGATGGAATCGTAGCAAGAGTTGCTAGATTGTTGAATTTGTCCAAAATAGAGTTCTTTGTGGATAATACTGCGGCTGCATCGACTAAAAGTTTGATATCGATGATTTAGTCAGAGGTGTAGGTAACAGGCCTTGAATGGTGGTGAAAAAACGCACCAAAAGTCACAAGATTCATTCCCAGATCAAGGCAAACGACGAAAAAGATATAAACCACATTGTTCACGAACATCTTGAAGACCAAGCGTTTTCGGGTTTTGGGTCTGTCGACGAAGGACACTGTTATCGTCCGCAAAAATTGGTGGTGAGAAAGGAAGGTCGGCCCCTTGTTTCGAAACTGTTCATCCGCCGTCGTATCACCTCGTATCATTTGTCATGACCAGTACCTGATTAGAAGCACTGTGTTTTCTGATACTGTGACAGGAAGATTGCAGTTTGCGTGAAGAACAGAATATGTAGAACAGATGGCCGACAGATGATTGAAAGAATGTAAGGTCAGCATCAGAAGAACCCTAGAATGAGGTTTACATGTTTGGTTTCTATATTCAGTACCGTTACGCCAACAAGTTATGAGGAGCGTTTGTTCAATTTGGTGAAGCTTTTCCTAGATTTTCTCTGGTTGCTATAATTATATCACGGTAGATTGCATTCTACATGTACAAACTACACACAAACGTGAACAACCCCATACAGTGCATCATTTCCAATTCGCTACGTGGACGGAAAAGACTCTTCAAATCAACGCACACTACTATCAGAGTAAAACTTACCGTAGACCACATCATGAGTTGCATTCCACATCAACACATCAAGCTCATTCTTGCTAATGTCCTCTATGAAAACTTCACAGTTCCGCTTACGGATTACTCTTGCCTGAACACGCCTCAAGGACTCTGTCTCTGCACCTTCCGTTGCCGACGACTCACAAGCCTCCGGACCCCAAAATGTGAAACGAATGGGTCCTGTTGCGGAACTCGCTTCATTTAGATGTCTGAAAGTAAATTTTGTGTTCGTCGGGAGGTTCAATCGTCTGGAAGCTGCCTTGACCAGTCTTTGAGCCATACTATCAACCTTGGGCAGCTTCTGCGTCCCGATGACTTCGTAATGTATAAAGATTTCGAGTTGTTGAACATCCCCGGGTTTGGGTTTGAACATAGAAGATAAGCGGGTTGACATTTTGCGCTATCAATAATGGGACAGGTAGGTTGTGAAATGGAGACTTTGTGAATAAATTAGGGAAGAAACTCACGGCTGGAGTAGATGGTGGTGGCAATGCACATACTTGAGATGCAAAGCCCCAAACAAGCATCAAGTTGAACAACATGATCATCGAGTCAAGATGTATGATTGAAAACTGGAACGAAAGCGTTTATGAATTGATATGAATGGAATAATGGGCAATGAAAGCTAGGGGGATCACTCGACCAGCAAGTTCAAGACCAAGTAAAAAATTGACTGTCCAGCTTTATAATAGCTTTGAGTAAGAACCCTTATGTGGGCCCACCAGATTCTTATATCATCTTAAATCGATGTGGGACTTCTGTAAAAAGATGATGCAGGCTCAACATTAGCCGTTTGACCGTCGGGGATCGACCGAAAGTAGGTCATCCCGAGGTGATCAGGAGCAGTAGTATGTAGCTGTAGGAAGGGGGAAGTTGAACCATCGCAGATATAATAATACTCATTGATTTCATAGAATTCACAAATGATTCGTGACTCTTCCGAAATATCTTTGACCTACGAGAACTAGCCCGCCTTGAAGCTTGGGGCTCCTGGCAATCCGTGACAGTGAGATCAAGACCATGATGTGATGAAGCAGGCTGAGAGTGACGGCGCCAAAGGCACGTGTTCAAAGAGCTCTTTTAACCTTACTGTTCTGAGGCCTGAGGCTTTGAGCTCAAAGTACTGACCAGATTATGAATTCGCGCTCTACAAGTCCTCCAATCAAGCGCTTGAAACTCAAATCTATCTCTCCAGGGCTTCGGGAGACAATAGAGCAGCAGAACCAGGAGCTGAATGAAGATGTACTTCTTCCCGACGACTCGAATGAAGATCACTGCGCAATATGTCTCCAAGAAGTTGTGGATAGAACCATGATTCCAATTTGCAGTCACGATTTGTTCTGCTTTGACTGTCTGATGATTTGGACCGGTAAGAGGCAGTTTGTATTGCTTCCAAGAGTTTCTTCATCTGCATTTAGAGCAATCTCGCCGATGTCCCCTATGCTCCCAGAAAATTGGCGACCATGTCATCCATAATTATAGGTCGCGTTACGATTATCAGAAGCATTTCTTACCTTCTCTACGAACGAATTCCCCTAAACCTCTTGCACCAATGGCAAATAGACCTGTAGCATCCGAACGTTACGAACGTAGGCGACGGATACCAAGAGAAATTCGTGAAAGGAGTCGACGAGAAAGGGACGAACGAGATGAAGCTGATAGGTTTGAACGTGCACTGGCTAAAAGAAAATGGATTTATAGGCACGATCTGTATGCCAAGGTCTGTGAGCCTATCCCCTACTGGTACCGCTCTCAATTATTTCAATTGCCATTCTTTCAGATATATCTAAGACAAATCTGACTCAACGAATTATCTAGCATGTTGCCTCCAATACGTATACTCGCTTCCGGCCGTTCCCAACTCCCGCACAGTTTGCTGCTTCCCCAGATTTGATCTCTCGCACAACTTCTTTCTTACGCCGAGAGTTACTCGTTTGGATGGATCTTGATGTCGAGGTTAGTAAGGTTCAGATGTGGATGATGCATCGTACTCATGCCACACTCCATTCTAGTTCTTGACAACGTTCATCATATCGCTCATGAAAGCTATAGATATTAGATCTGAATCTGCGGTGAAACTGCTCGCTGAATTTCTCGATATGGATGCCCCCTATGTTGAAGGTGGGAGACATGTTAATGCAGAACACTTTGCTCACGGTAATCTTTTTCTGTTCCTCACTCTTGAAAGATCCTTGTACGCTGAAACTCACCCCAGAGGTGTATACCTACGTCAGGTCACCGTACAAAGATCTCTTTGTATACGATACGGTTGTCCAGGTAATTTGAAGCTCCTTCTTTTCATATCTATATCGTTGAATTACGTTTTATCTAGTATGAAACACCCCCAGACGCTTCTCCACCTCGTCGATCTCGGGGAACACATCGCCAAAGGAGCACGTCACCTCCCCGTGAGCGACACAATAGACGAGGCAGAACTCGTTCTCGTTCAATTTCATGGTCTCCTTCTGGGAGGGTATATCCGAGCCCAACATTCCAAGGAAGGCAGTTGGATAAAGATGAGTCGCATGAAGGTCTCATGCTCCGCAGTCCAAGCTTAGAGATTTTGCCCTCGAACCCAAATGTACATGTTGTCAGTCCACCAAGCATTACTTCTCTCCAACCTGTAGAGCATATATCGCACGCAGAATCCCCTCCTCCTTCGTCGAAAGGAAAGGGCAAAGCTGTTGGGGATGTTTCCATGCCACCTGAACCAACTCCGGCATGGGAACAACCTGTAGTTCCCTCTACCTCGTCGTCTTCCTCGGCGCCTAAGAGACCCTTTCGATTTGTCGACCTGCATGACTCAATACAAGTCCATTTGCGGAGTGAGAGGACAAGGAAGGCCCCCCCTTTACAAATTAAAGGACAAGCCTCGTTGTCGTCGTTGCCTTCGGGAGTTCATAGTGCCCCCTCGCTTAAAATTAAAGGCCAGGGAACTCCCTCGTTGTCGCCTCAATCAAAACCCCCCTCGTTGCTCTCTCGCCTATCGGACACATATCTAGGTGAAGATATCAATCCTGACGATAGTAATCCGGTCACAACGGCTCTTCCATCACCCAGTTTGTCAATTGACTCTCGACATGCTAGGAAGCCTAGTATGTGCGACCAAAATGAAGGACCATTGACTCGTGAGGTTCCCGAAGAGCCTAGAACCAATCCGTTTTCCCCCGGGCGTACGTCCACAATCAATGTGCTTAGCGGTCTCCAGGATACACAAAGCCGAGGCCGAGACAACCGAACGATGACCAACAACATAAAAAATCTAGTCTCGTTGGCAAAATTCGACACGAATGAAGGTGGCAGCCACACGAGCGCGTTTTTGACGAGAGGATTTCGATCAACTTCGAATGATCTCGGAGGACCTAATGACAATCCCCACGTGGATCCTGAGTTCACAAACGAAACGCGAATGAATGGCGAAGCATTAGGTTCAGACCCACGCCCGTCCTCCTTACCAGTTGATGGGTCTCACACCACTGTATCGACTTACAGCATGCGGCTTTTCCACAAACTGGAAGAAGAGAAGCGACATTTACAGGATAACATTTCAGCCACATTGTCTAATTCTGAGGGTTCGGGCGATGTGGTCGTGGGTAAACATTCTGTTGTTGCAACAGACCCACAAGCTATTGAAGCTAATCTTCGAGCTCGTGCTCAATTGAAGATGAGGCTTGCATTTGAAAAACGCGCTTTAGCGCTCCCTAGATAGTATCCAGGAATCATTGTAGAAATCGAATTTGGTCTTCGTAGTGATTATAGAAGGGTACGAAGAGATGCTACAGTACTTTATATTATCCAAGATCAATGAAGGATCCAACAGTCGGGGTATACGCTAGGAGAGACATTTAAAGAGCTTGTATACATGTACAACAAAACGAAAGTCAGGACTCGGGAGGAGAGAGGATCAAGAAAACATATCGGCAGACAAAATTAAGTCCTCTAACTGAGGTGGAAAAGAGTGTAAGTTTGACGAATTATGCGATGGCTATAGGCCTGTCGACTGGAATATCTAAAGAGCGTTGCAGAATGAAGGAAGGACAAGTAGTCGTCAGAGACGTTGAAGGTCCGTGATAGGCGTTAGGGAAAAATTAAGTTCAGCAAAATTGGGGAAAGGAATCTTCCATAAATCATTCCTCTTCGTGGTGAGACGCGTCAGGGTTTGTTGAAGGGTTGTATGGAACAACGGAAGAGCGCACTGGATCATAACGACCGTCCCTGGAAGGGTGATTGTGCTCTGATGGGGCGCGAAAAGGCTCGATGGTGGGAGTTCTTGTTGGAGAGATACTAGGCTCACGCTCAGAGTCCCGATGCGACCGGGGCGTTGACCCCATTCGAGGCATCGAGGTGTAGATAGGATCGTTCCATTGTGGTTGAGGCTCTAGCGCGAAAGGGGGAGGAATTGCAGTATGAACCATTTCATGGTTAGTAGGTGCTTGCGGTGGACTGAAGGCAAACTGCGGAGAGCGAGTATGGTGCAAAGGTGGAGGTATTGGATTATTGGCGGGAGCTGAGCGGGTTGAATGTATTCCAGCATCGACGTTCCGAAGGTACGGCGGAGGGAATATCAACGGAGGGAGTGTTCTTGATGGATCCCTATATCGCCGCGTAGAGGTGGAAGCTTGCGATGCAGCCGGGTTGGTCTGCTCCAAGCTGTAACTCCTTGGAGGACTAGGTGAATTTAGCCTCATATAGTGGGAAGTCGAAGGGCCTGCAATGGCCGAGACTGGCGATAAACTTTCTTGTGGCTGCCTAGATCCGCTATGCCCCGGAACGCCTGGGCCAAGCAGTCCGGAAGGTATAGGACTAGCATATGTAGGATGCTGAGGGGATGAATAATATGGCTGTGTTACTGGGCTGTAGGGCTCCGATATGACAGCTCCACCCTGCTCTGCTCTGGGGTAAAGATTAAGGAAGTCGGTGTTACCTCCAGAAAGAAACGGGCCATATTGCGGAGGACGCGTCATTGGTATATCATTATTAGTGCGGGGTCGTCTTGCTTTCTGTCGTTGATTCTAACATGAATGTTGATCAGAAGATGCAGGACATGGGCACACAGTGACTCACTTGAAACCATATCTAAAAACATTTGAGTCAATGTGAAGGGAACGATGAACGATGATCAAAACAGAATACTGACCTGAACTTTCCGGGCGCTGAGTCCGATTGCTCTTCCAACTTCTTCTCGCATTGCAGTAGTCGGGAAACGTGACTAAACAAGGTCATTGATGAGAACAGCTTTTGCAACGAAGGATAAACTTACCTGCGCGAGAAGATCATGCAAGACCGCAGACTGGTGAGGTGTAGTGAGAGTTCGCGTTCGTTTTTTCTTCGGGGGTTCAGACTGTTGAGGGGATCTACGGCTCTGCTCTCCTTCTTCGGTATCTGCCATGCCACCCTGAGAGTCAGATGAAGGACTCGACCGGTCGCTTTGTCGACTCATCGTTTCTGCGCGAGAACGTTTGGCAATAGGGTGTTCGGAGTCGTCTTCTCGTGGGCGTATACGAGACGGGCCTGGTTCCAAAGTAGAATGGTGAATGAATGTGGGGGGCGAGGAGGCAGGGGAGTTATGGTCTACAGCAGCAATAGGAGCTTCGTGGATTTCAGTTCGTGAAGTACAGGGGACCTCCGACGATGGTGTATGGGTAGGATTCGGATTATTAACGGGTTGTGGAGATGGCAGATTAGACATTCAGAAAAGGAATAGCAAGGAAAAAGAAGAAAGGAAAGGAAAAGGTCCTCGATGCAGCCTTAACGCATCCAGGACCTACGAGACGAAGGTTAGGAAGAAAAGGAAATAAGTGATGGTATGAGCCAGGGTAGACCTAATAGTAACCGTGAGCTTTGAGTACATATCTGCATGTGTAACCACTACCAACGGAAGGGCCGATAGCTATTTAGCAACCAAATATTGAATATAAGCGTCAGGACACGCGATCTCGTAAGGGCGATCGGTAACAATATTTCATAGATTTTCCTTCCCCGAAGATGAACCTCCAAAATTGCTCCAAAACTATGGAAATAGGAAGGAATGGGCGCGTAACGTTACATCTGTTTGTGACGTCTTTGAAGAGTACTTAAATTCCTTTGGGGTCTGTCGTCTGCCTGGTGAGCATCAGTATATAGTAAGTGAATACGAAAGTTTCCAGTGGGACGCATACCAATGGCAAATGGCAACAGAATATGAATGTCACACTGAAATGTTACCAGGAACCAACCTGACAAAGCGTGACTCAGTGTGACTGCCATTGAAATCAATTGTCGCGACACACTCGGAGCGGCAAATTTTTGATTCCAATTTCTACATAGTCAACGAAAAGTTGAGAGAAAATTAAAATCCGAGGTTGGCACTATAGTCACTTAGATACTGACGTACTACAGCGTATATACATGCATAGATACTGTTACATGAATATCGGTCTCCCAATTTCCATATTGCCTCGGTCGTCGTCCTAGAGAAGTAGTTTCGAAATGCCTTGTTTGGCAGATTATTCACCACCGCGGTACAGAGTGGATGCACACTGCATAGATGCCATGCATATGTCGCATTCATGTTTGTCAAAGAGAAGGGAGTTTCTGTCGTAAATCGCGGGAACGAGATTCAGCTCCACCCGTACCTGGATAAAATTATGGGCCCACGAAGTCTCATGAAGTTCTAGACTCATAAAGCTCAATCGATGGGATAAATCACTCATATCTGCATAGTAAAAGACTAATTTGAAGGCGCGGGGATGAGAGTAAAGTCCTACTAATAACGGACCTCAATAATGTCAATTTCGTGATAATACTGGAGCTGCTAAGCTCTCAGTGCCTCTCATATGGTCCCAACTGCCTTCATAAAGCCTTCGGAACAAAGCAAGAAATCCGACCAGGTGGTCAATGTCATGCACGCAATGCGTCTTAGGCCTCCGCAATTATTGTGCATTGTTAGTAGTACTCACTAGGGATGATGCCGGTTCTTATCCTAGCAAGTAAAGATTCTTATTCTTCACTATCCGGCGAATAGATAGCCAGTCTGACAGGTGAATGAATCGCTGGAGGCTACCGTAGCTGATTTTTAGCCAGGGGAGATATCAAATATTTTCCTGGAGGAACTCGGATAAGCACGCAAAAAAATCCCTCATGGAATTCGATGAGACTGTGAGAGCCTCCTTTTCTACCAGGCCAAACTTGTACCAGTCATTAACTTCATTTTAACAAGATTTGAAACGATACCGTGGCACATCTAAATTTCCTGTTAAGGATTTATTGAAAAATCAAACGAGAAGGAAACAGGACATACAGTTAGTATACATTTGAATGTATGATATATCACTACTGCATCACCATAACGCAAAGGAATTAAAACAATTGAAGATGTTGACGACGCAGTGAAGCTTCCGATAAGTTCAAGCACGCTATTCCGAGTCTTGTTGGCCTAGCAATGGCACTATGAATAGCGGCTTGGATAGTACCATTGATGTCATTATCAATGTTGGATCACTCTAGCTCGGAGGGGGACGTTGTAGGGCAAAGCTACAAGTAGTCTGCCTCAAATTAACCCTACTCCACCATGGCAACGAACAAAAACGACCTCGTCCAGTGGAAGGTATTGTGAGGCATTGAAATCTTGGAGGGGGTTTTGGTGATTGTGTAGTACTATGTAACTGTCTTAATCTTTTAGAAGGTCGTCATGGATGACTCCTCAAATGTCGAACCCTCATTTACCAATGAAGGAGCTAGGGAACTAGTCCCACTCTTCAGTAATTGGCCGCATACATCTGCAAAACCTGGATATTCGGCTAAGGGCTGAGAGCAGATCCCAGCAGATCCCAGTGCTGAAAGCACTGAAAGTAACATGCTCTGGGTGCTTTCACTGCTGGGAAGTGCTCTCGACTGCTTTCGGACCCTTAGCCGAAAATACAGGTTTTGCAGATGTAAATCTATAAACGCTTCCAAATCAGGGTTTAAGGGTCGGGAAAACTCCAATGAGTTATGAAACTCACAGTGGACTCGATAATCGAGGCGGAGAGATGCGAAGATAGATGGCGAAAGGCGCGAGTTAACGCCCATTGATATCAAGGTCTATCTCATCAGAAGAACTCTTACTTCCTGTCCTTTCAGACCAGGCGAAGCATAGGTTCCCATTTGCAGAGCTAGATAAGGGAATAAGCCACAAGCCACAGGGGACTCCTGAACTTGAGTTAGCAATGCAATAAGTCACTATGTAGCACGAAAAACTTAACGAGATGATTTTGTGATATAAAGTACAGGCAGGCAAGCTATGGTCTACTTTAGCAAATAAACAGAACCCGTGGATTGCAATTTCCTTCCGTCAATCGGAATAATTTCAAGCAAAAACTGGGCATTTACAATTGATACTTTGTAGGTTCCAGTAATGGCAGCATCTCTAGGGAAGCGATTGAGTTGAGGTACAGGCTATGTCTTGGGTGTGGTGACCGGAGGTCGCGTACGTCGGTCAGGTATAGGCGGCGGGCAAGACGGAAGAGCTGAGGTCTCAAAAGAGTTCATAGAAGAAGGCCCCTCTGTTCTCCAAGAATGGTCTGAGAATGACGCTGCAGCAGATCCCCATTGATTCGACACCATTGGTTGATCAGTAGCACCCAACAAGGAAGGTACCGATTTCGACCTTCTATCCATAGGTATGACTGGAGCTCTTCCATGACTTTTCCCTATTTCATCAATATCGGTATCATTACTGGTATCGGTCTCGTCTGAATCATCTGGCTCATCAGACCGCAACATGTATTTCGACCGCCTCTGCATATGTTCCTCATGCTCGCGAATCCAATCTGTAGACTTTCTAGTACGGGCGTTACGCTTACGGTCTTCGGTTGAGGGAGACTGGACGAGGCGAGATGGAGCTTTAAGTCCAAGATCATATATGAGACCTTCGCGTGCCGGGGAAGTACGAGGGGAAGAGTTCTCGAGCTCCAACTCGGGATCAGAGCTTCGAGCAGGGAGAGTATCACTCGCAGGGCCGGCCCAGGGAACACCTCCTGTTGACGGCATGACAACATTTGATGTGGATTTGGAATGAATTGTTTTGGTAGCATGCATCAACCCTTTTACATTGGCAGTAGTACGAGTGTTTCCGAATTTAGAGAAAGGTTTCTCGTCAGATTGACTAGGAAGAAGCGGGTCGCCTGGTTGTGCCATGATACTGCTGCCTACGGACGATATAAGTGCAACAGCATGATCTATATTCCTCCTCATATCGGCAATCCTCAAAGAGTCCCAGTTATGGTAATTCATCGCAGAGCAATTGAACCGTATCCAATTTTCGAGGTTCTGAGCGTTCCATTGTACTTTACGAGTGACAGAACCATATCTGGAACAGACATTCACATCAGTCGCTAAGTTGACGGTTAATCTCGAGAGTATGTATAATCCGAGTGATCGAGGATTGCTGGATCGTATAATTTTGGGAGGTCTTACTCACAATAGCAAAAGACATATGTCTCCTGGATCCCATTTGGTGTATCTCACTAATTTCAATGCTACCGCCCAAAAGGGCGTCACGTTGACGATCGTCAATTGCTGATTTGAGGAGGTAAACACGGTGTAGAGGTGTATGTTATTTTCTTTCACTGATTGCGCGTAGATTGGATCAAAGGGAACGCCCGTATTTGGGCTTCGCATGAGATCCCTATGAGCACTTTGAAGCATTCTTTCGATATGAACACTCACTCTATTGACATAGGGAGTGCTACATCCGCATCACTATTCATCCAATCTGCGCCTAACTGGAATTTCTGAGCCGTGACCTGTATACACTTCTTTAATCGTTCTCCGGCGTTAATTATCCCTCTACTCTCACTCTCTGCAACGAACGAGCGATGTATGTAATCCACGTCTCGGGTAGTAGTTCTTCGAGATGGATTTTCACCTCTGCTGATGTGATACATTTGCTTGCGGTTTGCCAGTTCGTATAAGCCGGGATGGAGAAGCATGCAGGCTCCACCATGGGCAACTAAGCGGATAGGGATTCCAGAGAATTCGGAAGCTATGACTGTGGAGAGGTGTTCAAGAATTATTTGAAGCATCTCTCGAGATAATTCCACATCGTTACGCGGCAATCCTTGTCCTACAGGCGCATACGAAAGCCCAGGCACTGCCCATGGAGCTCCGAGACCGATCGTAGCATACATTGAAAGTGATTGAGGGTAGTGATATTAGGAAGTTGATTGGTTGCCAGAGAGCGAAACAAACATCCGAGTGACAGAAACCGATTGATCATTGGGGTAGCCAAGAGCCCAAAATTAAAATATGATATGTTGCTTTGCACACTTCCACCTCGTGTACTTTGAGCGCACGGATCACCAGAATCACGAGGATACAGATGTGAGCATGATAACACTGAACATGTATGATGAATGTTTGACAATAAGTGGTCACGGTGATTTCATAGCCTTTGTCGGAATAGGTGATGTACGCTTCGAACAAATAAAGGTCGTTGTGTGAGGCAAAGGCGTTCAAAGGCCGGGACGCTGTGAGGGTCAAGTTCAGTACCGGGCGGTTTAACGATTGTAAGCAACCAGTAATTTGTTGAGCCTTAGAGGTAGTCGTGCGATCCCTGTTTAGAAATACAAGGGGATCGAAGAACGTAGCTATGTAGTTTTCCGAAAGAAGAATGAGAAACGAAGTCGGAAGTTGAAACTTCGGAACTGAAGCGCTGCCTCCGGATCACCCCCGCCACATGGTACTATTTGAGCAGCCGCCGGCTCGGTGCTCAATTTCTCGGCAGTGTCGGGATTGTTTTTTTTCAGCGACGGCATATAACAAAAAGCATTACGCGCCACAAACGATTACTAGTACCACTCAATAACAGAAATGTTCAACAGAATTGCAGTAGTCCGACGCTAAATATACATCTGCTGCCAGCAGTGGTATATCCTGGTATATGTGTATTCAGAAGATGTTATATTGGGATAATGTAATGATGTCCCGTGAAAAACAAAAGTTACTTATTGAAAGGGATCGGAGAAGGGGAAGACACGCTTGTCGCTCTGACCAAGATCAGTTATTGTAGGCTAGTCCTTTTAAGGATGTATTTTCTCGAACTTACTGCTTTGTGCTCATATCAAACGAGTGTTTGCGAGACTGTGCCTCTCAGAACTCTTCAACAGAGCGCCTTCCTTTGTGAGAACTCATGAATCTCGGATACAACGTAGAATCGTTGCCCCGCGGGCACGACTGGTGCCACTGGTCCCACAGGAACTCTCCGCTGAGTCTAAATATTTTTCATAGCCGGACGTGGCAGAAGATGCAAGCTCAGGTTTTTTCCTGAACATCGACAGATCTGACAAACTATATCTCCAACGCTCCGCCGTTTTATCTTCGAAGACAACAATTTTCGGAAATTTCTAAGTATACTTCAGACTGAGAACCTCCGGTAATTATAACAACCCGATCCTACTCACTTTTCTATCCGTCCGAATGCACGAATATGTGAGTCCGTTGATTAAAAACCTTTTCGTCATGCCATTTCTCACTAATGAGTAACTGCTGTATGTTGCAAACAAATCTGTGGGGGTGAAAACGACTCCAAACGTGTTGTTCAATCACTGCTTCGTCGAAAACACCACCCATTCAAGTTTATCAACGCCCAATTTCCGTTCTTCGAAATTCCATAACAGGCATATATCGAAGTCAAGACCCATGATCATCCGTACGGGGTTTCCCTTTGAAGATGCTTTCTGAACTCGAGAACCTCGTGGGGATATCAGGAGCCTTCGACCATCCACGAGGAACCCACGATATCAGAAGCGTCCTTTTGGATTCCGCTGGACCCCTGGACGAGATAAATTCTACGCGGTGGTTTGGAGAAAAGAAGTACATCCCGTGGGCAGTCGACAAGAGCTCAGGAAATGGAGGATTTTTTCACCTGCCTTTCCGCAGATAAGGTACTCCCACAGCTCAAGGGGCTAATATTACAAGTCTGAAGTCCAATCTAGGTTGCGATAAGCTTTACGTAGACTAGTGGGAAAGCTGCCCCAGACACTCACTAGAATATCTGCCGAGCGGGTTACGCGTCCTAAATTTTACCCTCTCGTGAATGCTGTCTACGAATTTTTCTTGAAATACTTATGCTTGTTCTCACCTCAATTCACAATGAGTCAATCATGTCCTGTAACTTTCACGAACCTTTCATACATATCATTCCTTCACTGGCCTTCGAAGTTCAAATGTCCTGTGACTTGGAATGAGCAACATTTATCTGGAGTTTAAGTTACGCTCAGTGGGTAATAATAACGACAATACTTGCTTTAGCTTGGTAGGTTCGGAAGAACGATAACTCCAATGAACCTCTAACTCCTTCGATGTAAAGAATGTGGCCTAGTCAACATCATGGCGCGCACAATATTATCTGGGATAGTAGTCTGTACACATTATATCAGTCCATAAACAAGAAGGTAGCAGAACACACCCACAAAAATCACTTTCAAAAGAAGAGCCCTAGTGAATAGCCGAGATAGCGAGGAACTGCCAGAAGAACAGAAATATTGAGGACACAGAGAAGAACTTACTGAGATTTTCATCGAGTATTGCCAGCTATAGGATCAAAACTGAGGATTTCACAGAGGTAGCAAAAGAGTGACGAATGACATTCTTATGAAGGGAATACCACATTTGCAACTCGTCAGCAAAGCTCATTCCACTCTTCATCGACAAAGACAATTGAAGGAATGACGGCGTTACAACCAAGCGATAACGAGGATTGAACCCAAAGTACTGAATGTTTCGAACTTATACGAAGACCAGACTGTCCTGTAGAACGAACGGATTTCGTTTTGAATGATCATTACAGCGGCCCAATCGAGTGGGATGCAGACCAAAGGGAAGAATATATCTGATGTGTACGTGGTTCGCGTCCCGGTGTGCCGGTTCGCGCCCGATTCATTTAACTTACCGCGGCTTTCCTTTTTACTCCACCGCGGTCCGTGGGTGCCGAATTTTGCCCGCTCTCCGCAAGATGCGCAACAAACGACGTCAAAAGGCTGCGATGAGTCGATGATCAGCGAGAACTGTGAGGAACCTTGGACGATGTCAAGGGTTTGGAGCCATACGCAACGATCTGGAATGCAAAGAAACTAATTGTTTGTTCTGGCTGCATCTTTGAGCCTTGGAAGTCATCTCATCCATGACCACGCTGAACGAACTCCACAATGTTTCTCTGCCACATATAGAACGACATACGCGGCCTGTGATCCTTCTTTCCTACCACCATCACTATCTAGCACTGCATAACATATTCTGAACTATCGACATAATCATCAACGTCCATATTGGATTGTTGAAGTGTCGAGGCAGTTTTCTGCTCCTCAGTGAAAACTCATTGACCTGAGGTCCCAAGAAACTCGCAAAGCCGAACGTGAAACTCACCACTGGAGAAGCCGTTATTTTTGGCATCTTCCATTAGTCAGTCATGGAGCTCGTCATCTTCTCAAAATCTGTGCCAACAGCGCCACAGACACACTGCGACCAGCTCAATTCCCTTTCGCCCTTATCGTATCGTACATCGGGGACAATAATCGCCACTAACACGCGTGCGCGTTACATGCTTTCATCTACAGTGAGTAAAAATGCTCCAACTGAACACCATGCTGAAGGTCTCTAAGAAGACTTCGTTTCCGGACCAAGGCAAGAACATTGGAGATCCCCGCGTTCGGAGATCGCATAACGTTCTCATAGGCTCGGATAAAATACTTCTCGTGCGTTGATTCTATTTCGCCTATTATTTCATACGTTTTACTGACCTAGTCAATGATCTTACCTCCTGGGACCCTCTTCGTCTTATCTTTACCTCTACACAAACCTGCTTATACTATTCAATTCTATCGAAAATAGTGTTGTAACACCTATTTTGTTGTTTTACCTCCTCTCCTTTGTTCCTGACTTCCCCTGCTCAATGGTCCAGTATGAAAAACCCGAATGGTTCGGTGAATACTGCGAGATTATACCGACCGGAAGCAAAGCAGGAGCGTTGGGACGAGTGGGGGATGCAGTAATAGGTGAAAACCAAGTAGTAAGGTAGCGACAGAAGGCGAAGACAGGATTTCAGTCGATAGTAGAAATTACCAATATAGGACGACTCGACGATGCTAACATGCATAATGTCAATATCATTCCTCCTCTAAAGAGTCACCCTCATCCATGGAATAATCATCCACTTGTTCAATCGGAGATTGAAGAATTTGCGGAGGTAGTCTAGCAATAACCTCATTTAACTGTGACACTGCTTCACGTGCTGATGACCGGTCTTCAGCCCTATCGGTGGACATTTTTCGCAGGATTTCGAGGATTTCAGGGATCTGATTCTCGATGTGCTATGTACGAAGTATTACATTAGTCCAGCCATGGTAAAACATCTGTTTATTATGCTTACCTCCACAATCCTGATGAATGATTTGCCTACTTGCCAAACATCAGCTTTGAATGGACAGTAAGGAAGCTCAGACCGCATCTCAGGGGGAGGGGGTCGCCTATAGATGTCCCAGGAAAGCGGTGGCCCAGTGACTGTGCGAGTTGCCGGGTCGGAATCTGGTGAGAATCGGACAGCCCACTCAAAGTCAATGATGTAGTATCGAGGTCGTAGAAAGTCTTGGCTTTTTCCCGGAATCCAGAGTCCATTGCGACGCGAGGACAAGAAGTTACTGGGGAAAAGATCCTATGCAAATATATGAGGTTGTGAGAACACTTGCGAGTGGAAGAAGCGTACGCGGTGTGCCACAAGGTGATCATGCAGAAATGCGACACCCTGTGTGAAGATGATAGGCTTTGCGATTTGCATACTTTATTATCGGAAGACGCACCTCCATGACTTGGCTCATTGCTTCGAGAACCTGGGCAATATTTGAAAACCAGGCAGGAGCAAAATAGCTACCGACCAAGGGAAACACTCCGAAAACAAGGTTATCACAATAAATTTCCTGTAACATAGGCAGTGCATGGTTCCTATCAATAGCAGCGTTCACCCCAGTGGCTATTGAGCGCAAGGTATCGACACAGTTGTCGCCAATGATGCCGTCACTTAAGAGAACAATAAACACATCGCGGGAATCCGCGGTACGCGCTGGAAAGTGTAAAGGAGACTAGTGGACAAATCAAATTAATCAAGGAGAGTCAAAATCAAACTCACCCCAGCTCCATATCCATGGGGTCCATTTGCACTATGTTCATTTTCGTAGCTGAAACCATCTGGAGTGCGAGGGTTGTTGTTGGGAGGCTTGAGATTGTATCCCTTAACGACCCAAAGGGCGTATCCGCGAGATTGAAAAAATGAGCGATACGACGACCAAACTTCATTGCGGGGAGTGTCTCGCCAAGTTACCATTGAAAATGTCTAGTAATGCCTTGAATCAATTTCATTTTAGAGTACGTGAGGGAAATTACCTTTCGGAAAGGAGTAAATCTTGCGATACAAGGCCAGACCCACCTGAAGGTGAACAATTTGACCAGAAATGCTCGTAATGAAAACTCCATCGTGGACAAAGAAGAACGTTATTGCGGTTGTAGTAAATTTAGGAATGCACCATGTGTCTCGTAGGCGGGAGGGTTGAGCTTCAATTTTGTTTTTTGGGTGTGGGCAATCACTACCAAGTTTGCCGTTCTCACGTTAGACCTGCTTTGACACAGCACAGCCACCCCTTTGCTCCGAGATAAGTCAACCGTAGGCATAGGATAAGATAAGGAGTGGCGATGAGTGTTATTAGGCGCTCGTCCGCTCTCACTAACGACACTCATCGCAATACATCCCACAATCCCATCTTTCGTCGTAATCTTCGGATACAACAATGCAGCTCCCTTTACGCAGCTGTCCGACATTACAGAACCCCAATAGAGTACATATAGAACCCACTAGTTCCTTTCCAAGCAAACTTCCACGATGCATTATATGAAATCACTCACGTTTCCCCTATTCCGTTACCATTCTTTAGCAACAACTCACTCCAATTCATCTTTGCTCAGGCCCATTCCCTTCCACGGAGGAAATATAAGTCAAACGATACCAGGAAGAGCGGTTACTTCATCGACCTCGAAGCCCTAAAGAAACTTCTATGTATCAAATACGCTGAGGAAGACTGGCTCGAAGGACTTGTGTCATGCCCTGGCTACAACCAGACCAGTCCCAGTACCCGCCACACATTGTCATACATCCTATCCACCTCCTGTACCTCCTCTGCACCTCCCCAAGTATTCCTGATATAACTCCCCAAACAACCTTCACCCTGACACGTATACAAAACCCTCCTAACCGTCAACCCCTTTAAGTACTAATCTCGATTACCTCCCTCCCTCGATTAGCTGCCTCATGTCTCCAGATGTCCTCTTGCTCACTTCCCATACCTATTTAAGTAGCGCCGCAATGTCCCGAAGCCCCAGCTTGGTATATTTTGAACACACACCCTTTTGCATAGGTCCAGTCCCTGTCCCTTTGTACCTGCTAACCATATGGATTTCTCTTTACTCTCTGTTTCTCTCTACTCTTGTCTATACGGTCCAATATACACTTTTACTTCACGTCTAAGCAATCCAAGTGAGTCTCCGAGCTCCCTTGAACAATACTAAAGCTTCCCAACACCTAACACCTTGGTGAGCCAACCTCCCCAAAACCTCCTCGAGCTCCCCAATTGCGCCACAAGCTCTGGGACCTTGATCTAGGTAACGTCAAAGCTACCCCCTACATCGAACTACGTGCCGCTTCTCCGTTACCACCTCCAACACTCAAGGACTGTCAAGCCCATGCCTCGGGTCTCCATTCCGCCGCTCGGTATTCCGAAGATCCACCTTTATTGTAATCTTTCCTTATTGTTCTTTCTCGCTACACATACCCTTACGTTCTAGTCTCTCCTTATTGTCTTTTACCTTACCCTGTAGGCACTACACGTATAGCTCCTAGTAGTTAATCTGGCGCTCCGCACCGTTGCGCCGCTCCGTAGATATAAATACTGCCTGTACGCTACTGTAGTTCCTCAGTTTAATTATCAACTTAGATCTCCCGTCCCAACTTAGCTCCTCTCTAAGTCTTCAGGCTCAACGCCTTGAAGTACTCTCTCTACAGCCTTTGGACTTATAAGTTCTTTGGCCGCTCCTCGTCACCGGCAATACCGCCGCTCCGACTTGGCTGCTACTTAGCTCCTCCCTCTTATACTCTTGATCTCCGGGGACTAACGGCGTAACGGCGGTGTTGTTAATAACTTCACTACTGTCCCACTTGTCTTCCGCACTTAGACACTCTGTGACCTCTGGCACGGTTACACAGTGTGCATGATCTTAACAAGGACGTCCACCTCTAAGCCCCAGTTCCCGGGACCTCCCCTCCCGGGCGCATATCTTCTCAGGAGCTTATACACTCAAGACCCATTCTCTCTACGACCTATTCGATCTTACATTGACGTTCTAGCAAGTACAACTCTGTTAAGATCATGCACAACGTGTAACCGTGCCAGAGGTCACAGAGTGTCTAAGTGCGGAAGACGAGTGGGACAGTAGTGAAGTTATTAACAACACCGCCGTTACGCCGTTAGTCCCCGGAGATCAAGAGTATAAGAGGGAGGAGCTAAGTAGCAGCCAAGTCGGAGCGGCGGTATTGCCGGTGACGAGGAGCGGCCAAAGAACTTATAAGTCCAAAGGCTGTAGAGAGAGTACTTCAAGGCGTTGAGCCTGAAGACTTAGAGAGGAGCTAAGTTGGGACGGGAGATCTAAGTTGATAATTAAACTGAGGAACTACAGTAGCGTACAGGCAGTATTTATATCTACGGAGCGGCGCAACGGTGCGGAGCGTCAGATTAACTACTAGGAGCTATACATGTAGTGCCTACAGGGTAAGGTAAAAGACAATAAGGAGAGACTAGAACGTAAGGGTATGTGTAGCGAGAAAGAACAATAAGGAGAGATTACAATAAGAGGCAGATCTTCGGAACACCGAGCGGCGAAGTGGAGGCCCGAGGCATGGACTTGACAGTATCCCCCTCTTAGGCTTGAGCCCTCGAAAGCCATTAATGCCGGGAGTTGATTAGTCACCAAAAGAAAATTTTAAAGGCTGTCAGCATCGGGAATTTGGCCTATCAGTCAGCAGGAGAAATCTTCAAAAGCCGTTGGTACCGGGAATTGGCGTTAGTCATCAATGAAATTTTTCGGTTCACCGTAAACCAAACACAATTCGAAGGAAAATTTTCGCTGGTCCGTGCGCCGTTTGTCCCTATAAAAAGGGCCAGGTTTTTCCGCTATGGCCTAAGTTTCCAAAACTTCTAAGTCCAAAAAATGTCCATCAGCCGCACTCAAACCACTACCATCAGTTCTTCGACCGCCGGGCCTTCGAGACCGCGACCAGCTTCCCCCGCCGATCCCGTCACCCCTGAAGAGGAGGTTTTGGAGGATGAAGATGAGGAGGAGATAATCCGGAGGGCACAGGCTAGAGTAGAGAGGGTGAGAGTGAAGAAGGCGGCGGCTGCGGCGAGGAGGGCCGCGGAAGAGAAGGCTGCAAGGGCAGCAGCTGCTAGAAAGCGAGCAGCGCAGGAGGCGCAAGAGCGGGCTACTCGGGCTCGCCAACAAGAAGAGGAAGTTGTCGAGCGGAGGAGGCTTTTGGCCGAGGCGGCGGCCGCCAGAAGTCAAAGAGAGACTTCTCCAAGCGAAGTGTCTGCTTCTCCGAGGAGGCCTGTGGTGGAAATCCGGCGGAAGACGACGAGCAAAGGGAAAGGAAAGGCCAAAACACAGGTGAGTATTGGGATTCCCTTTGGTAATGCTTCCCGTATTCACTGTTTGTTTATAGCCGGTTGGCGGAGATCCGGACGACGGCGATGACAGCGATGACGATGAAGACCGAGCACCCTGCGAGCGGTGCAAGAACAAAAAACTCCCTTGCCAAATACAGGCAGGCAAGAGGAGTTCCATCATCTGTAAGCCCTGTCACGACGCTAAGGTGAAGTGCTCATACTCAGGGCGCCCCACCATCTCGAAACAACGGGAAGGCGGTTCCGGCGAGCGGATCACCATCATGGAGAGCCAAATGGCGCAGAGTCTCGCCAACCTCCGGGCGTTACGAGAGGCGGATTCGAAAACCCACCAGTACCTCCGCCAGCTATTGAGGAAGCAGGAGGACGATCATGCCCGGTTGATAGCCATGGAGACCAGAATGGCCATGATGGGTATGGGAGGAGGATCGTTGGTGGGACCGTCAAGGCTGACCACCGAGCAGCGGCGCCCGCTGAAGCGGCGGAGGATCGTAGAGGAGAGTGAGGAGGAAGAGGAAGGAGCAGAAGAAGAAAAAGGAGTGGAGGAGAAGGAGAACGAAGTGGAGGAGGATGGAGAAGGGGAAGAAATGGAGGCAGAGGGAGAGGCGCCGGCGCTGACAGCGGCGAAGACGGTGGCCTCGGAGAAAGGAAAAGGGAAAGAAGTAGTAGAGTAGTGGTATCATGGACATCGGACATCGGCCCCTCGGCCTTTCTTGTAAACTTCTTGTAGTCTTCTACCCTCTGTACCTATTTTTTTGATTGCTTTTTGTATATATCAAAAAAATGTTAACGCGATTTGAAATCGGAAAGCGAATGGGCCGCGACGCGGCGTAAGAAGTAATTAGTTTAGTATAAGTAGTATAAGTGTAAATGGAAGCTAAGTGAAAACTGTAATTAAAGAAACCATAATAAGCAAATAAGAGAGAGAGGTAAACACTCAATTTACTATCATCGTGTTTACCCTCTAAACACACGAAGTAAACTTCGGCGGAGCATGGCGAAAACGGGGGAAAGGAATAGGATGTTTTTGTGATCAAGGTCCAGGCTTGTGAGGGTATCGGGCATGGAATGCCGGTACAAGTTTGTCAGCATGTAGTTCATCAGCAGCAACCCAGGAGAATTCATCGTCGGTACCTTCGTAACCGGCCCACCGAATGTAATAACGTAGAGGACAACGCTTATACCTTCTGTCTAGTTTGGAGTCAAGGATTTCTGCCACGTTGTACTCCTCTTCACCATCAACTTCAATTGGAGGTGGAGGAGATTGAGTTCGATTCGGGAATGGGTTCGGCGTAACCGGCTCCAGCTGTGAGACGTGGAAAGCCAGGTGAATACGGCAAAGATAATCCGGGAGCTTGAGCTCGTAAGATAAAGTACCAGGTCGACTGATGACCTTGAAAGGACCAAGATATTTTTCAGAGAATTTTTCAGTAGGATGAGTAGAGCGAATATGCTTAGCAAGAACAAAGACTTCGGAGCCGATCAGGAACTCCGGATGCGCGATTCTTTTCCTGTCAGCTTGTTCCTTGTAACGAGACTGAGCCAAAAGGATTTCCTCTCGAAGGAAAGCGTGGAGTTCATCGAGATTGACGACGAAGTCTCTAGCTAGATCAGACTTCATGTCGACCTCGGGCCGAACGGTGATGTTTGGGTGGTATCCTTTGTTAGCAAAGAATGGAGTAATACCAGTGGAAGCATTAGGAGCGTTATTATAGGCGAATTCGGCAATCGGGAGTAAAGGCGACCAGTCATCTTGTTGGTAGGAACAATAGATCCTGATGTACTGCTCGAGAGTCTGGTTGACACGCTCGGTCTGCCCATCGGCTTCCGGATGATATCCAGAGGTATAGTGAAGTTCCATGGAGAGCGCTTTACCGAGAGCCCGGAAAAACGCCGAAACAAATTCAGAACCACGATCAGAAGTGACATGATGAGGGACACCATATTTAGAGAAGACATGAATAACAAAAAGCTCAGCTAATTGTTCGGACGTAATGGTGTCGAAAGTAGGAATGAAAATAGCTTGCTTCGAAGATCGATCCACGACGACGAGGATAGCTGTATAACCATTCGACATTGGCAGTTGCTCAATGAAGTCCATGGAGATGGAATCCCATGGTCGGACCGGAACCGGCAGAGGCTTCAACAACCCGTAAGGCCAATGACGGCGAGGTTTGTTGCGACCACAAACAGTGCAAGAGGTAACATAGTCATGTACGAAGTCTCTGACCTTGGGCCAGGTGTATTGATGACGTACAGCTTCTAGAGTGCAGTTCTGGCCGAAATGGCCGGAAAGTGGATGATCATGGAAGTAGCGGAGGACTTGAAGGCAAAGATCGCTGTGATTAGGAACATAAATACGGTTGTCAAGGCGTAATAACTTGTCACTACCTAAGCTCCAACGTTCATTGGAAGGATCTTTTGCAAGTTCCAAGCCAACAAGGGAGCTCGGGTCGGCGGGAAGAGCGAGAATGATTGCCTGGTGTAGGGCTTCGATATCCATGATAATTGAGGCTCGTAAAACCGGGCCTTCTAGGAAGGTAGCTCGAAGAGACGCAGTGAGTTGTTTGTTAGTAAAGATAGGACGGAAGTTATGAGGGTTCACTTGGGCGTAGCCAATATCCCCCTCTTTAGGGTAGACGTCCCAGCGTCTAGTTATCGAGTCGGGTTTCTCGCCGAGTTTCCCCGGCCGGAAGCGAATGACCATATTAAATTGATGCAAAAATTCAGACCATCGGACCTGTTGGCGTGTGAGAACCTTGGTAGTAGAAAAATACTCAAGATTCTTGTGATTGGTGACGATGTCCACTGGATCACCCGAGCCTTCCAGATAATGACGCCAAGCTTTAAAGGCCTCAAAGATGGCCAGTAGCTCTTTGTCGTGGGTACCGTAGTTGAGTTCCGCCGCATGAAGCATTCTGGAAAGTAAGGCTAGAGGATGAATTTCACCGTCAGCATATTGGATGGAAAGAATAGCCGCAATGGCATAGTCGGAAGCGTTGGTCTCCACGATAAGTGGGCGATTCGGCTCCCAATGGGCCAGTATCGGCGCAGAAGTAAAAGCGATTTTGAGATTTTCGAAGGCCTTTTGACAGCTGCTGTCCCAGATCCAGGGAGCGCCTTTTCGGGTAAGCCGAGTCATCGGCACAACGATATCGCTATAATTATAAATGAAACAATGATAGAAGTTTGCAAAACCCAAGAAGGACTGAATGTCCTTAACCTTCCTCGGGACCGGCCACTCTAGAACTGTCTGAACTTTCTCCTTGGACATAGTCAATCCGTCGGGAGAAAGAATATAACCCAAATACTCAACAGTATCCATATTGAATTCACACTTCTTGGGATTGGTGTAAAGCCGATGATGGCGAAGTCGCCGAAGAACTTCCTTGACGTGTTCTTGGTGTTCTTCTGGCGTATCAGAGTAGATCAGAATATTGTCAAGATAGACGATGACACAAACATCGAGCATGTCAGAGAAGATGTCATTAACAAACCGCTGAAAAGCCGCAGGGGCGTTCATAAGGCCGAACGGCATAACCTTCCATTCATAAGAGCCGTAGCGGGTCCGAAAGGTGGTCTTCCATTCGTCACCTTCAGCAATTCTGACCAGATGATAAGCGTGAGCAAGATCCAATTTGGTGTATATTTTAGCTCTTTTCGGAGCGTCGAGAAGATCTGATATGAGTGGGAGTGGGTAACGATCCTTTTTGGTAATACGATTGAGTCCACGGAAATCGACGCAAAGGCGAAGTTTGCCGTCTTTCTTCGGGACGAAAAGGACCGGAGCGCCGTGAGGAGAGGATGATGGGGTGATGGCACCAGTAGCCAACTGTTTGTCAATAAAGTCTTTAAGGGCGACTAACTCCTTTTCAGACAAAGGATAAATACGGCCGAGAGGCGGCGAAGCGCCTTCTTCCAAGTCAATCTTCAGGTTGTAAGGTCTGTGTTTGGGAAGTGAATCTGCAGCAATCTCGTCGAAGACGTCTGCAAACTCAGCATACTCTGCTGGGATGGAAGGAGGAAGTGGAGGGACAGTAGGAGCGGTGGAAGAGCGGTCGGCGGCGCGGGCCGCGACCTCAGAGTGAATAGCACGAAGAAGTATGGGTTCCATACCAGCATCCTTGCAAGCCCTGTTAAAGACTGCAGCACTCACCAGTGCAATGTCAACCTCGGGAGTTTCCAGCTGAGCAACAAATTGAGAGACCGTAGGGTAAGAATAGATGGGTTCAAAGGGAAATTTGGACGAAAGGGGCTTGGCCCATGAAGTCCGAGAGCGGGAGCAAGAGCAAGAGCAAAGTGAGTCCCCAGAAGGGGTCTCCAGAATTGTCGGTAAAACCAACGGCGAAAGTTCCGGTAGCGGAACAGCGACCTTTGCAACAACAGGGTTGATAGCAGAAGGCACAGACGTCTGTGGAGAATCAAAGTGTGAAGTGTTATGGAACGTAATGTTTCGAGATGCCCAGTCAATCAACGGATTGTAGGCGGGATAAGAAACTGTAACCTAATACTGGTTTACAGGATGAATCTAAATGTGTAACATAAAAGGGTAATAGAAGCAGCTCGCCGGAAGGAAACCAAACGGCGATATTCGCCATATCGGTAATTGGTTTAGAAGATAATGAACCATCAAAAAGACGAAGATTAACAGGAGAGATTTTGGTCGTAGGAATAGAATTTTGAGAAACATAACGAGTATCAATAAAAGAGTCAGTAGAACCAGAATCAACAAGAGTAGGAAATTTGAGAAGAGCAGAGATAGGTTCGGCCGGCGCAGCCAAATCGGATAATGAAAATTCAGTAGTTAATGATATTACAAGAGATCGTTCAATGGAAGAAAGAGTGGATGTGTTGAGATATAACTCCCCAGGTGAGGTACGAACCTGATCCACGCAGCTCCCGTTTCGTACCGGGGAACAAGAGCTGCGGACTAGTTTTCCGAATCCTCTTCAACAACCTTGATGGTTGCTTCGGGGGTTTCTTCAACCTCGGCAGCGCGGCCCTTCGATTCCCGGGCCTTTCGCTTGTTGCAGTCAGCAATCTGATGCTTACCACTGCAGAAGAGACAAAGATTGTTCTTCATCCTTCTTTCCCATTCGGAGGGAAGAACTTTACCATCTGCTCCTAGATGGTTGAACGCGGGGCGCTGACTGCCGGATTGGCCGGAATTCGAAGAGTTCTGGGGCTTACCATTGTTGTTAGGCTTACCACCAGAGAAGGGTTTAGGTTTCGGCATGAACGGCGCCGAAGAGCCCGAAGGCTGAGAATTGTTTTGCTGGTTAGTAGAACCAGTCTTAAAGTCCGAGGAACCCTTCTTTGGGTTCCGAGCAATAAAAGGCTTACCAGCCTCACGCTTCTTAGTTTCTTCGCGCTTCCAGTAACGGTTGTCAATACGGAGAACTTCCAGATGATAGGTGGCCAGCGTCGCCGGCTCGGGCAACCGCGCCATTTCGTCCTTGATGCGTTCAGCCAGGCCTCGTCCATAAGCCCATTTCAGGGCGGCAGAATCCCAGTTGGTGCTAGCAGCTAGGGTGTTGCACCGGATGTTCTCGGTTTCCTTCATCTTAAGGTTACCAAGGGAGTCCTCGGCCTCGCCTTGGGCGTCGTAAACGCCGAAATTGTCCTGTAGCTCCTTTACAAGGGCCATGAAGGACGACGTCCAGGCCGGCAGCGAGTCGAGGTCTGGGTCGAGGATATCAGGGACAAACCACTCTTTGGCTGACCAACTGAGATAGGAAAGAGTATAATTCACCTTCCGTTGGTCGGTGAAGTACTTGGGACGGTCATTGAAGACCAGGGCAAGATTGACGAAGGATGTCTTGAGTTTTCGGGGGTCCGAACCGTCGAATACCTCGGGCTCCTTGACCTTGCTCTTGGATTCAGAGCTGTCTGAGGGACGGCCGAGTGCGGCGAGGACGGTACCGAGGGTTTCCATAGAAACCTTAAATCCCGATAGGAGATCCAACATAGCACGTTGCTCGTTGGGGATGTCAGGAGTGTTTGGGGAACGAGGACCACCAGGACCACCAGGACCACCAGGTGCGCCGGGACCGCCGGGAACGCCAGGTCCACTGGGGTCACCAGGCTCACCACGCGGTAAACCGCCGGAGTCGTCATCCAGATCATCATGATTGTTGTCGGCGCCCGGATCATCGGGGTCGACAGGAGGGTCTTGATCGCCGTGATCATCAGTATCCAAATCGAAGTGAGGAGGTGGGTCGCGAGGAGATTCTGAAGCACCTCTACGTTGGGGTTGTTTACCCGTACAGCGAGCTATGGCTTGGAGGATTGGAGAGTCAATTCGAGTTGTAGACTGGCCCCGAACCGGAGCGACCACGGGGGGTTGTCCACGGCGAGGGGTCAGGACTTGGACAGGTTGTCCGTCACCAGTGTACAAAGTGCTGTACTCAAATTGTTGTTCTTCTTCCATGGCTTCAGGAAGAGTTGACGTAGTTGGAACTGTGGCTGGACCGAAACCGCGATTACGGCGACGTGGTTGACCGATGGCTGAGATAGATTCGGTGAACGGGGCAAAAGATTGGGCTGTGGTGAAGAAAGTGTTTTCTTCGGAGTTAGCTCTAGATTGAGCTCGAGTTTTCGGAGGCATAAAAAATGATATGTCAGTACGACGTTAACGGATTGAGTTTAATTATACTGTTAAGATCATGCACAACGTGTAACCGTGCCAGAGGTCACAGAGTGTCTAAGTGCGGAAGACGAGTGGGACAGTAGTGAAGTTATTAACAACACCGCCGTTACGCCGTTAGTCCCCGGAGATCAAGAGTATAAGAGGGAGGAGCTAAGTAGCAGCCAAGTCGGAGCGGCGGTAACGCCGGTGACGAGGAGCGAGCCCAAGAACTGATAAGTCCAAAGGCTGTAGAGAGAGTACTTCAAGGCGTTGAGCCTGAAGACTTAGAGAGGAGCTAAGTTGATAATTAAACTGAGGAACTACGGCAGCATACAAGCAGTATTTATATCTACGGAGCGGCGCAGCGGAGCGGAGCGCCAGACTAACTACTAGGAGTTATATGTGTAGTCCTGCAGGGTAAAGTAAAAGACAATAAGGAGGGACTAGAATGAAAGGGTATGTGTAGCGAGAAAGAACAATAAGGAGAGATTACAATAAGAGGCAGATCTTCGGAACACCGAGCGGCGAAGTGGAGGCCCGAGGCATGGACTTGACAAACTCCTCCTACGCAACGCTACTAGGTTCGGTACCTCTACCTCCCTGGACCTTACGGGAACCCCTTCAAGGGTCACATCTCTCTATCTCAGCCACTACTAGGTCATTCCTGTCCTCGGTCGCGGTTTCCGCAGCTCCCTTCAAGCTCCAGCCTGCTCCTAGCATGCTACAACACAAACTCCTTATACCAAAACCTACCCTAAGACCTATTCTGACCCAGGTCTTACATTATACCAAGCTCTCCCGTTGCCGAACGGACTCGTTGCGACAAAATGTCTGCGACGTCAATGGAACGACCTTCTAGTTCCAAACTCGAATCAAAGAAATAAAAGAGCGCCTTATCTGGTGGAAACACGACACAAGCTCAAAAGTCAAACCAGGCTGCTAGCTCCGCCGTCATCACGGTGGCAGCTGGTCACCGCCTGATGTCCATCCCAGAGCAACCGTTCGGGGATGAAACCGCTAGCAGCGTAAGGACCCCCGAGGGACATCAACCTGCGGTTCAAGAGCTCCCTCCAGTGGACCCTGGGATGGGACAACCGCAACGGAGGTATACCTCCATGGGTTATGTCCAACCTGCCAGTAGCCCCATGGGAGGTTTCGCCTATTCCCCTACTTGAGGAACGAGAGGACCTCCCCCTGGGCCAGTACCGCAGCTAGATATGGAATCAGCTTTGAACGCAGGAGGAAGAGTCAGCAGCCAAGTAGCCGCTATAGAAAGAATACAAGGGGAAAATGCGGAACCTCTTACAGTACGACAACAGGAGAAACTTCAGGAGAGGAGGGTGTTGCCCGTAGGATCTGAACAGTCTCGGGTGTCATCCAGGAGGTTACCGACTCCGCCCGTACAGTCCCTTAATCCTCCTCCCCTGAGATGAGGAAGTTTGCTCTCCAGCCTCCTGAGGAGTCCGGCTATGGATACGCCCAGCTGGGAGCGTACACACATGGTACATCATAGTAGGACCAACTTCCCCGTGCAACCATTATCAGAGATGACGTTGCGACTGGAAGATGTCATTAGAATCCAGGAGTGTCTCCCGGAGGACGTAGCTATGGTCTTACGGGAGGTCCTGGAGCCGATGGGGATCGAAATATTGGGAGACGATCTTGAATTTTCAGACCTACGAGTACAGTTCCTAACAGTGGGAACTCAACTGGAAATAGACCTCCCAGAGAAGGCTCAACAGTGGCTGATGACCCCGGCAAACCGATCGGACTTTCTCTGGCTGAACAACGTCCTATTGGATCCAGAGAGGATGTTGGAATTGTTAGAAGCAGAGGCACGTTACGTACGATCGTTCCGAAACTCGAGGGGAATACTTCCCCTCCTCCCTCACACTCATGGAAGGGAGAAAGAGTTCTGCGGCGAGACGGGACTACGAATATTGTACCGAGCATCTAATTACAGAACAGGAGCTGTACGGTTTGAACCTCCCCCTTCAAAGGTTAACATCCCGAATTACCAGGCTATCCAAATACTTCGGAACGAGAATCTAGCGGCGGCGGCAGCTAAAATCGGTGAAGCAAACAACGAGGATGCTAGCGCAATTGCTGCAAAAAATTGTAGACGCAGGAGATACACCACGGCTCACCTCCTTGCCCCGGTGGAGTCGATGCCCAATCAGGATAGTCCTGTCCGGGTCCGTAGCGGACAGACGGTGTACACGTACACGCCCATGAGGCATATGCACCAACTTCTGATGAGGAGTGAGGAGTCTGAAGCGATGTTGTGTTCGCAGGAGACCCGACACCAGACATTACTAGCAGAATCAGACACTGTCAAGTCCATGCCTCGGGCCTCCACTTCGCCGCTCGGTACTCTGAAGATCTACCTTTATTGTAATCTTTCCCTTATTGTTCTTTCTCGCTACACATACCCTTTCATTCTAGTCCCTCCTTATTGTCTTTTACTTTACCCTGCAGGACTACACGTATAACTCCTAGTAGTTAGTCTGGCGCTCCGCTCCGCTGCGCCGCTCCGTAGATATAAATACTGCTTGTACGCTACCGTAGTTCCTCAGTTTAATTATCAACTTAGCTCCTCTCTAAGTCTTCAGGCTCAACGCCTTAAAGTACTCTCTCTACAGCCTTTGGACTTATAAGTTCTTGGGCTCGCTCCTCGTCACCGGCGTTACCGCCGCTCCGACTTGGCTGCTACTTAGCTCCTCCCTCTTATACTCTTGATCTCCGGGGACTAACGGCGTAACGGCGGTGTTGTTAATAACTTCACTACTGTCCCACTCGTCTTCCGCACTTAGACACTCTGTGACCTCTGGCACGGTTACACGGTGTGCATGATCTTAACGGACACTCTGATGCTGTCAGAGGAACTTTCTGGATTGAATCTGTCATATGCATGCAATTCACCCTAATACACTTCCCGTCCCGGCCCGGAGCGGCCGGACTTCGGAATAATCACCTTGTGACTTATTTATTATTCCGAACTTTCATCGAGGTCTTATGACTGTATTTGGGAGGTATATAAGCTAGGATACTTTGTACGTTGTAGTCAAGCTTGTAATCAAGTGTACCACCTTATCCCACTCTTTAATATCTCTTTTACCTTTGCTTCCGAGCTGCTCCGGACTCCCGGATCACAGGAACTCCATCTAGGCTGCTCATCTGGACATTATATCCTTGCCACTATATTCCCGGGGACAACAGTGTGTGAAGGGTGTTGCTAATAGCTTCACCGACGTCCCACTCCCAGTGTGTCCTACAGGCCAGTACTCAGCTCCGGACCTCGGAGTTATCCCGGGCCATTTCCGGCCCAAATCCGACCTCGGAACCTCTATACTTATTGACCTGTAGGCACGGTCTTGTCAGAATCTAGAAAGGGCCTTGGAATTCCGCTGCAGACTGGTCGCGGATAATCGGGGGACCTCGTACATGGTTCAATGCGAACCAGAAAGTGCAGGGGAGTTCCCCTTGGAGCAATTTGACCAGAACGGTAACGAGCTTGCCTCGTTTCTGTGTGAAAGAGAAAGGAAGGAATCTAATGGGCACTCCAACCAACCAATCTAATACACAATATGCAAGTTCACTGCTATCAAATTTATTTCATAGCAAGGGGTAGACTGATTCAGTATTGACTTTGACTGTCAATCTGGGTCTCAATTACAGTCCTCTTGATATGAATCTATACGTGAAAATGTCACAATTCACAGCATAGACGTCTAGCCAAAATTTAGGCATGTCATCCCCCCCAAACTAAAGAATTTGACCGTCCTCGGTCATTCGTAGTTTTTGTACCAGGGAAGGATACCCAATCTGTTATTAGATTGATTCGACAAGACTATATCTCCTTTTAATGTAAATCACTGGGTTTGGATCTCTACTTCTCCGTGCTTTCCAATCAATTTGGATGCCCTCAAATGGGTTTCTAGCGCTCATATTATCAATTTATTCACACGCTTGCTACAAATCGTAACAGTTCAGCGCTCAATTTGAATTGAATACCTTTTTGGTATTCTTATCACATTTGGAAAATTTAGTTCACAATCATTTAATCATCTGTTCCCAGAACGAGCTTCCATTTCACGGCAAACTGCTCTGACGTACACGCTGAATCAGTGTGTACGATTGTTTGGTTCGGGGCACAGGGTTCAACAAATTTTTCGTTGAAGTCCATTTTCTCCTTTATTCCCCTCTCTCATTTCATTTCAACTAAAATGGCTTTGACCTCGAGTGAAACTCGATCTTCAGCCTCCACCACTCTTCTTCCAACTTCCTTACTGGAGGCTCAAGTCCTCCTGGCGGGTATCCAGTTGAAATCGACTCTTCCTTTGTTTTTCGAAAGTCCAGTTTTCCAATGTCTTCAGGCGGGAGATTATTCTCCTCCTTTACTTGATTCTCAGAATTCTCCGGATTACGCTGGTTCGAATATCTTTCCGGTCTTTTCGTATCCTCGCGCTCTGGTTTCATTCTGTTTTCCTTCCGAGACTTTGCGCCCTTTGTCAGTAGCATCAGGCTTGGACCTGTTTTGTTCTGCCCAAATGGCAGTTCGAACTTTACAGGTCTTGACGGATGATTCCCCATCAACAGAGTCACCGGAAGTTTACAACATTTTTGAGGAGGCTGCTCCATTCTTGGTGCGTAACTGAGTTACCTCTCTACATTGCTTATATTAATGATTTTTTACTAGATTTATATTCATGACTTCTGGATTGGTCGGGCTAATTGTCCACTATTCGCAGAGCAGGTTTTACTGTTGGCAGAATCCCTATCTCTTGGTCTTCCTGTTTTTCTTCGTGACAACCTGATGTAACAATGGGGCGTTCCACCGGAGCACCGTTCTTCAGCTGGCATAGGTGTTCTTTCTATTGAGTTCTTTATCTTCATTAATTTAATTCACAGGGTGTCCACAAATTTGAACAATTCCCTGCCATTCCTATTCCATTTTGTTTACGTTTTCAAGAAGGAAGTGCAATGATGTGTATGGTTCCTTCCAAGGATTTGGACCTCTTTGCCTCACTTCGAGGCCAAGGTGTTCTTCCTGGGGTTCCAAAAGCGGTTTCTCCTCCCAAGGTTTCCGATGTCATCCCGCTTCCTTCTGCCACTAAAGCACCAGCTGTGCCCCCTAGGGCACTTCGAAGGAATCGGGAGGTCGAAAGCCTCAAGGCTGATGCTTCCTCATTTTGTGAGTATTAACTCAATTTCTTGATTTCATGTCATTTATTCATTTTCAGTTTCTTCTCCTCGTTCTACTCATTCAAAAGACTCTGATAATGAGCTCTTAGGCGGGATCCTATCTCTAGACACAGCTCCCCGAGCTTCTTCGGTGAGGATGGGGTCTAAACCCAAGGCCTCTGTCAAAGTAGTGGAGGAGTCAAAAGTCTCTGATCCTACTCCTTCTGCCGCTGTTTACAAAAGGGTTTGACTCCCTCCTCGTTTGAGGAAAATCGCGCCAACTACTTCGAAAGGAAAGTCTTGGCAAATCGTTGCCACTGATGAAGATTCGACTTCCACTGAAGTTGAATCTGAAGATGAGGATGAGGATGAGGATACTGTGCCTCCCCCAAAATGCCTTAAAATGACATCTTCTATTTCAGGTAAGTTTCATTTGTGACCCTTTATTCAATGTATTCAATTTAATTTTTTTTTTTGCAGCTACATTGCCTCGTCGTTCAGTTAAACGGTTGTCCGTCCCCAAATGGGTTACCAAGGCTGCTGTAAGGTCCGCTCCTATGCGTTCCCCAGATAGTACCTTTCAACCGGTACTATTGGCAGATGCTCAAGGATGCCTACGACTCCCCGAGCAGTCAACTGGTGCATTTATACCTTTTCCTAAGTTTGCCCATGCCAGGGTAAGTCTTAGCAATTTAATTTAATTTATTTAACACTAATTCTATTGATTTAATAGAATAGTGCTGCCTTGAATCGCGAGAATCCCCTCCTTGCCATCAATCCTGAGAACTGGGCTCCATCTTGGAGACTCAAAACGCTCGTTTCACTATGCAGGATTTAACGCAGGTTAATCAGGTGATTCGCAACGTAAGTAATATTCTGATGTTTTATTTAATTTAATTGCTAACATGTTCCAATTTATGTCAGTCAGGCTTGCGTTTCGGTGCTTGCTCGAGGGGACTTGGAGGCTAATTCTGCTCCACTGCCAGGATACAAATGGCAAGCTTGCTCCTCTCGGAGCTTAAAGTGCTTAGGATCCTTGGATGTGGAGTTGGCCATGGATGCACTCAATGCGCTTCATACCGCTTCCACGAGCAGTACACATAGTAAGTTTTTTGTTTATTCTATTTGATTTGATTTAATTTAATTCGTTTGATTGTTTTTAGATCTAGCAAACTCATTACACCGAGCCGCCGACCTAAATGACCAATTGAAGCAGATTGGGTCCCTTTTCGATACAACGCGGGAACTCTTCTTGCGGTCCATCTTGGACTTGCAGAATGCAGGAGAGGACCCCGTTGTTGTGCTGGAGGCACTCAAGGCCGCCGAGCCCAATCGGCAGGCAATTAATTTGAACAAGTGGACCATCATGGCCACTCTGTTCCGTTGGCCCAGTCCATTCAACTTGAGTGGGCTGGACTTCGACAATCGGACTCCGGGAGAATGGATCGAGCTGCTACGCAGCATCCATTCCGGGGAGTCAACGGCGTACATCGACAAGGACGGCCACCTGGTCGAATCCTCCCCACCTCCTGATTCTGCTGCCAAGGCTTTTGAAGGCCTCAACAAAGTGGAGAAGGGATCGGCGAACGAGGGTACCAGCAGCCAGGTAGGGGGGTCCATTCCAATGGAATTGGATCTCCCTACGATCAAGAGTTTGGCCGAGCCAACTCTGTCTCCTGGAAAGGGGGTAGAGAAAGCGCAGACTCTTGAATCGTAGTTGGTTCTTTGGGGCATTGTCTTGTTTTTTTTTTTTTTTCTTTTAATTTTTAGTTTTTATTTTACAATATACGCACGGATGGGCTTTCATGCCCATATATCTCATCATAGCTGACCACTCGCGGTCATATCATCTGGGTTTTCAACCCAATATCTCATTATGGACCTTTTCAGGACCACCGGTCAATCAAGACCATTTTGTTTTATTAGATTTATTAATCTAATATCTTTTTGTATTTTCCTTATATTTCTTGTAGGTAACTTTACCTATTGCTTTAGTTGTGGATACTTACTGCTGTCCTGTATATATCAATTTACAAGCTTTTATGCTCATCTTCATATTAATTTGAATGAGTGAGACTAAGTCCTGGGACAAATGCTTTGTTTATCCCATTTAAATTGATTATAGATGCACCTGCTCATTTAATTTGAACAAATGAATACATCCATGGTTCACTCAATACACTTTTCAACTCGATTCTTGTTTTATTTTGAATGAGTGATTGTAAATTATCAAGCTATGCTCTAAGCTCCACCTATGAATAGGAGTTCAAAGTAAGACTCAATTCCGGATCCTGGCATGAACCTTCACGCAAGATCAGGTCCGCACGACTTTACTGTCTTCATTGTCCTGAGTGTTCAAGTCCATCTCCGCTCGCCATTGATCATAACGACGTCGGGAGGTATTCTCAACTCCACTTTCAGGTTCTAAGCGCAGTTTCTTTACTCATTCCACCTATTTTGACCTTCTGCATATCTCTTTGATCAATTCTGGGTCGCTGCGTTTGCAATACTATTCAATCTAATTGCAAAACTATTAGTTTAATTGAAAATTTGTAATTTTTCAATCAAATTGATATCCTCCTCCCCCAAACTAAAGAATCCAACTGTCCTCAGTTGTCATAATTTGGTCAGGAGTTTCGTTCCTTCTTCTGGTATAAAGGCTCAGGCCAATTGGCTTTCAATATGCCATTCGTTCCAAGTCGACTTGCATTAGTCGAACTTAGTTGAACTCTCATTCCATACAAAGCTCCATCAACTGCTATCATCATTCATCCCAGCATGCCTGTCCATCACAAGAAGGATCTTGACATTTCTCGAGTTGCAGAGCCCCACTTGGGTGCTTTGCAGCAGTTACTTGCTTCGTACAAGGGCAAGAAGATGAACAGTCCCAACAAAGCAACAGTTTCTGTTGTGCGTCGGTCTACCAAGTATCTTCATGATCTCTTGGTATGTTATATTCATTCATTTTAAATGATTCATATTAATTTAATTCACTTATTATTAGGAAAAGCCTGTTACCCTTCGTAGTCATGTTAGACAAATTTCTAATTTGACTGCTCGTCAAAGCATTATCGATACTTTGTGTCTCGGGCACAAACTATTCCCTGACAATTGTCAGTGATTCTCACTTCGAGCAACATCTTAAGTTCATGGCTTTTGCCTCATGTACGTATTAATTTATTCATGACCATTTACATTAATAGTCTTTCAGAACACTTTTGTCAGGAATCATCTCCTCGATCGTGCTCATTCTGTTCACTCGGATCACGAGGCTACTTCATGTTCCAATAAATCTCGTTTTATCAGGAAGTCGAAGAAGAAAGTGACAAGATCTGCTTCCTCTTGTGACATCAAACGTGAACTTAGATCCGTTCGTTTTGACTCTGATGTCGGGGTAAATCTACAGATCTAATATCAATTTGTTTAGATGAACTCAGCCTCTGAGGATGAGTTGGTGTCTGGAACTGAACACAGTTTCAAACAGAAGCTAGCTCTCTCTTTTATTAAGGTGAGTTCAAATGGTAATCATGTTTTATATCTACGACTTATTCTATGTCGTAGAATTGTCGCAGCACTCCCTATCCAACCACTGGTTCCAACAAAGGATCCAATAAGGATGAAAATTCTGCTGTGAACGATGTTCCCCCTCGTTTCAGCAAGATTCATTGCCACGCTGACAGTCACGCTTCTTCTAACTGTATGTCATGCCTTGCTGAAGACAAAGGTGATTCAATTTAAATCAAATCCATTTCAAATGGATTCTTATTCCGTGTTTAGTGACCCACAGCAAGCACATCAATCATGCTCTTGCTCAAGTCGTTTCTTCTAATCTCGATACTCCGCCGGCTCCTCTTGAGTTGCAAAGTACCAAATTTATTGCTGCCACGCTGAACTTTCAAGCAGCTGAATTCGAATTTAACGCAAACTTGGTCAAAACTTATGCAACTCGTGCTCGTATTGCCAAGGTAATTGCAGACGAAGCTTGCAGCATCTTGAAAAGTCACCAAGATTCTGGATCCGACTCTTCTGCTTCTGACGCAAGTTTCGCTACTGCTCAGAGCATTCCCACCACTGGTTCCGAGGACACCGTTGTCACTCCTATTGAGATTGCTGTTCCAGTCATTAAGACCATTGAACGTGCTACCACTCCATTCACTTGTGGTGTTACTCCTATGATGGAAGACAAAGGACACGTCTCTGCCTAGGTCTGCAATCCATCTAATTGATTTTTATTTAAACTGATACACCTTCATTCAGATGCATTTGTTCGAAATCCATAAATTCTATAGAAACAGCTCTTTGATTTGATTCACTGTCTTTACATGTTTTTATTTTTATTCATGTTCATTTATTCCATGCCTACTGTCTTTACGCCATCACAGCTGTATAGTAGATGCATCATCTTACCATCGCCGCTCTTTTTATGATGTTCGTTTGTAACAGTATATCATCTAGAGTTTCAATTTAATTATTGAACCTCACCCTCACTGAGTCCGTCATCAGAGTTTGTATCTGAGAGTCTCAAATGCGGTATGGCATCGGATATATAATCATTTTCTGGTGTCATCCAATATTCATCTTTGTCTTCTACCATTGAATCTAATTGTTTGGCAGTTAAGTTGATAAGTTCGTGAATATTGTTTGGCAATTCAATTGGTTCATTTTGTGTAAAATGTGGCAATACTCTGAAGGCTCCGACCTTCTCTTTGAGTACTGTTCCATCCATTTCAGCAATAATATAAGAGCCACGACCATAGGTCCTCTATATCTTGGATACATCTTTCTATCCAAACTCTTTTCAATTCCAGAATTCCTAACCTGGACTAGTTGCCCTGGTTTGAAATTCCAATCCTTAATTGTATGTCTATATTTTCGTTAAAATCTTCGTAGCTCTGCAACTTTGTTTGCATCCACTCTTTGTCGTACTCTCTCAATGAATGAGTTATGTTTTGACAGAGCTTGAGCATGATATCCAATTAATTCATCTCTAGTTAAGACTCTATTAGGTGGATTCACCAACCAAGTTGATTCCACAATATCAAAGGGAAGCAACGGTTCAGCTCCTGTTACCAGGAAATATGGGGAACAACCTAGACCACGTCTCGGTGTTACTCTATCCACCCATAGTATCATCTTTAAAAAGTAGAACCATTTAGATACATCTCCACCAGTTGCTTTAATTAAAGCCTGACATATGTCCAAATGCGCTCTTTCAATCTTGCCATTAGCTTGAGAGTTGTAGGCGGAAATTCTTATTCCTTTAATTCCATACTTCTCTTCTAACCAGGCTAACATATTCTTCATTTGACCTGCATTATCGGTCACTACTTCTTCAGGACATCCCCAACAACAAATTATATCGACAAAGAACCATTCTCCTAAAGTTCTAGCATTCTCATGTTTTACTGCCCAGGCTTCAGACCACAATGACAGTGAATCCCTTCCATGGATGATGTATTTACATCCATTAGATGGAATTGACATTATCATTGTATCGACATGTACCTTCTGAAACAATGAAGGTGTATGCATCAACATAGGAGGTGCTTTCAACAGCATCATCTGTCTATTCTGACACTTCTGACATGATCTCACATACCATTCCATGTCTTCATATATGTCAGGCCACCAGAATCGTTTCTGCAAGAAATCATTTGTTGCAAAGACTCCTTTGTGTCCCAAACAATCATGTGCACTATTTAACATGTGCATACGCTTTTCTCTTTCCACCACCAATTGTGGTTGATCAGGTTGATCAGTATTCTTATGGTACAATCTTACTTGGTCGTCCACTTGAAATTTCTTAATCAATCTAATAAATTTAATCCGTTCTTCTTTCGACATTTTACCTAGGAATTCATCTGTTGGGTTTGACAAATAATCTCCAATCAAAGGAATTAATTCATCCAATCTATCTCCCTCAGAAGATCTATGTGTTTCCGGGTACGGATTGTTTTGTACAAATTCTTCATCGAATGTAGGGAACAAATTCCTACTGAAGACTTCACATGTTGCGTCTTTTGACTCTAACATGTGGTTTCTATGAATCTTGTAGCTGCACTCTTCATCCAGAGCTTCTTGTACATCTAATTCAATGTCACCAGTCTTGAGCTATTTCGTATAAGTAACCACTTCTAGGGTCAATTTGATCTTTAAAGTCATCAAATTGATACGGCTCTTCTGTTTCCCCATCTCCCATAATAAAATTAATTGGTTCCCCACCATCCTCATCAACGTAATCTTCTGGATTAACTTCTGGACACTTTGTTTGCCATCCACAAGGTGTGATTCGTGATAGTCCATCAGGACCATGGGTTGCACCTTTTACATGGATTAATGTAAAGTGATAGTTCCGTACATGCTCAATCCAACAGTTTATGGTTGCATTAGGACCACAACTAGGATTATCTAGCATGCCTTTAATATAGCTAGCATCGGTTTCCACTGTTAAACGTCTACATCCATAGACATGATAATAACTAGCTTCCAATGCTAATTTCAAGCCATACAATTCTCTCTTAGATTGCGAGAATCGTGCTTCACGTTCATTTAAAGTCATTGATCCAAAGTAATTGAAAAACTTCTTCTTTTCAGACGGATCAATTTGATATATATACCATCCTACAGCTTTGTAAGAGGTATCCACCGCTCAGTAAACATCCCAATCAAAATTAATTGGTCTCAAAGCTGGACAGTCTCGGATTCCATCCTTTAATTCGTCCATTGCTTTGTCGCATTTTTCATTCCATTCAAATGGAACGTTACTCGTCAACTTAGTCAAAGGAGCTGCTTTCTTAGCAAAGTTTGCAATGAACATTCTCAATTGACTCGCAGTCCCTAAGAACGCTCGAACCTCCGTCTTATCATGACATGGAGGTGTCATATGCATGCAATTCACCCTAATACGCTTCCCGGCCCGGCCCGGAGCGGCCGGACTTCGGAATAATCACCTTGTGACTTATTTATTATTCCGAGCTTTCATCGAGGTCTTATGACTGTATTTGGGAGGTATATAAGCTAGGATACTTTGTACGTTGTAGTCAAGCTTGTAATCAAGTGTACCACCTTATCCCACTCTTTAATATCTCTTTTACCTTTGCTTCTGAGCTGCTCCGGACTCCCGGATCACAGGAACTCCATCTAGGCTGCTCATCTGGACATTATATCCTTGCCACTATATTCCCGGGGACACAACAGTGTGTGAAGGGTGTTGCTAATAGCTTCACCGACGTCCCACTCCCAGTGTGTACTACAGGCCAATACTCAGCTCTGGACCTCGGAGTTATCCCGGGCCATTTCCGGCCCTTATCCGACCATAGAACCTCTATAGTGATTGACCTGTAGGCACGGTCTTGTCAGGAGGCCATTCTAGGACCACTTGAGCAATATGTTCTTCCGGCATACTGCCTTCATAGGTACATCTATGTCCTATGACAATTGTTTCTTCACAACAAAGAAATGCTTTGGTTCCACTGAAGGTTCCACCCGCATATTTCATTCATTGTATTACTCTATTCATGTTTTGGAAATGTTCCCAAACAAATTGTCTAATTCCAGGATTTTCTGGAATAGTTTCGTAACCTCCTTCTGGTAATTCATATCAAGTTGATGGTCCTTTTACAGGTACATCATCAATGTAAGGAATTGTTACGTGTGGTATCTCATCTCGTAGAATATATGTCACATCGTCATGGAATATAGGTACGGAATTTGTCTATCCCATAGGTAGTTTCACTAACCTATGTGGCCCATACGGCGTTTGAAATGTCGTCATGTCTATAGACAATTGGTCTAATTCATGTTCATCATATCCAACATATAAATCTAAAGTTCCTCCACAAGATCTTCCACTGAAGGATCTTGCTAGATCTGCAGTTGCAGGAGGTGAACCTGAGTGTTGGATGGTAACCTTATTCAAAGGTTCCAAACTATGTACTAATCATAGACTCTTGCCATCTTTCTTAATGACACAGAACCATTTCGAATGATAACTAGCATTCGATGGTTCGTATATTCCTGAGTCAATTTTACTCTTAATTATTTTGCACACATCCTCGAAGATACCTGGCGGAATTGGTATATTCCTTTCAACCCATGGTTCATGTGGAATAACAGGTACTTTCACGGGTGGAAAGAATTCATTTTTAAAGGTTCCAGCTTCACTTGGTTCCCAAGCAAAACCTGCTTCCTGTTTACACATCATTTTGTGCATAAGATTTCTTTCTTGTTCCCACAAAAATCCTTCAGGATGATTCTTGTCTATTATCTTTCTTCCATATACCTTCCCGTAGGTACAAATGGTTTAGGATGTGTCAACAATTCAGGTAGTTCCATCAACGGATCACCATGAATGTGTCTTTCAATTCTAAATTCATCTGGTAACGTTGCCTTTATAGGATTAACCTTCTTGTCAACAGGTTTGTACTTCGTAAACACTTCTTCTGTATTCAAGTTAATGGGTTTCTCGACTCCTATGGCTTCATTAACCACTCGTTTGATTGTTTCGTCTATTAAATTGATAGGAGATTTATCCTGCTGATTCAATTTAATACGTTCTTCAAGTTTGTTTGTTGGAGGTTCATTCAATTGGTCTAACTGAACATTCTCCTTTTTATCTTTCGAATCTATGGCTTTTCCTTTCTTTCGTTGCCTCGACTCATATCTTACTTTCTCAAAACTTGGTTGAGACCTTTGAAACGATTCAGTTCCTCTTTTGAGTATCTCATATCAAACCATTCTCTTCCTAGTCCTTTGAGAGTTTTTAGGTTTATTCCAATTATCATCTCTGACCATTCCAGAGGTGTTTTCATTTTTACATTGATTCTGTGTAGGCTCTGTGTTTTCAGATTTATTGCAATTCTCCCCCAAGCTAAAATTTTGTAGTATAGGTTCAACAAAGCGCCTCTTCTGAACTCTTCTTCATATAGGTTTAGGCTTGATTCTTCCATTTTGAAGGAAGAATGACTTTAAAGGATTTAAATTGAGTCGATCATTGTTCAATTGATCGTCAAATTCGCCTAATATACCATCTCTCCATACACAGAATATTTGTTTATCCCCAATCGTCTTTTGATTAAGGTAGCAATCAATTACTTCTTCAGCTTGATCGTCTTGAGACTTCAAATGCTCTCTAGATGCAAGAACATATGCTTCAGAAAGTTCTTTCCCAGAGAACGTTTCTTGAGATCTATGGACTTTGTAGCCTCAAATCTCACGGTTTTCTGATTTCCATTGGTCGTTTCAACCAATTTACCTGGTATTAAACCTGGTTTCTTAGATATATGTACCCCATCAAATACTAATCTTCTCGTATTATCATTAATGTCATGAAGTACGTAGCCCCTATCATTTTCCTTTTCTCACCGTTTTGACGCCTTTACTTGTACGATTACATCACCACCAAATCCCATCGATTACTGATCCACCTGACCCCCATCATTGATTACCAATCCACCTATTACCCTTCTCCTTCTACTGGCTTCCGCCACCTTCCTTGTTCCTAAACTGTATAGTATTACATTGTTATTTCTCGCAGATCGGATTATGTATAAATAGCCAAACCCTCACAGCCTGGTCCCTTATCTTGACCTCTCTGTCATTATCTTGGGACCAGGTATGTGTTACTTATTATTACCTATGACTACGATACTCAATATATCTCTGTCATTATCTTGGGACCAGTCCGCCTCTGCTCCGCTTAGTCGCTCCGCATTCACCAATCTGCTTAGTCACTCCGCCGCTGCCGCTTTGTGACAGTACACCTCCACAGATTGGTTTACTTGCTCCATCTGTCCATCCGTCTGGGGATGGTATGCTGTAGATAGGTGGGATTCGATTCCTAACACTCTGCAAAGCTCTCTCCAGAACTGAGAGACAAATAGGGAGCCTTGGTCTGACATGATATCAGAGGGCATGCCATGTTTCGAGAAGACGTGTGTGTCACAAAGCGGCAGCGGCGGAGTGACTAAGCAGAGCAAGGAGGCGGAGCAACTGAGCAGAGTGGTAAATGCGGAGCAACTAAGCGGAGCAGAAGCGGACTGGTCCCAAGATAATGACAGAGATATATTGAGTACCGTAGTCATAGGTAACAATAAGTAAGCACATACCTGGTCCCAAGATAATGACAGAGAGGTCAAGATAAGGGACCAGGCTGTGAGGGGTTGGCTTTATATACATAATCCGATCTGCGAGAAATGACGATGTAATACTATACAGTTTAGGAACAAGGAAGGTGGCGGAAGCCAGTAGAAGGAGAAGGGTAATAGGTGGATTGGTAATCAATGATGGGGGTCAGGTGGATCAGTAATTGATGGGATTTGACAGTGATGTAATCGTACAAGTAAGGGCGTCGAGACGGTGAGAAAAGGAAAATGATAGGGGCTACATACTTCATGACAGTGTGTTATGAATAGGTTGGCGAAGCCCTCCGCATTATCCGTTGTATGACATGGAACATATATGGCCTGTTTGGTGAGTCGGCAGACTACTACAAGGATAGCATCATACTTCTCCGGGCCTGCTGTGGCTGGGAGCTGGGTGATGTGGTCAAGGGAGATTGAGGACCAAGGTCATTGACCGATTGGCAGTGGGCGGAGGTTTCCGTAGGGCTTGGAGCAGCTGGCTTTGGCTCTCAGACATGAGTGGCAGCTCCGTACATAGTAGTTCACGTCTTTGGACAGCCCTTTCCAGAAGAACAGCTTATCGTAGTTCAGTTCCGTGGAGATCATTGATCGTGCATGGAAGGCGAGGGGGTGTATCTCCCCTGTTTCTGGATCCAACTGAGATAAGATCCCTGCTATAGCCAAGTCGGAGGCATCGCATTCGAGGATTACCGGTAGGTCCGGGTTGTAATGTCCCAAAACAGGGGCTTCGGAGAAAGCTGACTTCAGAAGTTCGAAGGCACTGCTACACTGTGGTGTCCAGCTCCACATGGAGTCTTTTCGGAGGAGCTTCATGAACACCTTGGTGATTCCCGAGTAGTTGTCTATGAACCTCCTGTAGAAGTTTGCGAATCCGAGGAACGCCTGGAGCTCCTTAACCGTCCCTGGTTTTGGCCAGTCCATTACCGCCTTCACTTTCTCTGGGTCCATGGAGACTCCCAGTGGTGAGATAATCACTCCCAAGTATTCGACAGTGTCGACGTGGAACGCACATTTTTCCGGCTTTGCATGGAGGTGGTTCACCCGTAATCGTTCGAGAACCTTCCGGACATGTTCCACATGGGATGCTTTGTCATCCAAATAGATCAGTATGTCGTCCAAGTAAATCACCACGCAAATGTCCACCATATCGTGAAATATCTCATTCATGAAGAATTGAAATGTGGAGGGAGCATTCGTGAGCCCAAAAGGCATTACCAGGTATTTGAATGACCCATACCGAGTTCGAAATGCAGTCTTCCACTCATGTCCCTGTGCTACCCTGACGTTATTGTATCCCGTGCGGAGGTCGATCTTTGTAAAGATTTTCGCCTTCCGCAGTTGATCCACTAAGGTGCCTATCAGTAGGAGGGGATACCTATTCTTCTTCGTGATCTTGTTCAAGGCTCGATAGTCGATGCAGAGTCTTATGGTACCATCCTTTTTCTTGGCAAACAAGACGGGAGCTCCCGCGGGGGAACTGGAGGATCATATGAACCCCTTCCCCAACATCTCGTCAATGTACTCCTTGAGAGATTTCAGCTCCTTCTCAGACATGTTGTAAAGCTTCCCTATGGGAGGTATCACATCCCCTTCCATTTCAATTTTAATATCGTAGGGTCGGTGCGGAGGTAGCGTCCTTGCTTCTCCGGGTGAGAATACGTCCAGGTAGTCCTGGTATTGGACGGGAATGGATTTCTTTAACTCCTCCGTCTCCTGGCGCTTCAATTCTTCTTCATCGAGTTCCTTGACAACCTCCCCCTGTTCCGGACTAAGGCTCCCACTCTCGGGATCCTTTGGCTGCTGCACCTCCTCTGGAGAGCTGCTATCACTTGCCCGGAGCATTTCTTCGGTAGTGGACTCTTCCTTCGTGGGCGATATGTGGAGGAAATACACTGGGGTTCCCTCTCTTAGGAGGCAATCCATCTCAGCAGCTCCTATTAAGCTGATGGGCTTCCCTTGTATGGTGGGATCCGATTTCCGTTCCACCACATGAGTACCCGCTATGAGCTGCTTTCTTCGGAAGTTGTTACGTCTTATTGAACCCTTGGGAGTCAGATCAGACCTTGATGGAATCTTGGGTATGTTCAGACTTTCGATGTCTAAGGTGGGGAGGTCGGGATAAGGTCCATGTTCCCTCTTTTTCTTCCTCCACCGGACTTTTTGCTTAGCTCCAGGCCAGGAGGAGGATCATTCGGTGTCCCTACTCTTCCACTTTTGATAGGCCTCCTCTGAATCCTTCGCTGGTTGCGGGGTTCTTGTCTCCATGTCAGATCGTCCGGCCTTGAGGGTTTCCTCCACCTCTTGTTCCGTGCATTCGCTCACGAATGCTAGCCATTTGTTGATCCCCATAAGGATTGGATTGTCTGGCCCTAGGTTTTTGTTTGAGGGGAATAACTCATGTGGACCCGGTTGTCTTGACTCGTACTCCTCGTCCCTCACTTCCTCCAACTGGAGCTTTAAGAGGAGCTTCAGGAGGTTGCTAGAGAGTTCCTTCATGTATTTTCTTGCCGTTTACCCCCCTTTCTAGCTCCTCAGTACCTCCCTCGGCACCTGGTTGCACAATTTCCGATGCAAGGGCTGCGGATATTCGGACGTTTCGGTCCTGGAATGTCAGACAAAGTTCTTTCCAGTCGATTACTGGGTTGTGCATGCGTAGCCATGGTAGTCCTAGCACAATTGGAGCCGTGGGGTGTAAGCGAGTTACTAGGAACTCCACCTTGTGAATTGTTCCATCCGCAAAACTGATCTGGTCAGTGTAGGTCTGAGTTATCAATCCTGCGGAGGTAGGTTGCCCGTCGAACAGCTCCAAAGGAATGCTGTTTGTTAGGTCAACCAAATTTTCGGGGTGTCGCATAGCGACGGTTTTGTCTATGAAGCATCTAGTTGCTCCACTATCCACTAGTGTGGCGTATTCTTTGTCTTCATCGAGGTTGGAGAACGGAAAGCATGTAAGGATGATGAAGGAGTTATAGGATCGGGATGTAAGACGAGCTGGTTGACTCCCCGCGAGTGCAGCTCTTATTGTGGTAGGCGAAGGTGTTGCGGGGCTTCGCAGTTTGCCCTGATCTACCTCGAAGCCCCCTGACCATTTCCCACTTCGTCCAACAGTTCTTGCTCACCTTCCTTTGGTGAGTCTAGGATGTGAACGTTCCAGAGCTCGTCCATTCCTTCCCATTCTTCCACCACAATCCCAGCACAAATCTGTTCTAAAGGATGAGTTGAATTGTCCTTACAACCTCCCCCTTGGTTGGCCGTCCCTCTTCCTCGAGTTGAATCGGCCTTGGAAGCTCTCTCTGAGCTCCCTTGATCCTCTGCTGGGCGTTCCAACGATTCCGGGTTAGGGCAGTCCTTTGCCCAGTGCTCCTTTCGTCCACAACGCATGCAGAGCTCTTGTCTTCGTCTCCTCCACTTCTCCGCTCTTTCCTCGGGAGTCCATTTCCTCCCAGTATCAGTAACTCCTGCCCAGAGGATCACTTCGGTCCATTATCCTCCATTCCTGCAGTGGCAGCAGTCCTCGTCTTCCCCTTGACCTTCATTATCGTAGTTTTCCTCCTTTTCCCAAGCTGCGGACGCCCTCTGTCGTCCCTCTTTCCAGTTGGACCTGTTTTGGAACCTCCCTGTCACAGCTGGTTTCGGATTGGAGGTCCAGGCGTCAGTTGGATCTCGTTCCCTACGCAAAGGGGACTTGTAAGGAGCTTCGGGTGCTAACTCCAACCCGGGGAAGCGACTCAGCCATCCTTGCAGTGTTTTTTCGCCGTGGAGGTTCCTCAAACTCTCCGCTTGCGCACATACCGCTGTGTCCAGCTTTGTGAATACTCTAGTCCATTCATTGTATGATCGAGGTTCTCCCCTTCCAGTCACGGCTTGTAAGGGCAGCCAGGGAGCTACTCCTTTCTTGAGGTATGTTACCAGGGCCCCGTCGTTAAACCCGGTCAGAGGAGCGTACTTGTTGAAGTGGATGAAGAAGTTTGCGAAGCTTTCCTCAGGCATTTGCTTCATCCAAGCCAGCCTCCTTCTTGCCTCATCTGCTTCGTCGATGGGTCCGAATTTGGAACCAAACTCCTGTTTGAATTCTGTCCAATCCTCAAGACAGGTATACTCCTCCCTCAGTCGTTGCTGATTCAACGTATCGAAGTGGGAGAGCGCAGCACCAGTGAGGTGACTGGCTGCCGAAGCGCATTTGTCCTTTTCTCGAGCGTAGATAGTAGGATGTACCCCAAACATCCTCTCCAAACTGAGGACCCACGTCTTCCATGCAGAATGATCATCACCTGCGAAACTCTTGATCTTACCAACGTCGAGCTTTGACTCGATGGTGATTCGATTTTTCTCCTCGTTGCTCTCCCACATATTCCGTCCTTCATTGGGGTTTCTGGGAGCTGCCTTATGGTGCCAACCTTGTCGTGGATCGTAGTACCAGGGTTGGTCAGGGTCATAGTCTGTTGGAGGTACTTCGGGAGCTCCAGTGGGAAGCTCCCCTCTGTCGTCATCGTTCCTTCCACCCTCCCCTTGACCCAGTGTGTTCCCCCTCGTTGGAACCTTCGGAATCGTTATCACCTGGTCCTCCCGAGGGTGGTGGTGGAGGAGGTGGTGGAGAGGGGGCACCTCCCCCGCTCCTTCCTGTTAAGATCATGTACACCGTGTAACTGTGCCAGGGGTCACAGAGTGTCTAAGTGCGGAAGACGAGTGGGACAGTAGTGAAGTTATTAACAACACCGCCGTTACGCCGTTAGTCCCCGGAGATCAAGAGTATAGAAGGGAGGAGCTGAGTAGCAGCCAAGTCGGAGCGGCGGTACGAGGAGCGGGCCAAAGTACTTATAAGTCCAAAGGCTGTAGAGAGAGTACTTCAAGGCACTGAGCCTGAAGACTTAGAGGAGCAAAGAGTTAAGGAGGGAATCTAAGTCGATAATTAAACTGAGGGACTACAGTAGCATACAGGCAGTATTTATATCTACGGAGCGGTGCAACGGTGCGGAGCACCAGACTAACTACTAAGAGCTATACGTGTAGTTCTGCAGGGTAAAGTAAAAGACAATAAGGAGAGACTAGAATGAAAGGGTATGTGTAGCGAGAAAGAACAATAAAAAAGAGATTACAATAAACACAGATCTTCGGAGTACCGAGCAGCGGAATGGAGGCCCGAGGCATGGGCTTGACACTTCCTACCTGTCCCTGGTGATCCCGTCCGCCTTGGCTTGGGGGCCTTTCTCGATCTCTTGAGTGATTTGAGAGGTGTGGGGGAGGCGCTCTATTAGGGGGTTTAACCCCTCCCCTGTCTCCTCCACTCGCAGCTATTCCACCGTCCTCCAATGCGTACCTTCCTCCCTCCGGTCTCACATACTCCCCGAGCTCTGCTCTTCACACGCGGGCTCCCCATTCCTGAATACGCCTCCTATCCACACTCGGGGTAGCAGGTAGCGGGGCTGTTTGTCCCTCCTGAAGGTTCCCTTCCCTAACTCCCATAGGAGTTCGTCTGGTAAAGGATATTGGCTCCGTAGCTTGCCAGCTCCTTGGTTGGGGAACTACAGGAGAGTGAGCCCCCCTCGCATCCTCTATCATTACCATGGGCGCTTGCCCGAATGATCCCGCCATGTTTCCTGTTTTGGAAGGCGGTCCCCCAGTCGGTATTCCTCCTGCTGCGAATCCTTTCCTTACCTCACGGAGTTGTTTCTGAAGCGTCTCAATGACTCGAGCCTGTTGTTGGATCATTACTACCGACTCTTGAGAGTGTGCCGAGTTGACGGCCATGCCAGGTTGGTCCGTCTGAACTCCAGTTCCAAAAGGAGCTCCCTGCGGGGGTACCGCCTCTTCGTGAACTGCCAACATTCTTTGTTGGTTCGGACCCCTTTGATTGTCCGCTCTCACTGCCTGAGACTGCATCGATACCGACCCTTGGTAGGGTATGACTGATGGATTGCTCAGTCGTGGAGGAATGTGTACAGGGTTGGGAACCAGCCGAGCTGTCAGATCTTGTCTGGAGATCCGGGGTGAATGTTGTGCACCATCCATCCCTACCTCTCCAAACTGGTATCGCTGCATTGAGATTGGAGTTACCGGTTCCGTTTGCAGGTTAACTCTGGGGGGAGGTGTCGAATTTTGAATCGACGCATGTACAGTGGGGGAGGTCCCCGAGCGTAACTGGGGGCTCCTCGTGGTCGTATTACCGGGGTTAAGGATCTCAGGAACCTCATTATTTCTGGGCAATGACGATCAGAACCACGGAACTGCCCGTTGACACGCCTAAATTTTGGCTAGACGTCTATGCTGTGAATTGTGCCATTTTCACATATAGATTCATATCAAGAGGACTGTAATTGAGACCCAGATTGATAGTCAAAGTCAATACTGAATCAGTCTAATAAGTTGAAGGGACCATATACCCATACTACCACAAGTTGGTTAGTTTACCCATCCCCGATACTACCTTCGGATAAAAGTCTACCTGTTTGTCAAGCAGGGTTATACCAGACTCGGACTACATCCGAAGGATGACCATTCACGTATGACATACCAAGGGTATTCTTATTGGACCTTACACTGGCAGGAGTTTGGAAGAACTTACTCAAGTGACCATGAGCCGAGGATTGACTCAAAATGACTTTCTAGAACTCAGGAATTGTCAAATACTCCTTCTAGAACGAGACCATGCATTAATCTAAAAGACTGCGATTTAGTCTAATAGACCAATCAGGTTGCATGGTTGAAGAAAATGACTAGAAGAACGATCGAAGTACTGCGAGGCTCCGAAGACATATCAAATGAATGTCAAAAAGTCCTGGCGTAGAAAATATTGAAGAATGCAATTAAATGAATACTATGCGTAACTCCCTTGATAAAGTATAGGCACAATGGGTGTCTACTGAAAGAGAGAAGCAATTAGTTTAATCCAGATGAATCAGATTAATAGGATTAGAATCAAGGAGAGCTGATTTGCCTCCGGATGAGGTGACAAACGATCGAAGTAAGTGTTGAACAACAATGACAGCTGAACACGATTCGAGTCATTCTCCAAAACAATTAAATCAAATGAACATCGAAGTACCTACCTATGTTTGGAGGTATACTAGAATCTTGGAACCATTATGGACCAAATAAGGACATGAAGATTCAAATTAAATGGTATCTGACCGATTGTAGAAGTTTCCTTGCGGTTCCGAACGTTTATTTTATTAAATTAATTGTACTGTGCGACTCTATATCCTGCATGTATAAATAGTGATCCGATGTATCCGGAATACAAGTGATTTTGGGACGACATTGCAGTGCTAATCCGTAAAAAGGAAAGACACACTCCCGCCAGACTGAAACCTCTTCGCTAGCAGCCATTCGGGCCCGGCACTTGTGAGTATAGGAACGTCGTGTTCTGCTCCTTGTGACTGCGAGAAGTATATCCAGTTGTTGGGTATTCTTTGAACTTGGGATCAGTTGTTGGTCTTAAGGGCAGATCACGCTGTGTGGTTGTGCCAGCACATAGTTCTAGCCCTCCGTAGGGGTCTGTGTGTTTTGGTTTTAATTTACTTTGATTCAAACCCCCAATTCTTGATATACCCATATCAATACAATCAAAGCAAATTGTGCTGAATATACCGAATCCTTAGAACGATTCAAATTGATTAATTGAAGCTTCTTCCCTAGCTCTCAAAGCTTTGCGGAACCTTTGACAACACTACCCCTTGCTATTAAATAAATTTGATAGCAGTGAACTTGCATATTGTGTATTAGATTGGTTGGTTGGAGTGCCCATTAGATTCCTTCCTTTCTCTTTCACACAAAAACGAGGCTGGCTCGTGATCTGGAGCCCACCGCGAGGGGTGGTTTTGAAGCTACATTTAGCTTGATAAATTAAATTCAACGTTTGTTCGGATTATATTCGATTATTTGGTAGAAGTGTGTTGATCTTTGTGATACCATTTCTGTGAACTGTCAACATTAGTTCATCAGGAAAACCGCATACTTCGAAGAATTCGGAGAAAGCAGGAGTATTGACACCGGAAGAATACCGTAAAGCAGGAGTTGTATTTGGGAGATCTACGTTCGGCACATCAGCTCGAACATCCCTATTAAACCCTACCAACGAATCCAGTCGTCCATCCTCTTCTCAAATACCGACAGAAGCATCACGTGGAAGTTCTGTTTCTAGAGGAACAGGATCATCTATATCTCGAGGAAGACCTACATCTTTACCGAGGAATTTGAAGAAATCTAATCTCGATCCGAAAAGGAAGAGAAAAGACATTAATCCGATTGAGATTGATATTGAAGAAGATACAATTGAATTGATTGCTCCAGAGTCAATTTCAACATCTTCTACATCAATTGAATCAACTAGATTGATAGATACGTTAAACCAGCCTATCTCTCAAACAAGTAATACAATTGAACCAGTCAAAATGACTACCAATAATTATGGAATGCCTGCGTTGTCAGCTGAAGCTAAGGCTGAGATTGACAAAACCAGTGCGAAACTTCCAGGAAAGTATAAGACAGCACCGTTATTTGATATAACTGATCCAAGTCAAATGATACCATGGTTCGAAGCTACTGAAAGCATATTTGAACATGGAGGAATTACATCTGACGAGGCTAAAGTGAGATTAGCTTTAGAATGGACGTCTTATGAAACGAGACAAGCATCAAGAGTCTTTGATTCAGTAAAGACACTGAATTGGGATCAATTTAAAAAGGATCTGAAGAATATGTTTCCGCAATCTGTCTACCTCAATTCGAGTTGGTCTGTCCGGTGTCCATTGGGCCAGGATGGGGGCGGAAATGAAGGCCTCTCGGAGGGCGTCAAACGCTTTCTGCTGGGTGTCCATCCAGGTAAAGGGTATGTTCTTCTTGGTTAGGTCATTCAGGGGTCTGGCTATTCTGGCAAAGTTCCGGATGAAGCATCGATAGAAGTTAGCAAATCCCAGAAACCCTTGTAGCTCTTGAAGGTTGGTGGGAGCTGGCCAGTCACGGACTGCAGCTACCCTTATTGGGTCCATTCTCACCTCCCTTTCTGCAACAACAAGGCTGAGGTATTTGATTTGTTGTTGTTCGAACTCGCACTTCTCTGGGCGTAAATAAAGGTCGTGCTTTTCCAATTGAGTTAGTACTTCCCGTACTACCTGTCGGTGTTCCTGAAGATTACTGCTGAAAATGAGGATATCGTCTAAATAGACTGCTACCTTGCTGGCTGCAATGAGGTCTGCAAATATAGTGTTCATAAGTGCTTGGAAGGTTGTAGGGGAGTTGGTGAGACCAAAGAACATAACCTTAGGCTCAAACAGCCCTTGAGTGGTTGCAAAAGCACCCTTCCATTCATGGCCCTCCTTAATCCGCACGTTGTTGTATCCCCAGCGAACGTCAAATTTGGTGAAATATCTTGCTCCTTGAAGTCGGCTAATGATGTAAGCTACTAAGGGAAGGGGGTAGCGGTTCTTCACAGTGTACTCATTCAGTTTTTGGTAGTCCTGTACAAAGCGCAGCTTTCCATCTTTCTTCTTCACAAAGAACACCGGGGATGAGATTGGTGACCTTGAGGGAATGATGTAGCCCTCATGCAGGTTTTCTTCTAGGAAGCGGTGACACGCCTAAATTTTGGCTAGACGTCTATGCTGTGAATTGTGACATTTTCACGTATAGATTCGTATCAAGAGGACTGTAATTGAGACTCGGACTACATCCAAAGGATGACCATTCACGTATGACATACCAAGGGTATTCTTATTGGACCTTACGCTGGCAGGAGTTTGGAAGAACTTACTCAAGTGACCATGAGCCGAGGATTGACTCAAAATGACTTTCTAGAACTCAGGAATTATCAAAATACTCCTTCTAGAACGAGATCATGCATTAATCTAAAAGACTGCGATTTAGTCTAATAGACCAATCAGGTTGCATGATTGAGGAAAATGACTAGAAGAACAATCGAAGTACTGCAAGGCTCCGAAGACATATCAAATGAATGTCAAAGAGTCCTGACATAGAAAATAATGAAGAATGCAATTAAATGAATACTATGCGTAACTCCCTTGATAAAGTATAGGCACAATGGGTGTCTATTGAAAGAGAGAAGCAATTAGTTTAATCCAGATGAATCAGATTGATAGAATTAGAATCGAGAGAGCTGATTTGCCTCCAGTCGAGGTGACAAACAATCGAAGTAAGTGTTGAACAGCAGTGACAGCTGAACACCACTTGAGTCATTCTCCAAAAACAATTAAATCAAATGAACATCAAAATACCTACCTATGTTTGGAGGTATACTAGAATCTTGGAACCATTATGGACCAAATAAGGACATGAAGATTCAAATTAAATGGTATCTGACCGATTGTAGAAGTTTCTTTGCGGTTCCAAACGTTTATACTATTAAATTAATTGTATTATGCGACTCGATATTCTGTATGTATAAATAGCAATCTGATGTATCTGGAATACAAGTGATTTTGGGACGACGTTGCAGTGCTAATCCGTAAAAAGGAAAGACACACTCCCACCAGACTGGAACCTCTTCGCTAGCAGCCATTCGGGCCCGGCACTTGTGAGTATAGGAACATTGTGTTCTGCTCCTTGTGACTGCGAGAAGTTATATCCAGCTGTTGGGTATTCTTCAAACTTAGGATCAGTTGTTGGTCTTAAGGGCAAATCACGCTGTGTGGTTGTGCCAGCACATAGTTCTAGCCCTCCGTAGGGGTCTGTGTGTTTCGGTTTTAATTTACTTTGATTCAAACCCCAAATTCTGATATACCCATATCAATACAATCAAAGCACAAATTGTGCTGAATCTACCTTAATCAAAGGAATATATCGAATCCTTAGAACGATTCAAATTGATTAATCGAAGCTTCGTACTTAGCTCTCAAAGCTTTGCGGAACCTTTGCCAACGCTACCCCTTGCTATTAAATAAATTTGATAGCAGTGAACTCGCATATTGTGTATTAGATTGATTGGTTGGAGTGCCCATTAGATTCCTTCCTTTCTCTTTCACACAAAAACGAGGCAAGCTCGTTAGCGGTCCAACTCCTCCTATTCGTTCAAAGACATTGGGTAGATCTTTGTCCGCATGGTGGCTGGTGCTCCAGGTACTAGGTCAATGGCATGATCCCAGGGTTGGTGGGCGGGTAGTCGTTCGGATGCAGATTCAGAGAAAACCTTCTTGAAGTCTCGGTACTGCTCAGGGACCATTTCTTCGAAGGTTTTAAGGGGTTTGTCTCGGTTGGCTTCCTCTGCTAGCTGTTGGGAGTAAGTGAATCCTGCTGCACCCCAGACTTCCTCAGTTTGTTCTTCCAAAATCCCAGCTTTTACCCTTGCTTGACGAGTTTTGTGGTTGGCTCGGATTCAGTGTATTGGAGGTTCTTCCATGGATTCGCTCTCTTCCAGGCCGGTTTCAGGTAATATCTCAGTGTGACTGGGTTCGGGTTGAGTCTCTGGGCTCAAGGGTTCTCGGATCAGGCTGTCAGCATTAGCTGCCACTCGGTGAGAATGTGAAGTCTGCTCATCTTCTACTTCCTCCAGAGTTACCCTAGGGGGTTTTACTGAAAGCCGTCCTTTCTCCCAGTCAATCTCGGGATTTACCTTCCGTAACCAGGGGAGCCCCAGGATAATATCCTCTCTTCCTAGATGGGTGATTAGAAAGTCCATCCATCGCTCCTGGTTATCCATTGTGAGTGCTAGGCGTGCAAAATGGGTGATCCTTCCAGCTCGATTAGGGGTGCCGTCTATATTGAACACGTCAATTGGTTTATGGAGGGGTGCACATCTTACATGGTTTCGGGTGGCAAAGTCTTGGTTTAGAAACAGGGTGGTAGCTCCGCAGTCTACCATGGCTGCAGTTGTTATACTATGGTTCCTTCCTCTTAGTCTCGCATGAATTCGGAAATGTGGGGAACTGGAATTTAATTCCCGGATCGACGATATTGTACATGATGGAAGCGAGTCATACGAAGAGGTAGTGAACATAGTAACCTGATTATGGGGTACTCTCGGTGCAGCCGAGACGGGTACCCTCTTTAAAAACCCTGCTGAAACCCAGAGGACGGAGGAGACATGGCATTGGCATGATCTAGTAGCTCTCTGATTTGACCAATTTGGTTCGAGAAGTTCTGGACGGGAGGACTCGGAGTAGTAGGTACAGCGGCAAGAGTGGATGGTGCAGTTGAGGCAGCAATCTGGACAGATTCATTTGGGAATAAGGAGAAAGGCGCGGATCCCGTAGCTGATATCTGTTGACGGCAGGGCTGCTGGCGTCGGCCTCAATCCCATTCAAGTCCCATGAAATTGTCCTGGCAAACGGCTTCCAAATGTCCTCGGCGTCCACAGTAACGGCAAGTGGTTTCTTTGTGTGGGCAGTTTTGCTTTACATGACCTTGGGCACCGCAGCCAAAGCATCGTCCCCGCATGCGGGCCAGGAAAGCCTCCCTTGTATTCCAATTACTGGTGTGGGTGGCATCGATATCCATGGCATGGGGGTTGGCAGGGGCCACATAGGAGCGAGTAGGTCCGACATTTCAACCAGTCAGAGTGGGGTCATGCAAGTAGATGTCAACTGATATGGCCCATGTGATGGCCTCCTTTAGGGTCTAAGCAACTCCTTGACCAATGTTTACCGTGATCAGATTCTGTCATATCTCCGGAAGTAGGGCAGAGTAGAACCGTTCCCATAAATCAATATCAGACATCTCAGTCTGACTTCCAATGTCCTGGAATTTCTGAGCAAATTCCGCTACTGTCTGCCCTTTACCCTGCTTCAGGGACTGGATCGTGTTACGGGCTTCCATACCTGGGTCTATTGATTCAAATTGCTGTCTGAATTCTGTGAGAAACTTCTCCCAATCGCCTTCAAAAGGGGGATTCTCTGCATCGAAATGCAGCAAATGGGGAGTCGCCCAGTCTCCAGCACCTTCTGTAAAGAAGCCTAAAGCCGACTTGATAAGCTTTGCCTGACTGTTGGTAAGATTGGGTTGTTCTGATGCCCAGTTCAGGAACTGAGCTCTAAAACGTCATGCTTCATTACTGTCTTTACCCTTGAATACCTCGGGTTTGTTCATGCTGGACTTGGAGGATGAGCATTCCTCCATGACTGTAGCAAGATTGGCTACTTGTTTAATAAGTTGAGTCATGAGATCTTCTGCAGAGGCAGGTGGGGCTGGTGTGGCAGGCGGAATAGGAGTCGACATGACAGGAGTAGGCAATTGGGGTTGGGGAATTGGCAGGAAGGTTATATCGTTCACAGTAAGTGGCTCTTGGATTGAGTTGGGAAGGGCATTGGGGCAAGGTTGAGACTGGCAATTGTGCCAACTGTCGTTGCTGTTGTGGGTGTGAGCTTGGTCTCTGGGGTCAAGTGCGTGTGGGAGCGTGGAGCAGTCTACACTGGCAGCGGGTATTTCAGAATCGGGCGGGACTGGGGAAGACGTGGTGTCTGTGGATCCTGCAAGGACAACCTTATCGGTAGGCTGTCAGTGCAGTAATGAATCTTGACCTATTGTCACAAAGCGACAGTGGCGAAGTGACTAGAGCAGGGAGGCGGAGCAATTGAGCAGAGCAGTAATGCGGAGCGACTGGTCCCAAGATAATTACAGAGTTATATTAGTATTGTAGTTGTAAGTACTAGTAAGTAAGCACGTACCTGGTCCCAAGATAATGACAGAGAGGTCAAGATAAGGGACCAGGTAGTGGGGGCTGGCTTTATATACACAATCCGATCTGCGAGAACTGACTATGTAATACTGTACAGTTTGAGAGTAAAGAAGGTGGCGGAAGCCGGTAGAAGGAGAAGGGTAACTGATGGATCAGTAATCGATGAAGGGGTCAGGTGGATCAGTAATCGATGAGGGTTCAACAATGGTGGGACGTGAAAGTGATGGAGTGATGTATTGTACAAATAAGGGCATAGAGATGGTGAGAAAAGGAAAATGATAGGGGCTACGTACTTCATGACACTATCTTGAAGCCATGCATTACCACGATTCCTATATCCTTATCCATTCAGACAACAAGGGTGCAATCAGTGCACTTAACAAAGCACGCAGTCCAAATTTCTGGATCAATACTTTGGTACGGCATATTTGTGGTGTTATTGGTCCTTTGTTCATACAACCGAAATTTGAATATGTTCAATCAGTGGAGAATCCAGCCGACCCTTTATCTCGCAGAATATTGGGACCGGTGGATAAGAAACTCCCACTTGCTTTTATGCTCCCGCAGGAGCTAGATGATATTCTCGTTTATGTTTAGGTATTGAAAGCTTACATATTCACGCATTACGCACTGATTCTAATGGATGAATTGCTATGAATCTATCAGGTTGCCGCCCGAATTTGCACTAGCTGATTCTAGTGCAAGTGCCTGCTGCTCTGATATCACAAGATACCCCTACTAGCCTCGAATTAACAACACCATTAATCCCAACATTCCTTTCACCCCTTATTCCCCCACATGCCTTCGACGTCGTCAATAATCCCGAAGATTAAACCCAACCCGATCCCACATAAACCTCTCCCTGGCCAAGACTATAGACCTTCTGACCTACGGAAACACTCACTGGCCACCAAATGACTACACACTTGGACGTCTCCATGGGCTATTGAACACCAACAACTTTTATCAGAATCCCTTCCACTATCAGTTATCAATGACGCACATAACACTATGCAAAAGTCCCTGGCGCCGAACACTTTAGCTTCATACATGGCAGGCCCCTTACGTTTCAATCAATATTGCAATTCTAGGGAAATTCCAGAAGAGGATTGTATGCCCGCCCATCCCATGCTTATCGCAGGTTTTGTCGGCCATCATATGGGTAAGGTTTCAGGCAGTTGTATCAAGAACTGGCTCTTGGGTTTATGTGCATGGTTTGAGTATTCAGGTGCTCAATGGCCGAGCGATTCACCAGAAATAAGGATGGCTCAGAAGGCAGCGAAGAAGGAAGGAACAGCCCACAAATGACCCATACGACACCCTATTACACTTGCCCATTTATTAGCTTTATTTCGCGCCCTAGATACTTCAAACACATCCTATTGTGCTATTTGGGCCCTGGCTTTGGTCACTTTCTGGGGATGCCACCAACTCGGAGAGCTCACTATCCCTTCACGCAATGCTTTTGATCCCAAGTTTCACGTGTCACGAAACATGAAGAACGTTAATTGGAATGACCACGGTGGTAATATTTCAGTCCATATTCAGCTGCCTTGGTCAAAGTCCACTCACAAAGATGGTACGAATGTGGTTGTAACACATCACGGAGATGTTGTATGTGCATATGATGCTTTTGCAAAGCACTTGCAGGTCAACGACAAAGTACCTGATGATTTCCCCCTTTGTGCCTATATCGACGACGAAGGAATTCCCCAACATATGCTTAAACGTACGTTCCTCACTTTTTGTTATGGCGTCTGGGAACAAGCGGCAATGCATCATGTCCTGGGCCATAGTTTCAGAATCGGAGGAGCTGTCGAACTCTTTCTTGCAGGTGTTTCGCCAGAGGTGGTGGCAATGATCAGAGGGTGGACCTCACTGGCTTTTCTTCTATATTGGAGACATATGGAACACATCATCCCAACACATTTGGCAAAGGCTTATTCACGGACTCAGATAGATGCCATTTCGGACAACATAGAGCAATATAGAAAGAAGAATAAAGTTAGTAATGAACTCATCACTGCTTGTATGGCTGGTTTAGATATTACCAACATTTCGGACGGTACTTAAACTCTCATACTTCCTTTTGCACACAGATAATACATATAATTTTGGCAGTCAATAATCAGAGTCCTCAGCTCTATTCGGGGTACCACTCCAATAGTTATTCGGAGTGTGCTGGGAAAGAGCCTCGGCTCTGTCTGGGTGACTCGCACTCTCCTTATTCACGGGTGGGAGCGCGGGGCTTCACCCCCAGGCAAAACCTTCTTATATACTGATACCAACTATCATATACAAAGTAGAATATCCAGGTATACATATAAGCTCACTCGAATAACTTATTAGCATTTCTTTTGAGTATGGGCAGCCCCGCCAAAGTTTCCGCGCGCTGACTAAGTGGGCTCTTAGTCTTTGGTTCCGAAATCAGTCGCGCTGAACCTTTGCCTCCAGATTCCTTCGCTTTATGAGGGATTGGAATTCATTAGAGTAAAAATCATGTATCTAGCATATATAAAAATGCTCCTAGTCAATAGTATGCTTCTACTTACAATTGTTGGAGCATACTCTGTATGTATGTAAAACACGGCCGTGAACTCAGGGGGGTAGGTGAACGGAGACGGCGTTATTAACAATACTGTACAGTACCACCCTTAGATTACGAGTTACGCTTGATTCCCTCAGACAATCAACTGAGGTGAGCCCAAGTCTATTTACAGACATTCCAGATACTGAAACCCTTCATAGATTCACTAGACTTAACAGGTACACTACAGTTGCTATACAATCAACTGAGATTCACTAGACTTAACAGATTATGAGACTCGTGATCTAATTGAAAAAGAAAAGTCTAATCAAAAGGTATTCAATTCGGAGGTATTAAAATACAAAATGTTGTTCGGAAATAGCCCGAACATACTGAGACTCCCGGATGAGAAACAGCTCTTCAGTGAAGATAACTGGAGGCCATTCAAATGTGAAATCACATTTGCGACCAAGCAGGTACCCCGACCCGATATACCCACCAGCACAACCCACTGGTATGCGCTTATTCAGCCTGATACCCTGCCCAGAAGAATGGGAAATTGTGAGGCCCTGGCACAGAAGGCCTGCTCTGGTCTTACCCAGACTGGGCCTAAGCGAATGTGGTAGCCGCCTAGGCCGTACGAGGAGGTATGGGAAGTGCCAATACTGGTGAGGGGAGCCTAACCAGAGGTAGTTGTGGAGTGTGGGTAGACCTAATGGAAGGTCCTGGAGGTGTAGAATGTAATGCGTGTCATATGCATGCAATTCACCCTAATGCGCTTCCCGGCCCGGCCCGGAGCGGCCGGACTTCGGAATAATCACCTTGTGACTTATTTATTATTCCGAGCTTTCATCGAGGTCTTATGACTGTATTTGGGAGGTATATAAGCTAGGATACTTTGTACGTTGTAGTCAAGCTTGTAATCAAGTGTACCACCTTATCCCACTCTTTAATATCTCTTTTACCTTTGCTTCCGAGCTGTTCCGGACTCCCGGATCACAGGAACCCAACCTAGGCTGCTCATCTTGACATTATATTCCCGGGGACACAACAGTGTGTGAAGGGTGTTGCTAATAGCTTCACCGACGTCCCACTCCCAGTGTGCACTACAGGCCAATACTCAGCTCCGGACCTCGGAGTTATCCCGGGCCATTTCTGGCCCATATCCGACCTCAGAACCTCTACAGTTATTGACCTGTAGGCACGGTCTTGTCAATGCGTAACCACTGTAGAACCATCCCGAGACCGGAAGTTCCAAGGGAAGCAAAGCCGGAAAGCGCTATAAGGATAATCATAAAAAATGAGTTGGAAAAGAGTGTTTCGGTCTACCCGGCAGATCAACGGATCTAAGTGGGAGTAGAAACTGTATCCTAACAAATAATCAATGAAATCCTACTAAACAGAGGAGCAGCTTGTGGGTGAAACAAAGGAATCAACATAAATAGAAATGATAACAGGTAAGTGAATGGAAGTGCTGAAAAGCAAGCTGAATATTCTGAGACTTGGAGCAGAAGTGGAATGGACGGAAAAAATGTGGCCCGAAGCTCAGAAACAAAGTGAATCATAGTGTCAACAAAAATTGATTATGGAAAGGTATAAAAATCGGGCCGAAATTCGGAAAAAGCGGAAATGAGCCCCAGACAATGAGAATAATAACAAGGGAGCCAAAAATTGGGCCGAAGCTCGGAAATGAAGTACATATAATGTCGAACAATGAAGTCATAAAAAGGCCTAAAAATCGGGCCAAAGCTCGGAAGGAATGGGAATTTGCAAGGTCAACAAGTGAAATAATGAAAGAAAAGGAAACATTGGTTCAAACTTTGGAAAGAATCGCAAAAATGCGGGCCGAAGCTCGGAAATAATATCAATGATAATGTCAAATACTGAATAATCATCGAAGGGCATAAAAACGGGCCGAAATTCGGAAAGAAAGGAATTCGTAAGGTCAAATGAGTGAAAATCATGAAAGCAAAGGGAATGGTCGGAAAATTCGGAATTAAAATGTAGAAAAAATTAGAAATTACTCGGAAGCATCATCGGAGCCCGGAGTGTCCGATTCAGAGTCATCTGCATCGTAATTTTCTCCTGTACGGGCCTGCAGTTTGAGACAGTCTACCTTCATATGTTCTCCTCCACAATAAAAGCACAACCCGAGCACCCTGCACCTTTCCCTCTCGGAATCCATAAGCCTGCCATCGGGTCCGAGGTGAGGATGACCAGATCTGTCATCACCAGGCCGGAGTTCCGGCGCTTCGGAAGCTTCAGACGCAAACGAGTGGAAAGACTCATTAGAGTCTGAGGCTGAGGATGAGGGATAGGAATGTAGGTAACTGAGATCATAAGGGCCGGGGTGATCAGAGTCGAAGTCAGAGGATTGATAAAGATAATCATAGTCAAATGGGCCAGGAAATTCTGAGTCATAACTTGACTGGTCAGGATCGGAATTAGTACCAGACTGAACTGATTCTTGTCCAGAATTTTGTTCAGATGGGCTAGAGTGGTCCGACGAATCCGAAGTTTCCGGGTCCGGGCCGACCGGATCAGGTAACGATAAGGCATACTCGAGGAAGGATTCAGGATCAGAGCCAAAAGACATAATGGAGGGGTATTTGGGTGAAGTAACAGTGTAATGAAGTGTAAGCTTGTAATACTGACAAGACCGTGCCTACAGGTCAATAACTGTAGAGGTTCTGAGGTCGGATATGGGCCAGAAATGGCCCGGGATAACTCCGAGGTCCGGAGCTGAGTATTGGCCTGTAGTGCACACTGGGAGTGGGACGTCGGTGAAGCTATTAGCAACACCCTTCACACACTGTTGTGTCCCCGGGAATATAATGTCAAGATGAGCAGCCTAGGTTGGGTTCCTGTGATCCGGGAGTCCGGAACAGCTCGGAAGCAAAGGTAAAAGAGATATTAAAGAGTGGGATAAGGTGGTACACTTGATTACAAGCTTGACTACAACGTACAAAGTATCCTAGCTTATATACCTCCCAAATACAGTCATAAGACCTCGATGAAAGCTCGGAATAATAAATAAGTCACAAGGTGATTATTCCGAAGTCCGGCCGCTCCGGGCCGGGCCGGGAAGCGCATTAGGGTGAATTGCATGCATATGACAGTATCCCCCCGTTAGGCCTGAGCCCACGAAGGCCTCTGTGAATATGTGTGCAGTGAAATAGTAAAATATAGTAAAGCAAAGGGATTGGATTAGACCCAGTAGTGAAGAATAAATTAAAAGTGGAAGTTTCGGAGAAACTGGAAAGGATCGGCCTGCCGTTGTAGGGAGTCAAAGGAACATAATAAAGCAAACAAAAACCAGATTGAAACTGTAAGACCTGGGTCGAAATAGGTCTTAGGGTAGGTTTTGGTATGTGGAGGTTTATGTTGTAGCGTGCTAAGAGCAGGCTGGAGCTCGAAGGGAGCTACAAGAACCGCGACCGAGGACGGGAATGACCTAGTAGTGGCTAGAACAATGAGATGGTGACCCTTGAAGGGGTTCCTAAGGGGTCCAGGGAGGTCCCTAAGGCGTAGGGAGGTTAAGGAGGAGTACGGGACCGTACAATATTGCGTAGTAGGAGTTGTACTCGCTAGAACATCAATATAGGATA